>VFSX01000044.1:152500-165000 GCA_016618255.1 Chlamydomonas sp. UWO 241 | reverse complement strand
CGTACACCACGGCTCTCCACCCGACCCTATCCTGAGCACGCTCAGACGCCGTGTCCGAAAAAGTCTTCCAATCAGAACGAGTGCCACTAGTTTCGCCAAGCTGCTGAATCAGCAGCTTAAGAAAATAGTGTCGGGAGGAGGCTGGAGGCCGGCCTTGCTGCTGACCCACATCCATTGTGCAGTCAAAAGTCGTACGAGGAAGACGAGAAGCCGGCATGCGCATCACATGCCCTAGCCACTGCATTGATCGCTTTGCCACAAGGCTCTCAATTGGCTCAGTGTCGCACGCCTGCCGAATATAGGTTAATCTGTGCCGGTCGACCAGGCGCACACCCAGAATGCGACGAAGGCAGTTAAAGTGGGCAACCTCCAATCGAGTCAGTTGTGTTTTAGTAGGGGCCCATGTTTCGCAGCCGTACAGAAAGTGGGGCAGCACGAACGTGTTGTAAACCCGCATCTTAGACTGCACTTGCATCTTCTTGCTGGCCCAAATCTTTTCAAAAGACGCAAACACGCCCAGCGCGCGACCGACACGCACACCGATCTCCTTTTCCACACCACCACTCTGTGTTATCCAACTCCTAGATACTTAAATGCAGAGACGGTCTTCACTTCACCACCAGTCAGCGCAAACGTGGGCAGATCCGCATAAAAATCTGCTGGCAAAATCATCACTTCTGTCTTGGCGGCGTTGATTTGCATGCCAAATCTAGAGGACACTTTGTCAAGGATTTTCAGCATAAGCGCCAACTGAGCTGGGTCATGCGAGAACAAACTAAATCGTCGGCATACATCAGCATTACTATACGCTCAACCGACGACGACAATACAGAGCCGCCGGCTTGGGTCACGACCGACACGCCAGCCCCCTCTGGCATCATGTCTAGCGCCTTTTTCACTATGTGGTCAAAAAAACATTGAACAACACAGGAGCAATGACGCACCCCTGTCGCACACCAGACGACACGGGGAATTCGTGCCCGATTTTCCCAGCCAGCCGCACGGCAGCTGCGGTGTTGGTGTGAAGATCCTCCAACAGATCAATAATGTGCCGATGAACACTATATAATCTAAGGACTCTCCACAGTACCGCACGGTTTATGCAATCGTAAGCTTTAGAATAGTCGACAAATGCCACAGCCATGCATTGTTTGTACTCGGCATGTGCCGCGCTCAGCGAGCGCAGAGTAAAATCGCATCAACAGTGCCTCTGCTTTTTCTGAAACCACACTGAGCCTCATGCAACTGACAATCAACCTGCGTGGAGACGCGGTGCAGAAGTATGGCAGCGTACACTTTCCCGGCAATAGAGAGAGGGCTTATACCGCGGTAGTTACCAGGGGAGTCACGCGGACCCTTCCCCTTATATAACGGTGTGATAATAGCAGTTTTCCATTCCCTCGGGGCTCTCCCTTTTATCAAGGGCCAAATTATTTGGGATTTTTGTGCCTTGCCGGGGGGGACGTTATTCCTCGTTATGATGTCACTATTTGTCGCTTTTGGCATTTATTTGTAGTTGCGCCTTTATTTTTAGAAACCGACCTTGCCAGCTGCGCGGGTGGGTGGAGAGCCTGAACACCAGCAGATAGCCTGAACTACTATAAGCCTGAAATATAAGCCTGAAATATAAGCCTAAACTAAGCCTGGACTATAAGCTGTCCGACAAGCAGCCTCACGTCCCAATCGACAAGGATCCTCCTATAGACACAAGCCCACCTGCCTATTGACCCCCTTGCTGAATAAGGATCCTCCTATACATAAATTTATTAGGATCCTCCTAAAGGCACAAACCCACCTGCGCCTTGACCCCATCGCTGAATGAGGATCCTCCTACAGATTAGTTAATAAGGATCCTCCTACTATAGACACAAGCCCACCTGCGTCTTGACCCCTCGCTGAATAAGGATCCCCCTATAAAGTAATTGATAACGCCCATCCTAAAGACACAAACCCACCTGCGCCTTGACCCCCTCGCTGAAACCCGTGAGCTCTATGTAGAAGCAACCACAGTGCCATGCATACAAAGTTTTGCTCAAAAGCGTTGCACCCGCACAACGTCTACCTCGAAAACTCAGACTAGAGCCCCTGGAACCTAGACCAACAACAACTCAACCCTCCCCACGCAGCGACATGCTCGCCGCCGCCGCCGCGTGCCACGGCGCCCCGCGCGACGCGTTCGCGCTCGCGCTCGCGATGGCGCAGCCGTTTGTGCCGCTCGTGCTGAGTGGCGCGGCGACGGTGGGGCACCTGAGGTGAGGAGCGATGGGTGCCTTGCTGGTGTGCTGGTTGCTGGGTGGGGTCTCGTGCTGGTGGAATAGGGAGAGAGAGAGAGAGAGAGAGAGAGAGAGAGAGAGAGAGAGAGAGGAGGAGGCCGTTTGCGCCACTCGTGCTGAGTGGTGCGGCAACGGTGGAGCACTTGAGGTGTGCTGGTTTTCTGCTTTGCTGGTGCGCTGCTTTGCTGCTTGCTGGCTGGTGCTATGCTGGTGGGAGAGAGATTGGCGAAGCGATAGGTGCCTGGTGGTGGGAGATCTTGCTGCAGGCACGGCTGGGTGCTGTTGGGAGGGGGGGTCGGCCGTTTATGCCGCTCATGCTGAGTGGCACGGCGACGGTGGAGCACCTGAGGTGAGGAGCGATGGGTGCCTTGCTGGTTTCCTGGTTGCTGGGTGGGGTCCCGTGCTGGTGGGATAGAGAGAAAGAGAGAGAGAGAGAGAGAGAAGGGAGGCGGCCGTTTATGTCGCTCGTGCTGAGTGGTGCGGCGGCGGTGGAGCACTTGAGGTGTGCTGGTTTTCTGCTTTGCTGGTGCGCTGCTTTGCTGCTTGCTGGCTGGTGCTATGCTGGTGGGAGAGAGATTGGCGAAGCGATGGGTGCCTGGTGGTGGGAGACCTTGCTGCAGGCACGGCTGGGTGCTGTTGGGAGGGGGGGCGGCCGTTTGTGCCGCTCATGCTGAGTGGCACGGCGACGGTGGAGCACCTGAGGTGAGGCGCGATGGGTGCCTTGCTGGTTTCCTGGTTGCTGGGTGGGGTCCCGTGCTGGTGGGATAGAGAGAGAGTGAGAGAGAGAGAGACAGAGAGAAGGGAGGCGGCCGTTTGTGTCGCTCGTGCTGAGCGGCGCGGCGACGGTGGAGCACCTGAGGTGAGGAGCGATGGGTGCCTTGCTGGTGTGCTGGTTGCTGGGTGGGCTGCTGCGCTGGTGGTATTGAGAGAGAGTGAGAGAGAGAGAGAGAGAGAAGGGAGGCGGCCGTTTGTGTCGCTCGTGCTGAGTGGCGCGGCGACGGTGGAGCACCTGAGGTGAGGAGCGATGGGTGCCTTGCTGGTGTGCTGGTTGCTGGGTGGGGTGCTGCGCTGGTGGTATTGAGAGAGAGTGAGAGAGAGAGAGAGAGAGAGAGAGAGAGAAGGGAGGCGGCCGTTTGTGTCGCTCGTGCTGAGTGGCGCGGCGACGGTGGAGCACCTGAGGTGAGGAGCGATGGGTGCCTTGCTGGTGTGCTGGTTGCTGGGTGGGGTGCTGCGCTGGTGGTATTTAGAGAGAGTGAGAGAGAGAGAGAGAGAGAGAGAGAGAAGGGAGGCGGCCGTTTGTGCCGCTGGTGCTGAGCGGCGCGGCGACGGTGGAGCACCTGAGGTGAGGAGCGATGGGAGCCTTGCTGGTGTGCTGGTTGGTGGGTGGGGTGCTGCGCTGGTGGGATAGAGAGAGAGTGAGAGAGAGAGAGAGAGAGAGGGAGAAGGGAGGCGGCCGTTTTTTGCCGCTGGTGCTGAGCGGCGCGGCGACGGTGGAGCACCTGAGGTGAGGAGCGATGGGAGCCTTGCTGGTGTGCTGGTTGCTGGGTGGGGTCCTGTGCTGGTGGGATAGAGAGAGAGAGAGAGAGAGAGGAGAAAGAAAGTGGTGGCGGCCGTTTGCGCCGCTGGTGCTGAGCGGCGCGGCAACGGTGGGGCACTGAACACTAAACCCTTAACACTGAACACCAATCTCCAAACCCTAAACATTAAACCCTTAACCTGAGGCCGGGAGCGATGGGCGGTGCTGGGTGCCTGGTGCCGACAGACGGTGGGCAGGCACGGCACAGGAGGGCGGCAGGCACGGCGCATCAACTCCCTCCTCCCTCACCCCCCTCCGACCCGTCCCCCCGCACGCGCCCCCAGGTCAAACGCGCAGGCGCTGGCGCTGGTGGGGTGTCTGTCGGCGGAGGACGTCCAGCGCGTGACAGGCAGCCTGCGGCAGGACCCCTTGGAGTACTGGGGCGAGCGGTCGGCGCTAACATGGAACTGAGCACTCTGAGGGTGGAGTCGGCCAGGGCCGCTGGGGATGGAGTCGGCCAGAGTCGCTGGCATTATGAGGAGGGATTTCGCCAGGGTCGCTGGCATCATGATGATGGTTTCTACAGTCGAACGCTGCCTGTTAGGTGCTAGGTATGCGTCTGGCTTTAGGTGTCCCTGACTGTAACATCCATCATCAGAGCGAGAAGCTGCCATCCCCGCAAATGCATGCCGTGCATGCAGTGCTTTGCTTAGGCTTTGCTTAGGTTTTGTGTAGACACCCGGCAAATGTGCTAGCTAGCGATATTTGGCGACCGCGTGCCACTGGTCACGCGAGTAGACAGGCGCTTCTTTAGTGCCCAAGCGGTTGTAAGCATACGTACGGTGCACATACCCCCCCTCCTCCGCCCCCGGCCTCGGAGCTGGTACCTACGCACTGCACCCGCGCTGCACCCTCAGTGCACGTGCAAAGCTTGTTCCCGAGCGCTGCGTATGCACTGCACCGTCAGTGCACGTGCAAAGCTTGTTCCCGAGCGCTGCAGTAGCACTGCACACGCACAGCTGGTGCACAGCCGGCACACACGCACTGCCCCTGCACACACCCCGCACTGCTGGTCCACAGCCGGCACACACACACTGCCCCCGCACAGCTAGTGCACTACGTGTGCACAGCCGTTACCAACGCACAACTGCTGCACAGCCCCTGCATAGCTAGTGCAAAGCCCGGGAACAAGTACTACCCTTGCGTGGCCCCTGCACTGCTAGTGCACTGCCGCCCCCGGCTCTCGTAGGGTTAGCAGGCACTTGCGCCCTGCTTGGGCCCGTTGCGTTGCATTGCAGCACCATTGGCTGGTGGGGGGCTCGTATCCACAATCGCAGCAACTCTCTAGCCTGTCTAACCCGCCGCTCAAACCCCAGCTCTCAGAGCGCCGGGTACCCGAAACGCTAGCCAGAGCCAGTAAAGTTGTTACCAAGAGCAATGGGGATCAGTCACGGCCCAGCTGGAGTAGGCACCTGTCCTCTTATGTCAACACAACCGACATTTTAGAGATCTGCAGCTGCATCCCATCCACTGCTTCCCCGCGGCTTCCTCCATACTTGCTGATCGACCTGTGTTTTTAGAGCTGTCGAGTTACAATGCACTTCTACTGTATGAAGACAGTAGACATGGCCCAGCAGCCGGCGGCCTGCTTCCTGCAATCAAATCCAATCCAATTACATTCACTTCTGGCGGGCACACAAGCGGCTCCAAAGCTCCAGTGTAACGGAAGTCCTCAAGACCACCCTGAAGATCTCCCACCAGTTGCATCACTTCCCAGTTGGGTCACTTGAGTGAGCGACCGCGTCAGCCCTTGACGGTGCGGTCCCCCAGCACTGACATCTTGATCGAGAGCAGTTCCAGGTCGACCGTGAGCGTCGAGTTGGGGAGGATCTCGCCCACCTGCGCGCGTGCAACACACGTGCCTTGCGTCAGTACAAACTCCTTGTGCCCAGATAAGCAAGGAACCAGGGTAACCTGGTACGTTGGGACGTACCGCAGTACGTGGGACGTACTGGTACCGGTCAGGACGTTGATGCCCAACAGTATGTTCTACCAGTACACTCCACACAAAAATGGCCACAACTCACGCTCCTGTGCATGGCTTCGAACGATTCGACTTGCATTGGAAAGCTAGTAACAAGGGCTATCCACATATCTGCTTGTATGCAGTAGAGGGGGACATGGAGGGAGTGCTGCTGCAGCACACCGCGCGCGCCGCATGCTTGCACGGTGTGCCGCATGGCGTGATGGATGCACGCATCTGCTATTCCAAGTACATGAGGGGGAGAGATCAGGCCACAAACCAATGCATCTGGCCACCAATTGAGGGGGGGGAGAGAGGGTGTGTGCAGGCCCCCAAACCAACTGCAGAAATGGATACCCAGCCGCCACCCCACGCACCGGGCTTCTTGCCTCCGCGGGCGCCACAGGAACCATCGGGTCCATCGCGGCAAAGTAGAGCCTGCAATAGCCAATCTTCTTCCTAGGCTGTGGCCCACGGCTCCCACACCTACACATCCACACGTCTTGGCACTTAGTCGTTTTTCGCCCCTCCGCCCCCCGCACGTACCGACGAAACGCACGTAACACGTACCGTGTACCGGTCAGGACGTTGCCCCCCCCAGTACGCACGTACCGGGCAACCCTGCAAGGAACTCCTTGTAGGGCAGTTGGCCGTGGGACAAAAGCGCCCGTGCAGAGTGCCCCACCCGTTGTAGAGGCGCAAAATGATTTATGAAAGATCATGGGGGGGTCGGGGAACGGGCGGAGGGCATTTTGAGGAGGGTCGATGGACCCTCCCAACCAAGACGCGAGTGCCCAGTGCGCCGACTGTGTTGCACACCCTCCTCGCGCGCCCCCAGTGCCAGTGCCCCAACCCCCCAACCGAGTGTCCCACAGTCTCGACCAGCACTCCCACTGGCTGTTTCTACAGAGGCGGAGGCGGCATAGGCGCTGGGGCGAGGCGTGGCGACGGCCAAGGGCGGAGCGACACATGACTCCGTGCATCGCCCAGGCCCTATCCCCGCGATGCGCGACGCGTCAACAGGGTTAGTCTAGCATAATGTATCCGTGCTTGACGTCGCGCGCCCCGCGTGCGTGACCACAGCGTGCTGCCTTGCATTTTTGGGTGGTTTCGGCGCCTAGCACAGCTTTTGGCTTGCATGGGGGGTTGTTACATAGTGTTACATTTTGCCGCTGATACAGCGCGTTGGTATGCGCATTCCCCGCTGTCTATGAGTGTTGTGGCCCTGTCGGACTACGTCGGCCCTTGGGGGAGTAAACAATGTGAATTTGGGAAGGGTGAACGACGACTCGCAGCGCCAGGCGGCCCGCTCCGCCACAAATAATGAAGGGGAAAGGTTAAGGTGTATGTAGGGCTGAACAGGACGGTGCAGGGCGCGCAGGAACAGGGCGCTTCAGGGCATTCGACGCCCGCCCGCCACAAGCAACAGGGAGGCTTTTTCAGGGGTTTGATGATGATTTGGGGCTCGATTAACGGAGGCGCGTTCTCGTCGCCGAGCCCTGGACCCAGCAATGCGGCGCTGCTGGTGACTAGGATCTCCGTGCCGCTGACGAGCGGGGTAAAATACGACTGGCCCGGCTCCTGCTAGACTGCCCCTCGGTGGAACACTTCAGGAGCGGCTTGCCCGGCGCTGCCATGGCTTTGGCGAGTAGCTGCGGCGCTGCCGCGGCCCGTGCTGGGAGACGGCCCTTATCCTCCCCCCATGCAGGAAGCCATGCGGCAACGATCTCGACGAGTTGATCGACGAGCGGAGGAGCTGGCGCCCGTCAATGCATGCTGGATATCGGTCAAGATGGCTGCTCGTGGGGGCGAGCTACCATCAGGGCTTCAGCCGTGGTGACCGCCGAGGCAACAACAGAGTTTATCCGCTTCACCATCGCAGCGTTTGTCACCGCGCTCACCCTCGGGTGCACTCGTCTGCCGGTGACTGGCGTCGGCATTGGTCTTCAGGCAGCCTGCCATGACGACTCTGTTTGCCCAGGCCCCCGTGGAGGGTGGGACCTGGCCATGCATGACGCATGGGGCGCAGGCAGAGCCCCATGCATGGAGTTGGACAACCATGCACCATGCCAGGCGGGGACTTTTCTGCTTTCAGCGCCGCCAGTCGGCACAGCCGGCGTGGTTGGCCTCAAAGGCCAGGAGGAGGACGGTCCTTTCCTATACGCTCCTTGCCAGACATGTCCCTCAGGGACTTGTTTGGGTCTCAACTAGCCGGCGGGAGCGATAGTCTAGACGGCAGGTAACCGGCTGGTGGCTATCGTCCTTCACAGGGCGGTGGCACTGGGACTAGTGTTGTCTTAGCTGGAATGCCATGTAACTGTAACTGATGATGATGATGAGAGTTTTACAATCCACTTCTGGCGGTCACACGTACGGTTCCAAAGCTCCAGTGGGACTTAAAGAATCAAGGCTCAAGGCCCACAAAAGGTCAAGCTACAAGTAGCCCACGGTAACGCCATCCACACTTGGTTGCGGGCGCCAAGCAAGCAGCACCACTGTGCAGGCTGCACACCCAGCCCCTCAAATGGCCAGAGGGCGGAACCAAGGTATAAAACCATGAAGGGACCAAAAAGCCCTACCCCAGACCACCGGAAGCGGGGCTAGTAGCACACCCGCCGCAGCACTCTACTCAGCAGGGGTTGCACAGGGTACGGTGTGCATGGAGCCCTTACCGGATCCGCATGTTGCTGAAACTAAGAGGGCATATTAAGATGTTTATTAAGGACATGCCCAGATTTTTCAACTGCGTAGTTTAAAGGCTGACCGGCCATTGCCCCTTGGTGGGTTTCTGCACAAGTGTGGAAGGGCAGGTTCAAACCCATGAGGGACCCCACCGATTTTCTTTGAGCAAAGGCTCCCTGGGGCTTCTAGAAAGGTTCCTCTTCGGTTTCACATGCATACATGGCGTCCATCTGGTGAAAGTGACGGCACACGCGCGACGTGTCACATCCACATTCGATGCTTGGAGGGTGTACTGAGACTGCACATTTCCCCCCTACGCTCCCCCTTCGCTGTGTTCATGCGCATGATGTATCAAGGCTCAGCTGAGTAGTTCCTATGCAGAATGCCGTCGAGCCGACCGACTGTTTGGCCATCGAATGCGACAGCGGCACGTGTCGTGGCTGCAGAACTTCATCACCGTGGCCACGCTGTGAGGAAGAAGGCCACCACTGCAACCAATGTGCAAGCCTTGTTGACGCACAAGGCCTAGGCCGTCGCCGCGCGCCAAGGATCAGGCGCGCAAGGCTGCTGACCTCGCTGCGGCGCTGACTATGAGTACATATGAATGTTGCATGCACGGTGACTCTGGCAATAGAGCTGCTGCTGTGCGACGGGTGCCACTGCGGGTGGCACATGCTGTGCCTGCAGCCTGATCTGACCGCCGTGCCGCGGGGTGACTGGCACTGCCCCGATTGCTTCGAGTATAGTTGACGTGCGTGAAAGTTGCAGCCCACGCACGCACGCGAGTCACACTCCCGGAGTGTGGGAGCACCCTACTGTGTGGAGGCTGCCCATTCCTTTTGCTATTGGCAGGTCTCACTGCTTTCGTGCCTTTGCTGCAGCTTTACAACCGAACATGTGCCCCCACAAAGTGGATTTTGTACACTCAAATAACATTATCTGTTGGGTCTCTGTTAGGCGTATCCAAAGGGGTGCGTGCGCACGTGGTTGATCTGCCTGCAAGTCCTTTGATGTTTCAAACTCGATTCTCGTTGATTTTTTTAGTCTAGTTTTAGTTGGAGTTGGCTGGAGTTGGAGAGTTGTCAGATTTATTTAGACTTTATTTGTTATTTAAATCAGTTTGTTTCGTGGCGAGAATGAGAGCTGTGAGAGGGGCCAGGACCCAGGGGCCTGCCTAGAGTATGGCAGATGAGCGGGAGAGATCTCTAGAGCACCGCTATCCGCTGTTCAGGAACGGAACCACCACCACCAGCCCTGCCTGACCCGACCCCGGCCCCCACAGACAAGGCATACGACCACCAGAAACCGCCTCTCTTTTTTGGGCGCAACGCGCGTCGGGCGCACCGCTGGCGACCCGGTTTCGGCCCCTTTTTGGCAATGTCGACACCTGCGAGCCTCAATGTCGTCCTCTGGGGCGACCACCGTCGCACCGCCCCGCCCGCGCACGCATATGGCATGCTGCTACGCGTCGCCCATCGCGGGGGTGGCCCTTATGGCGCCCTGGAGTCGGGCGCAGACAATTAGGGTGGCTGTCCTCCGCACCCCACTCCGCCCCACCCCAGCGACCCATCTGCAGGCGTCCAATCCTGGTTTTAAGAACGCGCATGGTCTTATACCATATTTTAAACCTTAATTCTTCAATTTGGGGTCAATCGGATGAGGTGAAATTTCACGCCCAACTGCCCTTCAAGCCTTGTACATGAGTCATATCCCCCTCCACACAATCGCCCCCTGCAATCGCCCCCTACAATCGCCCTCTGTAATCGTCCCCTGTTATCGCCCCCTGCAATCGCCCCCTGTAATCCTCTGATGATGATGTTAATGCATCCATGTGTCAGGATCACCTCGGAAGGCGCTCACGGCCGTGCTCTAAACGTGTCCTGTTGGTGGGATGCCCTGGAAGCAGAACCACTGATCTGGTGGGCTAACGCGCTGCGTGGCCTTGCGGGCTCTCCTAGTAGAGCCCCCCTAGACGTGTAGTCTAGGCCTTAACTCACGCCCCAGGGTCCTGTGGCCGCGAACATGCAAAATCTGTAAAACCCGCCCTACCACATTCACAACGCCCGAGGCGGCGCCTCAGGCGTCCCATTTCATGGCGCGGATCAGGCGCTTCAGGCGCTCCGGCCGCCTGAGGCACCGCATGAGGCGCGCCCACGATCGCCTCAGGCATCGCCTGAGGCGTTATCCCAACCGCCGCAGGCGCCACACTGACCGCCGCAGGCGCCCACCACTGCCTGAGGCGCACCCTGGACCGTCTCAGACGTTATGACAGCATTCATTTGCACGTATCAGACGTTATTCTGGTCGGGCCGGGACCACTGACCTGAATGTCGCCATACGCAAGGTTGGGGGGCACCAGTAGCTTGCGCACACCGCCAACCTGCGGTAGTTGTTGTTGTTGTTGTTGTTGTTGATTGATTTAGTTCAAGTTTAAGTTTACGTTAAGTGTTTGTGTTCAGTTTGTGTTTGTGTTTGTCTTTTTCTTTTGTTGTTGTTGTCTTTCGTTTTTGTTGTTGTTGCTGCTCCCGCTGCTGCTGTTGCTGCTGTTGCTGCTGTTGCTGCTTTTTGTTTGTTTGTTTGTTTGTTTGTTTGTTTGTTTGTTTGTTTGTTTGTTTGTTTGTTTGTTTGTTTGTTTGTTGTTGTTGTTGTTGTTGTTGTTGTTGTTGTTGTTGTTGTTGTTGTTGTTGTTGTTGCTACTGCTGTTGTGTAGGGCCAAGGGTTTTAGGGTCAATCCTGTTGCATGTTGTACTGAAAATAGCACAGAAATCTGCAGATTCTCCCAAGCGGGCGTGCCGTTGGAGCTGTGCTGACCCGCTTTGCATGCGTGGGGCGGCTCGTTGGAAAGCTGCACACACCTCCGTCCCAGTCTGGTACCCCCGCCCATACTTTTTCATGCCGCTCACTCTGAGGTCGATGCCAGGGAGTGTGGACCCAAACCCTTTTTAGGGTCAGGGGGTTTAAAACCCCCAATTTAGGGTTTTCATGCATGAACCCTAATTAAAGGGGTTCAGGGATTTAACCCTCAACCTGAACAGCCCCCCCACTCACATACCTTCCTACCGCGCACTCCGAGGTCGATGCCAGGGAGTGTGGACCGAAACCTAAAACCCTTTTAAGGGTAAAGGGTTCTAAAACCCTGATTAGGGCTTTCAAATACAGCCTCGAATAGGGCTCAGGGATTCAACCCTAGGACCTGAACAGCCCCCCACACACACACCTTCATCAGTGATTTCCTTTTCAGGATTTTAATTAATTATTCCACAGCCGGATTTTGCTTTGACCGCGTTGACCGTTGACCTCCCGTTGACCGTTTGTCCTTATGTTTAGGTAACTTGAAAGCTCTTGACAACCTTTATCTGGCGGGCTTGTCAGACTAAAAACCTACTGAATGGGTCGAGCTGTGCTCAAGGTCAAAGTACACCTGGAATACAGCCAAATGGGCAGCCGAAAAGGAAATCACTGACCTTCATACCGCGCACTCCGAGGTCGATTCCGGGCAGTGTGGACCCGGGGTCGCCCGCTTTCGTGCCGACGTTGAAGCCGACAGGGGTCCCGCCGGTCACGCCCATGCCCATCCTGCGCGTGAGGTGGTTACACAGGTTCTAGGAGGTGTGTTACAAATTCCCAAGTCCTGCCCCAGCCAGAGGGAGGGTTGGGTCGGGTCGGGTCGGGCTGGGACCCGGGGTGTGGCTGCCCCATACCATGGTCAACTCAAGTCTGGAAGGGGGGATGCATGCACACACTGTGACAGCATGGTGGATGTGAGAAGCTCGTGCGTGCTCAAAATTGACAATTTCCCCCGTTGATAATTTACGCCCCTCCTCCTCCTACATGTACGCGCCCGCAGGACCCCGGGGGCGTCATTCAAGGCCTAGACGACGCGTCGAGGGGGGCTCCACCAGGAGAGCCCACAAGGCCGCGCAGCGCGCCGGCCTACCAGGGTCGTGTGAGCTGGTGCAGGGTCGGGTCAGATCAGTGGTTTTGTTTTGGACGTTTGGAGCCGGAC
>VFSX01000044.1:87500-142500 GCA_016618255.1 Chlamydomonas sp. UWO 241 | reverse complement strand
CAGGCACAGGCGCAGGCGCAGGCGCAGGCACCGGCATCGGCACCGGCACAGGCACAGGCACAGGCACAGGCCGCAGACTAAGACTAAACTGCATCATCATGCACCCCGGTTCACCTTGATGTAAACTCCATCATCATGCACCCCGGGTTTCACCTTTATATCTCTGTGCACCACGCGCACGTTGTGCATGTACGTGAGGGCAGAGAGCAGCTGCCGCGTATTTGCCCCCCCCCCACACACGCACACACTTGCAAACTTCACTCTTCAGTCATAACCCCAATAAATCACTCTCAACCCTGTCGATGCCCTCAACTTTATATCTTTGTGCACCACGTGCACATTGTGCATGTACGCGAGGCCCGACAGCAGCTGCCGCGTACATGCTCCCCCCCACACACACACACTTGCACACTTCACTCTTTAGTCGCTTCCTCAATGAATGACACGACCCTGTCGATGCCCTCACCTTGATATTTCTGTGCACCACGTGCACGTTGCGCATGTACGCGAGACCCGACAGCGGCTGCCGCGTAGACGCCCCCCCCCCCGCAACACTTGCACACTTCACTCTTCAGTCGCTACCCCAATGAATCACACGACCCTGTCGATGCCCTCACCTTGATATTTCTGTGCACCACGTGCACGTTGCGCATGTACGCGAGGCCCGACAGCAGCTGCCGCGTAGACGCCCCCCCCCCGCAACACTTGCACACTTCACTCTTCAGTCGCAACCCCAATGAATGACTCGAACCTGTAGATGCCCTCACCTTAATGCCCCTGTGAACCACGTGCACGTTCTACATGGACGCGAGGGCCGACAGCAGCTGCCGCATACATGCCGACAAGCAGGCAGGCACAGGCCACGGACTGTAAAACTCCATCATCATGCACCCCGGGTTTCACCTTAATATCCCTGTGCACCACATGCACGTTGTGCATGTACGCGAGGGCAGAGAGCAGCTGCCGCGTATATGCCGACAGCACGCCGTCAGGCAGCGGGCCAAAGCGCGCCAGCAGGGAGTCCACACTGTTCACACACGGGGACAGCCAGTCGGTCAGTCAGTCAGTCAGTCAGTCGGTCAGTCAGTCAGTCGGTCAGTGAGCCAGTCAGCCAGTCAGCCAGTCGGCCAGTCAACTGAGGGGTGCAAGATTGTGGTTGAGATTACAGAATCGGGTTGCAGCCCTGGGATGGCGTAAGGAGCGAGCGAGCAAGCGAGCGAGCGAGAGAGAGAGAGAGAAAGAGAGAGAGAGGGAGAGGGAGAGGGAGAGGGAGAGGGAGAGAGAGGGAGTGAGAGAGATGCATGCCATGCCATGCTACGCCATGCATGACTAGCACATGACTAGCACATGACTCGCACATGCCTCGCGCATGACGAGCACATGACTAGCACGTGACTAGCACATGACTCGCGCATGACTAGCACATGACTAGCACATGACTCGCACAATTGTACCTGCCGCCGGGCACATACTCCAGCACGAGCGACATCGCCTGCTCGTCGCGGCGCATGCCGAGGCAGCGCACGATGTTGGGGTGGGCGAGGCGAGAGAGAAGGGACGCCTGGTGGTAGTGTGTGTGTGAGTGTGTGTGTGTGGCAGTTGGTTAGATGTCATGCGCGCATGCCAAGGCAGCGCACGATGTTGGGGTGGGCGAGGCGAGAGAGAAGGGACGCCTGGTGGTAGTGTGTGTGTGTGTGTGTGTGTGTGGCAGTTGGTTAGGTGTCATGCGCGCATGCCAAGGCAGCGCACGATGTTGGGGTGGGCGAGGTGAGAGAGGGGATGCCTGGCAGTGTGTGTGTGTGTGTGTGTGTGTGTGTGTCAGTGGCAGTTGTTTAGGTCGCACAGAGTAGGGTAGTGGCCGAGTCAATGATGGGGTATCCAGCAAGGGCTTTCAGCGGTGCTCCGGTCCACCCAGAGCTCCTGCATCTCAAGCGCAGCGAGCGCCGTGTAGCCCCCCACCCCCCCGACCCCCACCCACCCATACCCATACCCACACCCATACCCATACATATACATACATACACACACATGCACATGCGCACACACACACACCGCCTCCCTCAATGCCCCCACCCCATGCCTCACGCCCCTCCCCACCACAGCCCCCTCTGTGCCTGCCTGCCTACAATATATTGTTACCCCGGTGGTACAAGCTACACCCGGAGTGTGATGGCTTTGTAACAATTCAGTGCAATTTGCACGAATTGTATTACATTGTAACAAAGCCATTACACTGTGGGTGAAGCTTGTGCCGCCGGGATAAAAATATAGGGGGCTGTGATAGGGCCTGTCTCCTCCAATGCCCCCACCCCCTGCCTCACGCCCCTTACCTCATGCTCTAGCGCAGCCAGCGCCACGCCCTCTCCGACCCCCCAGGCTCAATCACAGCCTCCTTGACTGCGAGCATCGCGCCGTCGTCGACCGACAGCGCGGCGTACACGCACACCCCTGCCCCCGCCCCATGCCTCACGTCCCTTACCTTATATCCTCTAGTGCAGCCATCGCCGTGCCCTGTCCGACCCCCCAGGCGCAATCACAGCCTCCTTGACCGCGCGCATCGTGCCGTCGTCGGCCGACAGCTCGGCGTACACGCACACCCTGCCCCCGCCCCATGCCTCCCGCCCCTTACCTCGTATGCTCTAGCGCCGCCAGCGTCGCGCGCACCCTCTCCGACCCCCCGGCCTCGACCTCCACCCCCCCATGGCCGCCCTATCACAGCCGACTCCCTCCCCCTCCCATGCCGCCTGCCGCATGCCCCACCCCATGCCTCACGCCCCTTACCTCATGCGCTAGCGCCACCAACGCCGCGCTCTCCCTCTCGGACCCCCCGGGCTCGATCACAACCTCCTTGACTGCGAGCATCGCGCCGTCGTCGACCGACAGAGCGGCATACACGCACGGCGCGCCGGCGCCGCCGCTGCGGATCGTCTCGCCGCGGAGCCAGGCGCTGGGCATCGGGCGGACACAACCAGCGCTGCAGCGAGGGAGGGAGGGAGCACGCGTACAGATGGAGCAGGGTGATGTCTGTCGATTGAGCGCCAACGGAAGGATGGTGCAAGCACGCGCTTAGGCGTCTCGCCGTGCAGCCAGACGCTGGGGATCGAGCGGGCACAACCAGCTGCAGCGAGGGAGGGAGGAAGCACGCTTTCAGATGGAGCAGGGTGATTTCTGTATATTGAGCGCGGCCAGATGCTGGGCATTGCGCGGGCGCCGGCGGCGCCGCTGCGGATCGTCTCGCCGCGCAGCCAGGCGCTGGGCATCAGGCGGGCGCCGCCGAAGCTGCATAGCAGGGAGGGGAGGAGCAGGAGGGAGGAGGGGGCAAGCAAGACAGCTGGTAGATTGGACGCCCGTTGCGGATCGTCTCCCCGCGCAGCCAGGCGCTGGGCATCGGGCAGGCGCAGGCACTGTGGAGGACTAAGGGGGCGAGCAGCAAGCACGCGGGTGGTTCAAGCGCTGGGCATCGGGCGAGCACCGGCGCTGTGCAGGGAGCGAGGGAGGGAGGGGGGGGGGCAGACAGCGCGCGGTTAGTTTAGGCGCCAGCTGCGGAGCCAGGCGCTGGGTATCGGGCGGACGCCACCAGCGCTGCAGAGCAGGGAGGGGAGGAGCAGGAGGGAGGCGAGAGCAAGCGAGACAGCGGTAGGTTGGGCGTCAGATGCGGGTCGTCTCTTCGCGCAGCCAGGCGCTGGGCATCGGGCGGGCGCCGGCGCTGTGCAGGAGTGGGGAAGGGAGGGGCGAGCAGACAGCGCGTGGTTAGTTACGGCGCCAGCTGCAAAGCCAGGCGCTAGGCATCGGGCGGGCACGAGCACTGTGCAGGAGTGGGGGAGAAAGGGGGGAGCAGACAGCGCGTGGCAAGTTACGGCGCCAGGTGCAAAGCCAGGCGCTGGGCATCGGGCCGGCGCTGGCGCTGTGCTAGGAGAGAGGGAGGGAAGAAGGGAGCAGACACGCGCATGGTTAGTTTAGGCGAGGGCTTCCGAGCGCCTCACCTCGCAGCCCTAGCATAGAAATGCGAGGCGGCTCGGGCCGAATGCACGTGCTATCATGCCCTGCCCTGCGTCTGCCGCCCACCTGGTGCTCGGCCACGAGTCGAGCGCCGGCCCTCCAAACGACAGCATCGCCGCCGATGACGACTCGACTCAAAACCCTGAAACCACCTTGCAGCCCCAGCAGAGCGACGCGAAGTGGCCCTGGCCGAATGCACGGGCTGTCGTACCTTGCTCTCCGTCTACCATCCCACCTGGTGCTTGGCCACGCGTCAAGCACCATCCCTCCGAACGACCGCATTGCCGCCGCCGACGACTCAACTCGAAACCATGAAACCACCTTGCAGCCCCAGCAGAGCGACGCGAGGTGACCCTGGCCGAATGCGCGTGCTGTCCTGCCCTGCCCTGCGTCTACCGCCCACCCGGTGCTCGGCCACGAGTCAAGCGGCGGCCCGCCGAACGACCGCATCGCCGCAACGATGACCCTAGAGGCAGTCCTGCCAGAGTAACGCGAGGTGACCCTGGCCGAATGCACGTGCCATCATGCCCTGCCCTGCGCCCACCACCCCACCTGGTGCTAGGCCACGAGTCAAGCGCCATCCCTCCGAAAGACGGCATCGACTCCGTGTGGGCACTGGACGTGCCCGCCCCTGCTGCTCCTGCGCCCCCGCCCCCTCCCGCCTGCACAGCATCGGACGGAAAGCGTCCTGTGGAGGAGACCTGGTTGTCTGAGCGACCTGACGACATGTTGACGCTGCCTGTGAGGGTGCGGAGGCGAGGAATAAGGGCCGGCAGATGCTCACACGGCCAGGCCAGGAGAACCCC
This sequence comes from Chlamydomonas sp. UWO 241, assembly GCA_016618255.1. Lineage (NCBI taxonomy): Eukaryota > Viridiplantae > Chlorophyta > Chlorophyceae > Chlamydomonadales > Chlamydomonadaceae > Chlamydomonas > Chlamydomonas priscui. The sequence continues at coordinate 137,695 of VFSX01000044.1, read as the reverse complement.
AGGTTCTGGCACGAGACGGCTGTCTTCCTCATTGCGTGCTTTGAGACACGCACCGCGTGCACAGCAGTAATGATGGCAGATGGCATGCCAGGGGTCTAGTTTTGACAGCTGACGGCCTCTTTCCTGGGGTCAAATGCGCCATCAGAGGCGTCCGAGGGACTGTAATATCGACCACACGGGTTGCCCTAAGGAGACCAGGTTGTCCAAGATCCCAGAAAACATGTTTACGCTGCCTGCGAGGGTGCGGAGGAGAGGAATAAGGGCCGGCAGATGCTCAAACGGGTTGCCCCGAGGAGGGCGGGTGGGCGGCCGAGAGTCCCGACGACATGTTGATGCTGCCTGGGGGGGTGGGGAGGAGAGGAATAAGGGCCGGCAGATGCTCAAACGGGTCGCCCCGAGGAGGGCAGGTTGGCGGCCGGGAGCACCGACGACATGTTGCCCACATGTGAGTGGAGGGGATCCGGCCTGCCTACGATTGAATGAATGTAATGGAATGGAAACGTAAACGCTACGTCGTCATAGCAACGACATTGCCAGCCCTCGCCCGCATCCACGAGGCACAGGCCGCCCCAACAACGAGAAGACGCTGATGCAGTCTGTGGCACCCGCCCCAGGTCGACAGCCATGCTGGGAATGACACGGCACCCGACTGGTACGGTGCCATGCACTTGCCATGACCCTGCCTCACCTATGAGGCACAGGCTGCCCGCGCCGGCTGACTTGAGGCTGCCCGCTCCGGTCGACTTGGTACCCGAACCGGTAGCGAACATGACGCTGCCCACTCTCCGTGCGGCATCGCCAGCTGTGCCGAACGGGCTGAGCAAGTCACGGTTGTACACGGCCGGCGCGTAAGAGACCTGAGCGTGGTGGGAGTGTTTGTGTGTGTGTGTGTGTGTCTTGTTTCACTACCGATGTGTGTGTGTGTGTGTGTGTGTGTGTGTGTTGTTTCACTACCGATGTGTGTGTGTGCGTGTGTGTGTGTGTGTGCATGTGAGGCGTCGCGTGAGCGGGGTATCGTGCCCCCCCCCCTCCCCCCTGCAAGTGCGTAGAGAGGCGGCACGCAAGCAGGGCAGGTGCCTTTCGGCACGCACGAGCCTGGGATTGTGGAAGCAATATGCGTGCGTGCACTGATTCCCCCCAACTAACCCACCACAGCACCGCCCTTGCCGCTCCGCACACCGGGTGCTGGCGCTGGTGTTAGGCCGCTTGAGCCTTTGTCTGGTGACGTGGGAAGGGGTGGCTTGCCGGGGCCACTGGTGCTGGCCACAGGTGCAGGGGCCGGGGCTTGCTGGTCAGCATGGACGCCATGCGCGAGGTCTGCATGGGCGCCATGCTCCAGAGCTCGCTGCCATTGCGTGTGCTGACCGCTGACAGCCGCGTTTACATGGGCGATTGCGCCGCTCCTAGGCGATGATGTCGATGTAGATGATTTGGCAGGCCCAATCGACTTTGAGACCGAGCAAAGTGCACCCATCCTACGTCACACACACCCCGCTGACTCGACGTCAGCGTGTGTATGCATCAGAAACGCGCGTGTCGCCGTCGGAGGGGGCGCTGCACCAGGTAGAGTGCAACCAAAAGGTCAAAAGGCAGCCTTGTAGCTGCCCCCCCACACTCGCGCTGTGCCCCCAGGGAATGGAGTGCTGTGGCAGGGGGGACCTGCCATATACCTGTGCAACTACAGAGAACCTGCAGCCAGAGAGAGCCTGCCTCCAGGGCAAGGCACAGCACCCCACGGCCGCTGAGCAACACGCACAGCCTCAGTCACTCAAAAGAGTCTGCAGCCTCAGTGCTTACACCTTGTCAGGGGCAACGCACTTCGGGGAAATCACAGCCATCACATGTTATACAAGCCAAGAGGCAGCGACACCAGCCTGCCCACAGCCAGCGCACGCCTCGGCAGCTCGGGAGCCACGCGGCTGTGGCTTGCTCATCGATCGCTCTCTCCTATCTATAAAGGTAGCACGCCCGTCCATCCTGGGTGCTGTTGCAGCATCCGTCAGGCGGGTGGTGGTGGTGGTGCCGTGTGCGTCGTGTGCGATTGATTTGGGGAGGGCAGGCCGTAAGTGTTCCAGCGGCAGGGCAGATAAGTACAGGGCTCGGCTCGCATCGCACGTCGTCGGCGCCTCTCACTCCGCAGGCTCGCCAGCCTTACGCGGTGTCGGTGACGGCAGACGGCGCCTCCGTCCGCGGCAGCAACGCCGCTGCTGCTGCGGCGCTGCAAGTCGACGGCCCGGAGTCGCCCTTGTTTGCGCCGCGCAGCCCGCTGAGGATGATACACCACAAGAAGGACACGCCGGCGACTGCGTGCGTGTGCATATTTGTGTGTGAGTGTGTGTGGTGTGTGTGGGGTGTGGGCACTCAGTGACTTGGTGAAACAGCCAGTGTGTGCCAGCTAGTGCGTGCGTGCGTGCGTGTGTGCGTGCGTGCATGAGTGCGTCCCCAAGAGCAACCCACCAAACGGCACGCGCAGGTGCGACGGCACGACGCTGAAGTTGACCAGCTGCGCGGGCACCCACACCGCCCAGCACGCCTTGAGGTTGTCGGGCATGTCGGTCGCGCACGCCGAGAGAGACTCAGTCGCGGGCCGTCCATCGAGCGCTCCGCGAAGGAGGTAGAAGCAGGGGAAGTACATAAGAGGGTGGTGGATGCCCTGCGCATAGGGGAAGGGGGGGGGCGGCCGTAGGGGGAAGGGGGGGGGGGTGCGTCAGAGAGGAAGTCGGTGGGGAGGGGGCGAGGGAGGCGGAGGTACAGGAGGGTTAGCGAGGGCGTCAGGCGCGACATTGGCGCACGAGCTGGCCGTGTTGCAGTGGCACAACGAGGGACATCGCAGCGAGGGACCACTCGACCGCTCTGCGTGCCCACCTGGTCGATCGCCACGAGCACGGGCGCTGTGAGCCGGCTGCCGACCGCGGCCGTGATCGCGGGCGTCCACGCCGGGAAGCACTTAGCGTAGAGGAAGTACTGCCAGCCGCCGAGGTAGGTGAGGCCGAAGATGGAGAAGAGCGAGTTGCGGCGCCAGTCCATCGACTCGCGTCGCTCAATCGCCTGCAGGGGAGGCGGGCAGGCGCGGGAGGGGGGGGTATTGATCTCCAGCGAGCAGCAGCCTTGCGTGCATGCGTGCAGGCAGTCGCAGGCCTGCTCACAGTTGCATTGCTCCCCGGACTGCTTCGAGGGGGGTGGCTAGCGACTCCGGGAGCGACTCGGAGGGAGCATCGGAGTAGGGCGTCGCCTCCGCTCAAACGCGCCCCCCAGCCACTCCGCCACCCTCAGTCACCACCCACCCTCGCCGATCACGCATCATCCGGACTCACCATCTGTGCGAACGCGTCGGCCGCCGCGGTCTTGAGCAGCGTTGTCGTCACGCCGACCGCGACGGGGTTCTTCATGCACGCCTTGTTGTAGGCGACGAAGGGCTGGGCGAGCTGGCTACGGGCAGCGCGGAGCGCGGCGAAAAACGCCGGGGGAGCTGAGTTCGCGAAGGTGGAAGCAAAGGATACGGTGGCCATTGTGTTGGGTTGGGGGGTGCCTGGCGAGGAGCTGCTGCCAAAAGAGAGGCTGCAGCTGGTCGCGTGAGCGGCGAGGGGGTAGGTGACTGAAGGAAGTGGCTGGGGGGTGCGCTTGGGCGGAGGTGTAGGGGGTCCGCTCCCTACACCTCCTCCGGAGAATGTTTACGGTCCGGAGCCCCCCTGCGCCGTCCGTCCCATTCCCCCCCGTTCGTACATCCAGCTGGCTGTACGGCTACGCGAATGCGAACTGAGCTGCTCAGCAGCGGTGCTGCAGCCAAGCCAGCCTTAGCCAGCCTGCAACAGCTGCAGATGCGAGCCTCCCCGCAGGACTAGTCACGGACTAGTGCACCATCTCTCAATTGGTACTGCAAGCAAGCAAGACAAACTGCCTGCCCAGAATGACAACAGCTGCAGGAGCAAAGAGGGGGAGCAAGCCGAGAGGGGGGACCACATGCACCGAACGCTGACATCCACGCATGCCCACGTACGTGGGCACTCGAGTGAGCGCAGCGTGCTTGTGAAAACCACATGGGCTCCTTGCGCTGAGGAGCGGCAGGCGCCACAGCCTTGGCACCGCCATCTCCAGGCCACCTGAGCGTCGGTCGCGTTAGGGGCCTCTGCGCGGCCCGAGGTCCAGCGCCAGAGCCGCCTCCACCTGCAGTCGAAGCGCCACCGCCAGCTAGCACGTCGGCTTCCTCACGCCCGGGCCGTGCACAAACCCAACCCGCCAAGGCTCGCTTGCGACGCCGCAGGCAGGGGAGCCGTTCGGGGCAGCTGCGGGGCGGAGGCCAGGCCGCCCACGCTCCCAACCAGACGGTGTGATGGCACACGGCAGCGCCACCCAACCAGTCTGAGGACTTCCATGGCAGCGCACTTGACTGTCTGGGGGAGGGACTGGAAGAAAGCACAGGTCGATCAGCAAGTATGGAGGATCACGCGGGGAAGCAGTGGATGACACAGCAGATGGAACACAGCTGCAAGGTATTGCGGGTATCGACAGAAGAGGACAGGTGCTTACTCAACCAGTAACGCAGCCACAACCGCCACAGCTCCCAAAGGAGGCAGCAGCGCCGTGACTCTTGGTAGCACTTCACTGGCCCTGGAAAGCGTTTCGGCTAGCCAGCGCTTTGAGAGCTGGGGTTTGAACAGCGGGCTAGAGACAGGCTAGAGAGTTGCTGCGCCTAGGGAGATGAGCCACCGACCAGCTACTGGTGCTGCAATGCAACGCAACGGGACCAAGCAGGGCCCAAGCGGCTTCTACCTTGGAGGCCGGGGACAGGGGAGGGAAGTCTCGTGCACCGTACGCTTACAACCGCTCCTGTTGAATCGAGAGCCTGTCTACGCGACCAGCTGCACGCAGCCGCCGGCGGCCTTGATCTTCGCCTCAGCCAGCTTGGACACAAACTTGGCGCGGACGACGACTGGCTGCTTGGGCAGCTCACCCTTGCCGAGAACCTTGGGAGAGGGCAGCGCGGGGCGGGCGGGCGGGCGACGGGGGGGGGGGGGGGGATGTCAGCGAGTCAGTGTGCACGTAGCTAGCGGGGCGAGGGCGGATGAAGACACAAGCGCCTTGCGCGTGCATGCACGGAAGCACCGTGGCACGTGTGTGCACGGTGCTTCCATGAGCAGACTGACCTTGAAGATTCCGAACTTGGTCACGTCGATGACAGCGGCGACAGTCTTGTCAGCGGCGGCCGCGGTGCGCGCCTGCACGTGTGCGGGTGTTATCCGCGTGTTGGGTGCCAGCGTGCAGTGCGTGTGCGGCTCATGAGCTTGTGCTTGGTGCCAGACACATTCGCCTGGCAACACGCCGGCCACATGGCGTCGCATGCATGCAGCCGCCCTCGCATCCATGCGGGCGCATGGATGCCGGGCATGCCCAGTATGTGCCTCCCCCTGCAGCAGGCAGCCGGGCATTCACGCCACACAGCCCCAAACTCTCCATGCCGACGCTCGCTGCATCCGCATGCATGTGTCGCAGTATGTGTCGCAGCCCCGGCCCCTCCTCCTGCTAGCCCCCCCACTGTGCCCCCTCCGCTCCTGCTCCTCCAGCAGCAGCACCATCGCCCTCCTCCCACGCTGCTGCTCGTGCCGCGCGCCTCACCTCCTCGCCGACGAGCGCCCACAGCTTGTCAATGTTCACGATGGGGCAGTGGTACTGGTTCTTGTTCAGGTGGTAGTGGCGCATACCGACCTGCACAGCCACGCAGTGCGCATGTCACGCGTGGAACGAGCACGCGGTGGCAGAGGCGGCTGCCCCAGATCCACGCAGCGAACGCCGGCTGCTCCACCATGCTGTGCAGCTCCAGCCCACCGCCAGCCGCCCTCCTACACCTGCCCCCACCTTTCCGAAGTAACCAGGGTGGTACTTGTCCATCATGATGCGGTGGTGGTGCTGTCCACCAGCGTTTCCGCGTCCGCTCTGATGCTTGCGGTGCTTGCCAACACGACCGTGGCCGGCGGATACGTGTCCGCGCTTCTTACGGTTCTTGCGGAGGCCTGCACAAGAGGAGGGGTCGGGGGTGAGGCAGGAGGAGCCGGGGGGAGGGTCGCACCGCCCCATGCATCACCCATGCTCCCCAGCTCTCGCCGCCCCTCCCCCAGCCCGTGACACCATGACCCTCTGCGCCCCCAGCAGCTGCCACTCACTGGTCGTCATCTTGGCAACCAAAGAGGGCGCAGCTGCGCAGGTTCACGCGCAATAAAGGCCAAGGCGGCGCACTTCCACACTTCCAAAATCCAAATGAATTCGCCGCTTCCCCGCTTCCCGCAGTATCTCCCATGTACATAGTGGGTGCATACCATTCCAATTTGGGTTGCAAATGAAGGATGAGTTGGAAGACGCCTTGCAACTGACTGTTCAGTGAGCAGCGACACAGACATGCCCTCTCTTCGCCGTCAAGGAAACAATTTACATGGCAAACCGTGTGACAAACAAAGAACCAAGGGGTTGTGCTAACAAAACGGCTGGTGGTGCCTAAGACCACCCACCTCTCTTCCCTCCCGGCTCTCCCGATTCCTGCGTCTTCCCCTGACCGCTCCTCCCAACCAAACAACAATTCGATCAAGCGTACACACTCTGGTGGTGGCGGTGTTCTTCACGGGCCAATGAGACCGTGTGCTGCACCCTTGAACCCCCTCCGTGGCGTGGTTTTGAATCACAAGCCAGGACGCGCGGCGTGCGAGTGCGCACGCAGCCTCGCCAAGAAACACACGCGCGCACGCGCGGCCACGCACGCAGCCTCCGGTCTCCCTCTCTCGGCCTCTCCCAGGCCCCTTCCCCCCTCTCTCGTGCGCGTCGCGCCATCGCCTCGACACACGGGCCTCATGCGTCGCCTCCCGAGGTCCGTTCCGTTGGCCCACCACAGCCCTACCGTTTGATCCGCGCAAGAGAACGCGGTCATAACGTTCGGGGGTGCGCCTCAGGCGGGGGTGGGCGCCTGAGGGCGGGCGCCTGAGGCGTTCGGTGTGGCGCCCGAGGCGGTTTGGATGATGCCTAGGGCAACGCCTGGGGCGATCGTGGGTGCGCCTCAGGCGGCACCTCAGGCGGCACCTCAGGCGGTCGGAGCGCCCGAGGCGCCGCCTGATCCGCGCAAGTGAATGCAACGCCCGAGGCGCCGCCTCAGGCGTTCTGAATGTGATGGGGCCCTCCCTCACTTTGCGCAAAGCCACGGCGCGTGCCTGCCATAGCCACGGTTCGTGCCTGCCATGGCCACGCATGTAGCGTACCAGAGCAGAGGCAAACCTACGCGAGCGCCAGCGTGGAAGTGGCGTTAGCCTCACATGGGCGGCTGGGACACATCGCGGCACTCGCCCCCGATACAGACGCAGACGACGCGCCGGGCCCCGACACGAACTGACTGCGCCCACGGCGCCGCCGCGGAAAATGGGGGGGGGGGGGAGGGCTGCTGCCGCCTCGGAGAACAGCCTCGACACACCGGGCCCCACGCAGCTTCTGCGTCCGCCGGGCGCAGCCTCCGCCGCAGCCGCCGCCGCGACGGGGCCCGCTGCCAGCGCGGAAGCAGCAGCAAACGCGGAGGGGCTGCTGCCGCCTCAGAGAACAGCTGCGACACACAGGGCCCCACGCGGCCTCTGCGCCAGCGGGCGCAGCCCCCGCCGCAGCCGCCGCCGCGACGGGGCCCGCTGGCCCGCCGGCGCGGCAGCAGCAGCAAGCGCGGGGGCTGAGGCAACCTCAGAGCAGCCTCAAAGCACAGGGCCTCACGCAGCCTCTGCGCTCGCCGGCGCAGCCGCGCCCGCGCCCGCTTCCGCAGCATCCCGCACAGACAATTCCCCGCCCCTGCAGCCTCAGAAAAGTCGGGGCTGCTCGGCACGGCTGAACCCACTGGGCATCACTTTGCGGGCGCAGCCGCCCCCGCCGCAGCCGCGGCTGCGCTGGGCCCCGCAGAGACGAAGCCCGCCGCTGCAGCCGCGGAAAACGTGGGGGTAGGGCTGCCGGTGGCGAACACAGACGACGCGAACGACGGCGCGACAGGCATGCGCAGGTCGGGCATCGGAGGGGGGATCGCCTGCAGGGGTGCGTGCGTGCGTGTGTGTGTGCATGCATACGGGTGTGCTCGTGTGTGTGTGTGTGTGTGCATGCATCGAGTGCGTGCGTGTGTAAGTGTGGGGAGGGTCATTTGTGCGAGCACGCGCACGCAGCGTGTGCACGCGCGCACACGCGCATGCGCACCCAGTGATTTCCTTTTTATGATCTGTAATTAATTATTTTACAGCCGAATTTTGCTTTGACCACGTTGACCGTTGACCTCCCGTTGACCGGTTGTCCTCATACATTGTGGTCACTTGAAAGCTGTTGGCGTGCTCTGTCTGGCGGGCTCGTCAGACTAACAATCCACTGGATGGGCCGAGCTGTGTGCAAGGTCAAAGTACAGCCGGCATACAGCCAAATGGCTGTGCAACTCACTCCAACTTATGTAAATGACCTCAGAAGGCGGCCACGTGCCTCGGTGCAGCCCCACACTCCAAGGCCCCATCCACCCCCTCCCGACCAATGAACGACATGAATGGCCATGCATTTGTTATCTGTGTTATAAGATGAATCCAACGCGCCCACTCCCAGCCCAATCGGATGTCTGCAGAGCATCCTGCCTTTCAGGGGGGGTGAACCAGTGGTCCACACCAGCTGCCCAGTGTGGGACCCCCACACCCCTGCAATACGTATTGGGTGTGTGGATGATCTGTGGGTGGATTTGGAATCTTCTTGTTGACAGGAATCCAACGCGCTCACTCTCACGTTGAACGGAAGAAAGTTACAGGATTTATTTTGGAAAAGTCCCCGGCGGGGGGACCCCCCCCCCCCGCGGCCCGTTTTGTTAGGGGTGGATATGGACGTAACTAAGGGAGGGGAAGGGCATGGCGCCGGTCTGGTGAGAAAATTCGAATGTTTTGGTCATGGGGTAGAGAATCTGCCTTTCTGCCCCCCCCTTGGGCAAACCCTAAAAAAAAACGCCCAGAAACCGCGGTAGGCGGTAAACCGTCCAATCGAAGAAGCACTGTGCGCACCTCTGGAAGCAGTTAGGACCTATTTTGGAGGCGTCGCACAATAGCTCTCCTTTTTGCTCTGGGACTACACGTTGGCAGGCAGCTGGCTGGTGGCTTCCGCCCCTCACAAGTAATTGTTAGGGCCAGAACTGGACTTGGGTCTAGGCGGTGGTACTAGGACTAGAGGTAGTCTTTGCTGGAAAGCCGATGTAACTGTAACAAGCTGTAGAGAAGAGAGAGAGAGCCTGGTGATGAGCGTCACGTCCGGCTGCCTTGGAGCGCGCTGGAGCGCCACTTGGACTTGGGTCTAGGCGGTGATACTAGGACTAGAAGGTAGACTTTGCTGGAGAGCCAATGTAACTGTAACTGTAACTGCGCACCTCCTCCGGAACGGGCGCCACTTGCTCGATGCGCCCTCGCATGCCGCTGATGATGACAGTCCATAGGAACGACACGAGGGCGACTGCACGAGGGGCGGGTGCGTGTGTGTGGGGGAGGTTGTGTGCGTGTGTGTGTGTGTGCCACAGTGTGTGTGTGTGTGTGTGTGTGTGCCACAGTCAGTGTAGTCAGCGTACAACACAGCGTACTTAGATGCAGTGCCCCAGAGGCAGCCCCCCCCCGCAGAGTGGCATTGTATCTCCTCATAGCGACGAGTGGTCACCCGCTATTGACAGACGTCCTTGTGAAAACCTCTGGAGCGACATCGCCGTTATCTTTGTAACGATCTGGAATGGAATGTGTCTGTGGAAGAGGGGTTGGGGGCTGGGAGGGACGGGGCAAGGGAAACACATCGTCTGTGCGCACATGCATGCTTGCGTGCACATGCCGCTCACGCATGCGCATGCCGCGCACTCACGATCCACACGCATGCGCACACACACACACACACATGCCCCCCGCCGCGCCCCTCTGCACCACTCACCAAACGGGATGCACCAGTGGTGCGGCACGACGCTGAAGTAAACACGCACACACACACACGCACGCACTCACATGCATGCATAGCGCACACTCATGCGCATGCTGCGTACACGCCGCATGCACACACACGCGCATGCACACACACACACACACACACACACATGCCGCACACACACACACACACACGCCCCCCGCCGCGCCCCTCTGCACCACTCACCAAACGGGATGCGCAGGTGGTGCGGGACGACGCTGAAGTTCACAAGCTGCGCTGGCACCCACACCGCCCAGCACGCCTTAACGTTCTCGGGCAGGTCGACGAAGCTTCGCTTGATCGAGTCAATCGGGTGGCGGCCCTCTATGCTTCCCTTGAGTACGTAGAAGGTTGGGAAGTAGAGGAGCGGGTGGCTGCGAGGGGAAAGAGTGGGGGATAGGGTGGGAGAGGGTGGGCACTAATACTAAATACATGCTAGACGTAGACGTCTAGACGGGTGAGAACGAGTGAGCTTGATCGAATCGATCGGGTGGCGGCCGTCTATGCTTCCCTTGAGCACGTAGAGGGTTGGGAAGTAGAGGAGCGGGTGGCTGCGAGGGGGAAGAGTGGGGGATAGAGTGGGAAAGGGTAGGCATGTAGGCGGGTGAGAACGAGTGTGCTTGATCGAGTCAACTGGGGGGCGGCCCTCTAGGAGCCCTCCTATGCTTCCCTTCAGCACGTAGAAGACTGGGAAGTCGAGGAGCGGGTGGCTGCGAGGGGGAAGAGTGGGGGATAGTGATACAAGAGTCAGCATGTCGAGGAGTGAGGAAGATTGAGCATCCACGGTGTGACTCGTTGTGTCCAGTGATTTCCTTTTCAGCTCTACACAGCCATTTGGTTGTATTCCGGGTGTATTTTGACCTTGAACACAGCTAAACCGATTCATTGGATTTGGAAGTCTGGCAAGCCCGCCAGATAGAGCTCGTCAAAAGCTTTCAAAATACCTAATTATGATGACAAGCGGTCAACGGGAAGTCAACGATCAACACGGTCAAAGCTAACTCCGGCTGTGGACTAATAGATTATAAATCTTGAAAAAAAAATCACTGGTTGTGTTACTTCTCTCCGCTCGAACGTGTACACACGAGAACGTCCCCCCCCCCCTGGTCCCCCCCCATCCCACCCGCAACAGCACCGTTGTTACCCCGGCGGTACAAGCTACACGCACAGTGTAATGGCTTTGTTACAATTCGTGCGAATTGTATTACAATTGCAACAAAGCCACGACACCGTGGGTGTAGCTTGTACCGCCGGGGGGGAACAATACAGGTGGCTGTGGTGAAGGTGGCTGTGTGTGCAGCATCATGATGGATCATGTGCCACGGCAGGCTTGCAGGCAGGCGGGCAGGATGCCCTCCAGTGATGGCCTAAGCGCTCCCGCAGCCCCCGCTGCGGGGGCAAACTGGGAAATTTGGGGGGAAACTGCGGGGGCGAATCACTCCGAAAAGTTTTCACACTTTTCCGCAAAAAAACCGTCTGCTGCGAGGGCGATTCGGCACGTTTCCCTCCAATGTTGCGGGGGCAAACATGAAATTCTCGGTTTCTTTAAGGACACCACGGATGCCCTCCTGCCCGCCTGCCTGCAAGCCTGCCGTGGCACACGATCCATCATGATGCTGCACACACAGCCACCTTCACCACAGCCCCCTGTATTGTTACCCCCCGGCGGTACAAGCTACACCCACAGTGTCGTGGCTTTGTTGCAATTGTAATACAATTCGCACAAATTGTAACAAAGCCATTACACTGTGCGTGTAGCTTGTACCGCCGGGGTAACAATTTGGGGGGCTGTGGTAGGGCGCTGAGGGGGTCTCTTTCTCACATACACAAACGGTGCACCCTGCCATGGCCGTCCCGCGCGCGTGAAAAAGGTTCTGCTGTGTAATGAGGCCCTGCCAACGCGCGCACACACATACACATACACATGCACACACACACACACATACACATAGGTATCAATATACAAACACACACTTGCTGCAGGTCACACACACACACACACACACACACACACACAGAGAGAAATACGTTGCAGTTCCCACCGCTCGGGCAACCTAGATAACGGCTCTTGCCAGTTCTAAAGCATCCCCCGGCAATCGTTTCATGAGTTGAGGACCCTTGGATCTTAAGTTTGGTGAGTAGCGGGTGGCCAACCATATGCGCCAGTAAGGGAGGATATCCGTGGGCTTGGGATTGTTTTCGGGATCCGGAAAACTGTCATTGGAAACTGTCAATTGTGGTTTTGCTGTGTGTGGTTACGGTGAATAAAGTGCACGCGCACACTCTCTACCCTCATAGGCCTGAGCACCAGTACACCCACATCAGCCCCATGGCTGTTGCACAGAGCAGACGGCATGCATGCTCTGTGCGCCGCCTGCACAGCGTCAAGGACTACATCATGGTCGCGCGCCGCCGCATGCATGCGGTGACAGACTGTAGGGTGCGTAGGAGCCCAACCTGGGACAGCGATCACCGCATGGTGGTACTGTCCATGCGCCTCCGCATGCGCGCCTCCCGCCATGCAGGCGGCTCTCAGCGGCGCGCATGGGACTCTTCACAACTGCGGCGCCCGTCTGTCCGTCGTGAGTTCAACCTCCCGCTGTCCGATCGCTTTGGGCTGCTGGAGGCCGTGCCGCCCGAGGGCGCTGATGCCCAGGCGGAGTACGACGCGATGGCTGCTGCCATTCGCGAGGTGGCCACCAACCACCTCGCTCCACGCGGCAGCCGCCGGCGGCGCGGCTGGCAGTTCACTCTGTCGCAGCGCACACTCCGGCTCATGGACGCCCGGCAGCGCGCGCACTCGGCATGGCTCAGGAGCAAGTCTGCTGCTGCCAAACGAGAGCGCAACCGCGCCAACCGCGCGGCCGACGCAGCTGTGCAGAGAGACAGGGAGAGGTGGATCGGCCAGCAGGTGGCGGAGGCGCAAGACATGCTACGCAAGAAGAATCTGCGCCAGTTTGCGCGCGCGTGCGACAGGCTGGCGGGCCGCAGCCGCAGCCATCAGACCCCACCTGCCATGCGGGACGTCTCGGGCGCGCTGCACAGCGGTCCAGACGGGGTGCTGAAGGCCATGACAGAGTCATTCGACAAGCTATATGGCGGGGAGACCAAGCTCAGCGACGAGACCCTGAACCAGCTGGAGAACGATGTAGCGGCGTTTGAGCTCACACGCGCCACAGAGGTGGACGAGGCGCACGGGCGCCCCCCTGACCTGGCTGAGACGGAGGCGTGTGTGCGAGCGTTGCGCTCGGCCGCCGCTCCGGGCGGTGACCAGCTGGACGCCATGCTGTTGCGGTGCCCACCTGCCATCGCATGGCTCCACCGGGTCATCATCGCCGTATGGCGGTCGGGGAGAGCCCCGAGGGAATGGAAAACTGCTATTATCACACCGTTATATAAGGGGAAGGGTCCACGTGACTCCCCTGGTAACTACCGCGGTATAAGCCTTCTCTCTATTGCCGGGAAAGTGTACGCTGCCATACTTCTGCACCGCGTCTCCACGCAGGTTGATGGTCAGTTGCATGAGGCTCAGTGTGGTTTCAGAAAAAGCAGAGGCACTGTTGATGCGATTTTTACTCTGCGCTCGCTGAGCGCGGCACATGCCGAGTACAAACAATGCATGGCTGTGGCATTTGTCGACTATCTAAAGCTTACGATTGCATAAACCGTGCGGCACTGTGGAGAGTCCTTAGATTATATAGTGTTCATCCGCACATTATTGATCTGTTGGAGGATCTTCACACCAACACCGCAGCTGCCGTGCGGCTGGCTGGGAAAATCGGGCACGAATTCCCCGTGTCGTCTGGTGTGCGACAGGGGTGCGTCATTGCTCCTGTGTTGTTCAATGTTTTTATTGACCACATAGTGAAAAAGGCGCTAGACATGATGCCAGAGGGGGCTGGCGTGTCAGTCGTGACCCGAGCCGGCGGCTCTGTGTTGTCGTCGTCGGTTGAGCGCATAGTAATGCTGATGTATGCCGACGATTTATGTTTGTTCTCGCATGACCCAGCTCAGTTGGCGCTTATGCTGAAAATCCTTGACAAAGTGTCCTCTAGCTTTGGCATGCAAATCAACGCCGCCAAGACAGAAGTGATGATTTTGCCAGCAGATTTTGTCGCGGATCTGCCCACGTTTGCGCTGACTGGTGGTGAAGTGAAGACCGTCTCTGCATTTAATTATCTAGGGAGTTGGATAACCCAGAGTGGTGGTGTGGAAAAGGAGATCGGTGTGCGTGTCGGTCGCGCGCTGGGCGTGTTTGCGTCTTTTGATAAGATTTGGGCCAGCAAGAAGATGCAAGTGCAGTCTAAGATGCGGGTTTACAACACTTTCGTGCTGCCCCACTTTCTGTACGGCTGCGAAACATGGGCCCCTACTAAAACACAACTGACTCGATTGGAGGTTGCCCACTCTAACTGCCTTCGTCGCATTCTGGGTGTGCGCCTGGTCGACCGGCACAGATTAACTTATATTCGGCAGGCGTGCGACACTGAGCCAATTGAGAGCCTTGTGGCAAAGCGATCAATGCAGTGGCTAGGCCATGTGATGCGCATGCCGGCTTCTCGTCTTCCTCGTACGACTTTTGACTGCACAATGGATGTGGCTCGGCAGCAAGGCCGGCCTCCAGCCTCCTCCCGACACTATTTTCTTAAGCTACTGATTCAGCAGCTAGGCGAAACTAGTGGCACTCGTTCTGATTGGAAGACTTTTTCGGACACGGCGTTTGAGCGTGCTCAGGATAGGGTCGGGTGGAGAGCCGTGGTGTACGGTCCGGCTGCCCCTCAGGCGCCGGCCCCTCCACCACGGCGGTCAAGTAGATTGGCAAGCGCCACTTGACCCCCTATCCCCTAGAAGCAGTTAGGACCTATTTTGGAGGCGTCGCACAATAGCTCTCCTTTTTGCTCTGGGACTACACGTTGGCAGGCAGCCGGCTGGTGGCTACCGCCCCTCACAAGTAATTGTTAGGGCCAGAACTGGACTTGGGTCTAGGCGGTGGTACTAGGACTAGAGGTAGTCTTTGCTGGAAAGCCGATGTAACTGTAACTGCACACTCCACACACTACACACAGACACGCAAACACACGTGCGACCAACCACACACACACACTCGACTCACTGGATCGCCTGATCGAGGAACACCTTGACGGGTGCAGATCCCCAGTGCCCAACCACGCTGGTGATCGGCTTGCACCATGACCGAAACAGGGTGTTGTAGAGATAGTACTGCACGCGGGGCGTTTGCGAGTGTGTGCGCGTGTGTGCGTGTGTGTGTGTGTGTGTGTAGTGTGTGTGTGTGTGTGTGCGCACCATGGCTTGCACCATGCACAAAACAAGGTGTTGTAGAGGTCGTACTGCACGCGGGATGTGTGGTTGGTCGCGCGTGTGTGTGAGTGTGTGTGTGTGTGTGTGTGTGTGTGCGTGTGTGTGTGTGGTGGGTCATGCGCGTGTGTGTGTTTGTGTGTGTATGTGTGTGTAGTGTATGTAGTGTGCGCGTGTACTCCATTCACTGCGCTGCAACCCTGCACGCAATGCGCCTCGGCCTCACCTGCCACACGCCCAGGTAGCCGAAGCTGCGTGCACAAGGAGGGTCAGAGGAGGGAGGGGATCTGGTCAGTCTCTGGTGCTGCACACATGCAGGGCTGCGGCACCGTGTGTGCACGACCCCCACGCGAACAACCCTACACGCTCCATGCACGCGTTGCGCCCTACCCGAAGGCGGTGAACACGGCGTTGCGCTTCCAGTCCATCACTTCGTTCTTCTCAACCACCTGCACGTGCAGCACGCATGCATGCGGTGGGGAGGGGGGCATGCATGGGCCCTACTACTCAAATGCATGCAGGACCGCTCACCAGTTGTGCGAACGCATCCGCTCCGGTCGTCTTCAGCGTGGTCGTGACTACGGCTGTGGAGCGGGGCCATTTGAGCGCCAGGTTGTTGTAGCCGCTGCCTAGTTTGATGAAGGGATAGCCGAGCGTGTAAGCTACTTGCTTCAGCACCCCCATGGCGGCTTTTTTAGGGTGGGCCACCCCCACGCCCCTCGATCGTCCTCCCCCGCTGCCGGCTCAACGCATCAACTGATGGCTTTCTGGATCTCCTCCTCTCCTGCTGCTGCTGGCCTAGTACAGCTTGGCGAGGGGTTTGCCGACAGCCCACCCTTGTTGAGAGACAGCCCACCCTCTCCCCCTGCGTGCGCCCAGTGCGGCGACTACGCGGTAAACAAACACTCCTGCTGCAACAAACGTTCTCTGTGTAGAGACGAGGGGCCTGGTCTAGATGGACGAAACACGAAAATGTGGCTGGTCCACACTGACCGAACCAACCTTGCACGTGGCTGCGATGCGAACACCACCCTTCCCTCATCCATGCATCGGAGTCTCAAGGAGCGCCGTACATGCTGCTCCCCCCCAAATCCTGGATCCTGGAATCGTTTCCCTGATTGGAATCGTCAATACACATCTCATACACATCTCCATCTCTCTCTACCTCTGGCTACTTGATATGAATTGAAGAGTGCTGCACCAGAGATGGGCTCATCGTCCCCTGCAGGAGCCAAATAAAATAAAACCGAAACCAAACCCAGCGACTTAATAGGTGGTCAGCGTCAGCGTTGGTCAATGCCGGTGGTCAACGTGGGGCGCCACCAAGCTGCAGCCCCCTACCGCCCCATCTCCAGGAATCTCGAGATCGTGAAGGCAACCGCCGAGAAGGTACCCAGGATGGTGATGACGACCTGTGGGGTGGGGCGGGGTGGGGGAGCAGTGCTTCCGTCAAGGCCGCCCACCTGCAGGAATCCTATAGAAGGCATTGCTCGGGACATGTGCAAGGAGTCCTCATTTACGTCATATAGGCAGGGGCTGCGAGCCAAGCAGAGCGATCAAGTGCGAGCCCTCGCCACGCAACCGTGTCTGTGCGTGTGAGCGTGCGTGCGCCTGCGTGCGCGAGCGTGCGCGTGGCAGCAGGAGCATGCATGCGTGTGTGCGCACGCATGCCCTTGCCTTCATCGCATCGTTCTTGGCCTTCGCTCCCCCCCCCCCCCCCGCCCTCTCGCCCCAATCACGCGTGCACAATCAGCTTCAGTGACAATCAGTGACAATCAGTGACAATCAGTGACTTGGGTTACCGTAGTACCGCTTTGCCTTGGCGATTAAACAATTCTTAAGACGTGCCGGCAAGGTCGATTTTTAGAAAATATTACCGAAAAAGAAAAAAAACGCCAAAAGTGACGTCAAAACGGAGAAGAATTAAAAAATAATCCCACGGCAAGGCACCCAAATTCTGAACAATCACCCCCTTTGTAAAAGTGGCGGCAAGGCACAGCGGTACTACAATATCTCTCGCCTTCATGGTGTCGTTCTTGGCCTTCTCGATGAGCGACCGAAGCTCGTTGATGTCGCGGTCGACCTTGATCTCCAGGTCGGTCACCTTGTCGCGCATGAGCTGCAGGTCGTCGCGCATCCGCCCCTTCTCCAGGTTGAGGTCCAGGCGCTGGCTCGCGGTCAGTCGGTCGATCTCGTGCCTGTGGCCAGTGCCGGTCGGTGCCAGTGGTCGGTGGGTGGGTGGTTACGCGCATGTGCGTCCCTGCTCGAAGTTGGTGGTCTAGGGTTAATATCGGGGTTAAGTGCGCATCGGCTGCGTTCCCGGGTTGAGGTCCAGGCGCTGGCTCGCAGTGAGGCGGTCGATCTCGTGCCTACGCGCAGGCAGACGGGTTCCAAGGTTTGGGGTTTCTGCCCCAACACCTTCCTGCCCCCCCCCCCTCCCACACGCACACGCACGCACACGCACTTGGTCTCTGCGCGCATCTTGTCTAGGAACGTCTGCTGGCGCTCCAGGTCCTTGGTCAGGTTGCTGCCCTGCAGCTCCTGCGACTTCTCGAGTTCGCTCTTAAACACAGTCGTCAGCATCTGCTGCTCCATCATGACCTGCGAAACGTGGGGACGGTGTGGTCCCGGGGCGCAGTCGCATGCGTGAGCGCGTGCGCACGCGTGCGTGTGCTTGCAGCGCTGCCCGCGTGTAGGGGCTGCGACTTCTGAAGCTCGCTCTTGAACACGTTCGTCCGCATCTGCTGCTCCATCATGACCTGCGCAATGCGAGGACGGTGTGGTCGCTGGGCGCAGGCACATGTGTGAGCGCGGGCGCACGCGTGCGTGTGCTTGCAGCGCTGCCCGCGTGTCGGGGATGCGATTTCTGGAGCTCGCTTCTGAACAAGGTCGTCAGCATCTGCTGCTCCATCATAACCTGGAATGTGGGACACGTGGTCGCGGGGCGAGTGCGCGGCCGCACGTGTGAGCGCGTGCGCACGTGCGTGTGCTTGCAGCGCTGCCCGCGCGTACGGGCGCCTGTGCAGAGCGATCGAAACGAGCTCATCAGCACCGGTAGCATCTGCCCTATCATGATCTGACCATGCGAATGATCAGTACGAAGCAAGCAACGCGTGTTCTGACAGTGCGCCGCAACGCCCGTGCATGGGTGTGTGCATGCATGTGACACACACGCCTCGCATGCCGTGAGTGGAGTGCGCGTGTGCGTCGTGAGTGGAGTGCACCGCCGCCAACCCCTGCACAGCGCCCCTGCACGCCCACACCTTCTGCATTTGGTTCTTGTCCACGAAGCTGTCGTCCATCTTGGCTTTGTTCGACACGATGATCTCGGTGATGTACTCTGCGAGCTTGTCGGCGTCTGCTCGCTCCAGCCCGGTGGACTCAAAGCGGCGAGCCTGGGCGCGGTGGGGCCGCAGCACGCCAGCAGAGCAGTGCCGGGGTCGGGCGGGCATTTATGCACGGGGGCAGCATGGTCCCCGTGGCACACGCACAGGGGTGGTCCATGCGGACGCGTGTGTGCCGCCCATCTCCCATGCAGGAGGCGCGCAGGCCCCCCATGCGCACCCCCATGCAGTCCCTAGAAGTCACTCGTTGACCGCGCACCAGCTGCAGCGTGTCTACGAGCAGGTGCTGACCCACGAGCCGCCGGCTGTCGTCCGTCATGTAGCTCCTTCCGTCTCGCACCAGCTGACCGCGCACCAGCTGCGACATGCTTTGCAGCAGCTCTTTGCGTGCCATGCTGCCTCCTCGCACAAGAAGATGTGTGGCTCCCCCTCGTGGATGCGCGCACACAGCACACAGCACACCCAAAAAACCCTGCCCGAGGGTTAAAGTTAGTCAAAAACCGCCCCCACACACTTTCCCAGTATTTCGCTCTCTACTCAGCGCGAGCCTGCGCACTGTTGAGGGACATTCGAACGAAGGCGCTGTGCGCCGAGGCCACCGTACTTGCAGCCTGCCAGTGTGCGTGGTGCGCGTTTGAACAGTCCTCGATCTCTCTTGCAGGCGCACGACAGGCCACCATGCGCGCGCTACTGCACGCCCACGCGCCGTTCTCTGCCCCGTCCCCCGCCGCGTGCTCTTCACGCCCAAGGAGCAGCTCGCTGACGGGGCCATGCGGGGCCAGTCGAGCAAGTGCAGCGTGCAGCACGTCATTACGAGCGCCCATGCAGCATGGCCCATGCAGCGGGCCCATGCGCCACTCGTCAGGCGAACGCAGCGCGCGACGCCTCACGTGCGCCGCGCTTCCGGAGCCTATCGACGGCTTCCTGATAACTGGTGAGCATCAGCATGAATGCACGCACGCACACACGCACACACACACACACACGCACGCACACACACTCGCACACACGCACCTCCCCCCTCAAACACACCCCTCCCCCCACGCCTCCCCCACATAAAAAAAAACACGCAGCCACAATCGCGTCGAGCGTCGCTGCGATCTCCCTCACAGCGCTCACCGTCGCCTTTTCAGCACCGCCGCAACCGCCATCCCGTGCCGCCTCTAGCCTCGCTGAGAACGATGACGACGCCGGTTTCGGGTGGGTGACTGCCAGTGATTTTGTTTCCAGATTTCTAGTGAATGTTTAAGGGCCAGCTGTAGGCCAGCTGGCGCGCGGTACAACGTCCCGTTGACCGCCTTGACTGCTCACTTAGCGTTGACCGTTGACCGTCAATTATAGGTACTTTTAAAGCTCGTAACGAGCTCTATCTGACCCGGGGAGGTTGAGGGGCCCAGGGCGTGCATTGTTATTGGTTGTGGATGTGATGGGCCACCGCCGCCGCTGCCAGCCTCGCTGAAAGCGATGACGCCGACGGTTTCGTGTGATTGCTCCTGGGGTTGGAGGGGCCCGGGGTGGGAGGGGATCGGGTCGTGTGCACTTTTGGACAGAGTAAGGGAGCACACGCGGAGTGGGTTAGTTGCGGCGACACCCGTGTGTCAACAACAACCAACTGTTGCAGCAACAACTAACTGCCACAGCAATAACTACTGTCACAACCAACTGCCAGGTGGTCGGTCGGTGGCGTCGTCGCGTGCATCCCGCTCGTCAGTTTGTATCGACAGCTCAGAACCCCCAAGCAGTTACAGTTACAGTTACATCGGCTTTCCAGCAAAGACTACCTCTAGTCCTAGTACCACCGCCTAGACCCAAGTCCAGTTCTGGCCCTAACAATTACTTGTGAGGGGCGGTAGCCACCAGCCGGCTGCCTGCCAACGTGTAGTCCCAGAGCAAAAAGGAGAGCTATTGTGCGACGCCTCAAAAATAGGTCCTAACTGCTTCTAGGGGATAGGGGGTCAAGTGGCGCTTGCCAATCTACTTGACCGCCGTGGTGGAGGGGCCGGCGCCTGAGGGGCAGCCGGACCGTACACCACGGCTCTCCACCCAACCCTATCCTGAGCACGCTCAAACGCCGTGTCCGAAAAAGTCTTCCAATCAGAACGAGTGCCACTAGTTTCGCCTAGCTGCTGAATCAGTAGCTTAAGAAAATAGTATCGGGTGGAGGCTGGAGGCCGGCCTTGCTGCCGAGCCACATCCATTGTGCAGTCAAAAGTCGTACGAGGAAGATGAGAAGCCGGCATGCGCATCACATGGCCTAGCCACTGCATTGATCGCTTTGCCACAAGGCTCTCAATTGGCTCAGTGTCGCACGCCTGCCGAATGTAAGTTAATCTGTGCCGGTGCCCCAAACACCAAACACCAAAACACTAACCCCCAAAACACACTAAACCCTTCAACCCCTCAATCCTTAAACACCAACACAGGTGGTCGGTCGCCGGCGTCGTCGCGTGCATCCCGCTCGTCAGCTTCATCATGTGTGCGCTGCCCATCCTCTCCGCCTCTGGCCCTAACAACTGCCCCAGCAACTGTCAATGGCAACAACTGCCACAACTAACTGCCACAACAAGTGCCGCAACAACTGCCAGGTGGTCGGTCGCCGGCGTCGTCGCGTGCATCCCACTCGTCAGCTTGTATCGACAGCTCAGAACCCCCAAACACCAAACCCCCCAAACCTCAAACCCTCGACTCAAACCCAGAACCCCAAAACCCTGAACCCCTAAACAAGTGGTCGGTCGTCGGCGGCGTCGCGTGCATCCCGCCTGTCATTTGTATCGACAGCTATCTGAGGGCTCAGAACCTCCAAACCTGACCACAATCCCCAAAACCTAAAACCCTCGACTCAAACCCCCAAACCCCAGTAACAGTTACACGGGGTTTCCAGCTCAGCAGGCTACTCTTCTACTAGAGACACCCGCCGATACTCCAGCACACTTAAGTACTAGAGTACCGCCGGCTCCCGGCCGATAGACTACCGCTCCCGCCGGCTAGACTACCCCAAACAGCGGTCTCTGAGAGACATGTCTGGCAAGGAGCATATAGGAGAGGACCTTCCTCAGGTCACAGTAGTGGCCTTGTGGCCAGTCAAGCCGGCAGAGCCGACTGGCGCTGACTGGAACGGTCCCCGCCTGGCAGTGCATGGCTGTCCAGCTCTCGTTTGCATGGGGCTCAGCCGGCGCCCCATGCCTCATGCATGGCCAGGTCCCACCCTCCAGGGGTGCATGGAAACCCCAAAACCCTATAACCCTAAACCCGTAAAACAGGTGGTTGGTCGCCGGCGTCTTCGCATACATCCCGCTCGTCAGCTTCATCGCTTGGGCGCTGCCCATCCTCTCCGCCTCTGGCCGCAACAACTGCCCAGCAACTGTCAACAACAACCAGCTGCCACAACTAACTGCCACAACAACAACTGCCACAACAACTGCCAGGTGGTCGGTGGCCGGCGTCGTCGCATGTATCCCCCTTGTCAGCTTCATCGCATGGGCGCTTCCCATCCTGTCCGCCTCGGGCCCCGGCAGTATAGAACCCGCAGCAACAGGGGGAGGCGGTACGAGCGGTACCAGCGATACGAGCGTACAGCTGTACTACGCGTACGCAGCGCTGTACGCAGCGCCCCTGCTGCGGAGCGGCTTCGACCTCGATGCGTACAGCCTTGCCATGATCATGCTGTGTGTGGTGCACGTGCAGGTGTGTGGGGGGGCGTGTGTGTGGACGTGTGTGTGTGTGTGTGTGTGTGTGCGTGTGTGTGTGTGTGTGTGTGTGTGTGTCGTAGCGTGCGCGTCGACCTCGATGTGTTCAGCCTTGCGATGGTCGTGCTGTGTGTGGTGCGCGTGCAGGTTTGTGTGTGTTTGTGTTTGTGTGTGTGTGTGTCGTAGCGCGCGCGTCGACCTCGATGTGTTCAGCCTTGCGATGGTCGTGCTGTGTGTGGTGGTGGGAGTGCCTGGTACGCCTTCAACCGTCTCACTCCCCGATTCTGGAACTCCAACTCAATCTCTCCCACTACCAAGATCCACCTCTACAACGCCTTTGTGATCTCTGCCCTACTGTATGGCTGCCAGACATGGACGTTGAACAAGGGCCCACATCCACCGACTTGAAGTAACCCACAACCGCTTCCTCCGCCTCATCAAGGGCATCCCTCCTCACACCACAGAGCACACCTCCACCGCCACGATGCATGCCTCCCCCCCTTGTACGTTCCCCATCATCGACACGATCAACAAGCACCGTGCTACGTTCATCGGCTCCCTCATCCGCCGCCTCCCACCTCCCCCGTCCCCCCGCCCCTCCATCTCCACACACCCGCCCGTCCCTTCTCCCCCCCCACTCCCTCCCGACATCATATACCCCCCCACTGCCGCCCTTTTCGCGTACCGCCGACCGGACATGACTTCGCTCTATGCCGGCGGCGCCATCACATCCTACCGGCTCAGCGCCGGCGACTTTTTCGCCCACTCCGTCAAGTTCCGTTCCTCCGCAAACACCCACTTTTCCAACTTCAAACGCGACATCTCCAAGCACCCCGACTTCATGGACCTCTTGTCCAAGCGAGCCACACCCGAGTGGATCCTCTTGGCGAGATTTCCACAACTGTGGAGGTCAATCTGCCGAGACCTAGTTTAAACTCAGTCGAAGCGGAGTGACGAACACAGCCGTCAGTGACCCGCATTTGCCCCTTTCCCCCACTGCTTTTTGAATGAGGTTATTCACCCTCTTGTTGGCGCACGGTTGGTCACCCGCCTCCAAATGGAATCTCCTCAATGATGACCAGAAACAGCCTATCTAGGTCTGCCGTGCAGAGTTCTCTGTAACGATATCTCTCTCTCTCTGTGTGTGTGTCGTAGCGCGTGCGTCGACCTCGATGTGTTCAGCCTTGCGATGGTCGTGCTGTGTGTGGTGCACGTGCAGGTTTGTGTGTGTTTGTGTGTGTGTGTGTGTGTGCCGTAGCGGGGGCTTCGACCTCGATGTGTCCAACTTTTAAATCCGCCCGAGGCGCCGTCTCAGGCGTTGGGAATGTGGTAGGGCTGTTGTCCTCCTCACCCCCACCCTCCTCACGCGGTCCCGCCCTCGCCCTCACCACCATGTCAGGTCGGACGTATCGCGGCGACTGAGCCCGCGGAGCGCCGAGCCGCGCCCCCCCTCGCTCCGGCCCTCGTCGTGCAGCGCCCTCCCCCGCTCCACATACTCACACACAAACGCACACACACACACACACACACACACACACACCTCACCACCATGTCAGGTCGATCGCATCGCGACGACCGAGCCCGCGGCGCTGTGTGCCCTCCCCCCCTCCACACACACACACATGCACACACACACGCACACACACACGCACACACATGCCGCTCCCGCAGGTCGAACGCATCGCAGCGACCGAGTCTGAGGCGCTGCGTGCCCCCCCCCCCTCGACACACAAACACACACATACACACATGCACACATATACCGCCAGTGCAGGTCGAACGCATCGCAGCGACCGAGCCTGGGGCGCTGCGCGCCCTCCTCCCCTCCCTCCACACACACGCACACACGCACACACACACACACACACAAACATACACACACATACACACACACACACATGCACACACAGACACACACACACGCCGCTCCCGCAGGTCGAACGCATCGCGGCGACCGAGCCCGAGACGCTTCGCGCCCTCCTCCCTCCACACACACACACACACACAAACGCACACACACACACACACACACACACACACACACACACACAACACAACACAAACACGCACACACACGCACGCACACACAACCCCCCCCCCCACACACACACACCTCTCCCGCAGGTCGAACGCATCGCAGCGATCGAGCCTGAGACGCTTCGCGCCCTCCTCCCGCGCCGCGCGCCGTCCTCCCTCCCTCCCTCAACCTCGCGCGGCGACGGCGCGCCCTCGCCCTCGTCACTTACGTCGTCACAAGCGTCTCAGCAGGCGTCGCGGCTGCTGGGCAGCGCCGCGCGCAGCGCCGCTGCCGGGCTGGAAAGGATCGGCCAGGTGTGTGTGGGGTGTGTTTTATTGTAGGTTTGCTTGCCCGTTGGACTGCCGCCGGGCGTCGCAGCAGGCGTCGTTACAAGCGTCGCAGCAGGCGTCGCGGCTGCTGGGCGGCGCCGCGCGCAGCGCTGCTGCCAGGCTGGAAAGGATTGGGCAGGTGTGATGACGTCGGTGTGATGGCGCCGGATTTGTCTCCTGTTTGTCTCTCGTATCAAGTCTCCCTCTTTCGCTCAAGTCTTTCCCCCTGCGAAGTCTCTCTCTCTCACTCTCATCTCCATCCCTCTCTTTCTCTCTTTCTCTCTCTCAAGTCTCCCTCTCTTATCTCCTCTCTCTTTCTCTCTCTCAAACCTCTCTCTCTCATCTCCCTCTCTCAAGTCTATCTCTCAAGTCTCTCTCTCTCAAGTCTCTCTCTTTCACTTCTCTCTCTTGCAAGTATCTCTCTTTCAAGAGTCTCTCTTTCTCCCTCATGCCTCTCTCTCTCTCTCACTCAAGTCCATCAAGTCTCTTTCTCTCTGTCTCTCTCTTTCTTTCAAGTCTCTCTCTCTCAAGTCTTAAGAGTTGTACGACAGGATTGTCCAGCACGCTTGCTGGTAGAGCTTTGCTCTTAAGCTGCTACGCCTGCCAAGGATGCATACCACAGCAGCAGGTCTGAATTGCAGCAGCGCACCCCGCTGCTGCCTGCCTGCCTGCCGAGGACGCAGACCACAGCAGTTGCACCAGGGCCGGAATAGCACCGGCCTGGTCCTGGGCATGGTCCAAAGCCGGGGCCCGCAGCGCACCCCGCTGCTGCCTGCCCGACCTACCACAATTCCATCGTCTAAGGCGCGCATGTGAAGGCGGGCATGACGCCTGAGGCGGCCGGGGTGCGCCTCAGGCGGCGGTGGGCGCCCAAGGCGGTCAGGGTGGCGCCCAAGGCGGTAGGGATGACGCCTAAGGCGGTGCCTGAGGCGGTCTGGGTGCGCCTCAGGCGGTGCCTCAAGCGGTCGGAGTGCCTGAGGATCAGCGCAAGTAAAGGCGGCGCCTCAGGCGCCGCCTTTAGTAAAGGCGCTGCCTGAGGCGCCGTCTCAGACGGTGGGAATGTGGTAGGGCTGCCTGCCGAGGATTCAGACCCCAGCGCCAAGCCCCACACCCACCCTCCCTCCCTCCACATTGCCAGGCGCTGTCTTCGAGCGACGCCAGCGGGGTGGACGAGGTCGACGAGCTGTCGGCGTTCGAGCTGCAGCAGTCCGACCCGCGGTTAGCGCAGAGCCTGCGCGAGAGACCCCAGCGCCGAGCCCCCCACTTCCCCACACCCTACCTCCCCATTGCCAGGCGCTGTCTTCGAGCGACGCTAGCGGGCGCCGCCTTTAGTTAAGGCGCCGTCTCAGGCGGTGGGAATGTGGTGATGATGATGCATATTACATTCTGTGTGAGACCTGTGTCGGCGCTAGCGCCCGACACCTTAACTCAGTGGTCAGGCCGCCTGCCGAGGATTCAGACCCTAGCGCCGAGCCCCACACCCTCCCTCCCCCCCTCCCCATTGCTAGGCGCTGGCGCCGCCTGAGGCGCCGTCTCGGACGGTGGGAATGTGGTAGGGCCGCCTGCCGAGGATTCAGACCCCAGCGCCGAGCCCCACACTTCCCCACACCCTCCCTCCCCATTGCCAGGCGCTGTCTTCGAGCGACGCCAGCGGGGCGGACGAGGACGACGAGCCGTCGGCGTTTGAGCTGCAGCAGTTCGACCCGCGGTTTGCGCAGAGTCTGCGTGAGAGACCCCAGCGCCGAGTCCCACACCTCCCCACACCCTCTCCCCTCCCCATTATATCAGGCGCTGTCTTCGAGCGACGCCAGCGGGGTGGACGAGCTGTCGGCGTTTGAGCTGCAGCAGTCCGACCCGCGGTTAGCGCAGAGTCTGCGCAAGAGACCCCAGCGCGGATCCCCACACTTCCCCCCAGTATATCAGGCACCGTCTTCGAGCGACGCCAGCGGGGCGGACGAGGTCGACGAGCTGTCGGCGTTCGAGCTGCAGCAGTCCAACCCGCGGTTAGCGCAGAGTCTGCGCGAGAGACCCCAGCGCCGAGCCCCACACTTCCCCACACCCTCCCTCGCCCTCATTGCCAGGCGCTGTCTTCGAGCGACGCCAGCGGGGCGGACGAGGTCGACGAGCTGTCGGCGTTCGAGCTGCAGCAGTTCGACCAGCGGTTGGCGCAGAGTCAGCGCAAGAGGGAGCAGGTGGGTGGGTGGGCGTGGGTGTGGGTGTGGGTGTGGGGGCGAATTCGGATTCTCAAGTGCAAAAGTGAGGGCGGGGCGAGTGTGTGTGGGTACCAAACCAGCGTGCGCAGAGCCTGCGTAAGATGGCGCGGGTCGGGGGAGGGGAGGCGGGGGGGGGGGTTCAGTTGACCGGCTGCGTCAGTTTGACCAGCAGCAGTTTGACCGGCGGCTGGCGCAGAGCTTGCGCGAGAGGGAGCAGGTGGGTGGGTGGGCGTGTGGGGTGGGGGTGGGCGTGGGGGTGGGGGGGTGTAGGACAAATTTGCAACGCCTGAGGCGGCGCATTGACTTGCGCGGATCAGGCGGCGCCACGGGCGCCGCCTCGGGCGCTCCGACCGCCTGAGGCGTCGCCTGAGGCGCACGCCCGATCGCCTTAGGCGCCCACCACCGCCTGGAGCGCACCCCTGACCGCCCCAGGCGTTATGACCGCCTTGACTTGCGTGGGTCAGACGATAGGATTTTGGTAGGGCAGATGGGGGGGGGGGGGGCAAGATTCGAATGTTTGAGTTAGATAATATGAGGGCTGGACGGGTGTGCCCATTGCTGTGCGCCGCAGAGCCTGCACGAGAGGGGGCGAGGCTGGAAACGGACGCTGCCCATGGTTTGGGGGGCCTTGTCCGCCCAGCTCCTATGTGGTCGATCCGCGGGCATGTGTTCGTCCGCCCGCCCGCCCTCTCGCGCAACACGCATGTGTTGAGGTGAGGTGAGGCTGATAAAACCAGCAGTGGGCCTTCACAGCTATCTTAGCGCTTAGATGGCTGTGAAGGCCAAGTGCTGGCTTATCAGCCGCACCTCAAACTCAACAGCATGGCTTACCCGCCTGCCCTCTCGCGCAACACTCATGGTTTTACAGGTTTACACGCACGCGCCCAGAGGACCCCGGGGCGTTAGTTACGGCCCAGACTACACGTCCAGGGGAGCTCTGTTTAGAGAGCCCGCAAGGCCACGCAGCGCGCCAGCCTGCACGTGACAACACGCATGGCTTACCCGTCTACCCGCCTGCCCGTCAGTGATTTCCTTTTCATGATTTTTAATTAATTATTCCACAGCCGAATTTTGCTTTGACCGCGTTGACCGTTGACCACCCGTTGACCGTTTGCCCTCATGCAAATGTCATTTGAAAGCTGTTGACGTGCTCTGTCTGGCGGGCTTGTCAGACTGAAAATCCACTGGATGGGTTGAGCTGTGCGCAAGGTCAAAGTACAGCCGGAATACAGCCAAATGGCTGTGGAAAGCCGAAAATGAAATCACTGCTGCCCGCCCTCTTATGCGCAGGGTGGCGCTCCGCGTGCACCAATGAAGCAGCGCGGCCGGCTCCCGGGATCCAAGAACCGGGCCAAGCAGGAGCAGTGAAGGTGGAGCTAGGCCTACCAGGGACAACACGCATGGCTCACCCGTCCATCCGCCTGCCCCCCCACTTACGCACAGGGTGGCGTCCCGCGTGCACCAATCAAGCGGCGCGGCCGGCCCCCGGGATCCAAGAACCGGGTCAAGCAGGAGCAGGAGTGAGGGTGGAGCTAGACCAGCGCAAAGTGCGCGGGGTAGGAGCGGGGTTTGCGTCCCAGCAACCCCCGCGTCCCCTACCGATGGCGGCCAGGCTGGCGTCTTGCTGCATCATAGCCAGGTTTAACAGGTTGCTGGTGTGATGGAGATTTTTGGTAGGCTGGCGCGCTGCGTGGCCTTGCGGGCTCTACTAGTAGAGCTCCCCTAGACGTGTAGTCTAGGCCTTAACTCACGCCCCGGGGCCCTCCGGGCGCGTACATGTAAAAACTGTAAAAAAAATCGGATAGAGAGTTGGGTTGGGTTGGAGAGGTATGATAGATAGAGAGTTAGATTGCAGGTTGCCGCCAACGCACCAAGGTTGTGACAAAGAGGAAAAGGCAACAACGGCCTTGTGGCAGTGTGCCATCGAGCTGGTCGTTCATCCCTGCTTTTCAAGGCGGCAGTCTCAGCGCTCAGCAGACGTGTGTGCGTATCTGCTTGATGAGGGATTCATTCAAAGCGCAAATACCAGCATGGCGACCTGGCGCAGAAGTTGCATGAGCTGCTTATCGGTTTGGGTGCATGCGGCACTTGGCATGTCGAGCGGCACGTGCGCGCGAGCGCGTGCAGGTCGAGACTGACCTGTGTACACAATCGTTCGTGACACAAACACGCCTCGTCAGGGGAATAGTAGGCACGCAATGAGTGCTGTTTGTTGTGTACTCCAGTCCCTCGATCTGGTGATTTATCAGACCGCCTCTTCAGCTTCAACCGCTGTGCGAGTGAGTGTTGCGCGGGGGGGGCGTGTGCCTGCGTGAACGGGGCTTGAGACCGCATTGCACCATCTTGGCCACCTCCTGGATCCTAGCTCAGCTGCATGCGCCCTAAACCAGAACCACCGTCGCCACAGGTGCAACACCCCTCCGTCTTCACTAGCACCTCCACACCCACTCCTACCCATCACGAAGCACAGATATCGAGAGCAACTGCTCTCCCGTCCAGACACACTCCGCAATCATGCAGAGTGTGCAGCATGGCGGAGCCCCAGCTCCCTCGCCTCTCGACGAATCAGTCGTGATCCGTGCGCTGTGGCCCGTGCTCGGCACTAACGACAGGCGCGCGCTTCGCGTGTGCTGCACAGCCATGCACGACGCGGTGGACGCGCAGGCTGGGTGCGTGGTGGAGGGGCAGGGCGAGTCGACAGTGTTGTCTTCCGCCACCATCGCTCGCCGTTCCGGCGTGCTCACGCTCACGCTGCGGTCCATGCGCTGCTTGCACGGCATGCTGTTCGTACAGCCAGGTGTCTTTCCTAGGCTGGCTTCGCTGCGCCTGAGCCTGGTGGGTACAGACGCAGACGCGCTCAATGCGTGCACGCCATGCACGCTCCATGCGCCATGCACGCAGGCCCCCAGCTCCCCAGGGAGTACACTGTGACTGCCATGCACTGTGCCTACCCCCTGCATACATCTCCTCGAGGTGGGTTATGCCAATGGTGTGCCTTCACTGCCACCGCCGCCGCTGAAGCAATACCCACCCGCACACGACCGAGCACAGGGTGCTGCTGCGGTCGAGGGTCCAGCAGACTACGACGCCATCACCAGCACCTCTCCCTGGCTCACGCACCTTAGCCTGGCACTTCCAGCCAGCGGCTCCGCTTTGCCGCAGCACATGGCTGGGCTGCTGTCTGCGTGCAGCAAGCTTGAGGACTTGGCATTGCGTGCATATGATGAATTCGACATTTCCGACAATTTGACAAGTTATGAACGCTTGTCGAGCCTGGTGAATGTGACCGCACTCTGCACTGGCACCCAGCTTCTGAGCCTACGGTTGCCTTGGTGCTCTGATCTGATGAACCTGGCACCCCTCGGAGCCATGGTGAATCTGGAGAGGCTCGACTTGACTGACTGCAAGATGGTATCGGATCTGGCGTTCCTCGGAGCCATGGTGAACCTGCAAGACCTCAGCATGGACGGCTGCATCTGTGTTTCTAATGTGGCGCCCCTCTCAGCCATGGTGCAGCTGCAGCGCCTCAACCTACGCATCTGCTACGGCGTGTCTGATCTGGCACCCCACGCAGCCCTGGTGAACCTGCAGAGCCTCGACGTGAGCTACTGCTCAGTGTCCGATCTGGCGCCCCTCGCAGCCATAGTGGACCTGAAGAGCCTCGACATGAGGTACTGCAAATTGGTGTCTAATCTGGCGCCCCTCACAGACATGCTGAACCTGAAGAGCCTCAACATGGATGTCTGCCACCGTGTGTCTGATCTGACTCCCCTCTCAACCATGGTCAACCTGCAGAGCCTCGACATGAGCTTCTGCTCAGCATTCAATCTGAATCCCCTCTCTGCCATGGAAAACCTGCAGCACCTCAACATAAGCCACTGCAGCTCAGTCTCCGATCTGGCGCCCCTCGCAATCATGGTGAGCCTGGAGAGTCTCGACATGAGCCGTTGCATGAAGGTGTCTGATCTGGCGCCCCTCACAGCCCTGGCGAAGCTTCATACCCTCGACGTGCGCGATTGCAGCTGCGTGTCTAATCTGGCGCCTCTGGAGGGCATGGTGAACCTGAAGAAAATCCTCATAAAATGAAAAGCGGCGGCGGCGGTGGACTTGGGTCTAGCCTAATCGGCGGTGGTACTAGGACCAGCAGGTGTTTGCTGAAAAGCTTATCTTCTGAACATTGCTGTTTCTGCCGGCGCCGATCGCGATATCAGCAGGCCGCAAAGGAGCACGCGGCAGGCGAGCGAACGCCCGAGGACGCGTGCAGAGGAGGGGTTCTGATGGGCTGGCGCGCTGCATAGTCTTGCGGGCTCTACTAGTAGAGGTCCCCTGGACGTGTAGTCTAGGCCTTCACTCACGCCCCGGGGTCCTCCGGGCGCATACACATAAAAACAGCGGAGGGGTTGGTGGCGCTGCCATTCGTCGCGGTGGGGGGCGGGGGCGGGGGGGCCAGGTCAGGGAATGCGAACGAATACGCGCGCGGCCACCTTGGGGAGTGCCCCATCGGCATGATCTGGAGCCTCAGAGTTATGGCGAACCTGCAGACCCTCCGCGTGAACAGCTGCAGGCTGCGTGTCGGATCTAGCGCCCCTCGCAGCTATGGTGAAGGTCGAGGGTTTTTAGACCCTCGACGGTTGCAGAGCGCATCTGCTCTGGCGCCAATCGAAGCCTTGACGAACCGAGGCACCTGTGTGCACTGGGCAATGACTCAGCTAGGGCGACGCCATAAGTGAGCACGACGCTCACAGCACGTGATGAGTAGCCTGGGACGCCGCGGCAATACGTGTACAAAAGCAGCAGTGGGGGTGGTGCTAGCGCAAGGGCGCAGGAAGACGGCTGGGGGGACGAAGGATGTGGACGCCGGCATTGTGTGGTCGAGAGCTGGGGAGGGGACGCCAGAGATAGGAGATCGGTGAGACGGCTCAGCAGTTGTGACCGACCTGTCACATCTCCACCCCAGACACGGACACCTGTCACACACACACACACACACAATTAACCTTTTGCACAAAGAGTCTCTTGAATTGTCAGTGGGCACATGAAAGATCGGGGCACACGTCGTTTGATCACAGCTGTTTGATCCGCCGCCGTCAAGTCTTACAGGCCGTGGCAACTGCCGGTCATTCCTTCCTTCCTGGTTTTACAGGTTTTACACGTACGCGCCCGGAGGACCCGGGGCGTGAGTAAAGGCCTTGACTACATGTCTAGGGGGCTCTACTAGGAGAGCCCGCAAGGCCACGCAGTCTTCCTTCCTGTATTAGGTGCGCCCCCGTTGCTGCGGAGTT
This sequence comes from Chlamydomonas sp. UWO 241, assembly GCA_016618255.1. Lineage (NCBI taxonomy): Eukaryota > Viridiplantae > Chlorophyta > Chlorophyceae > Chlamydomonadales > Chlamydomonadaceae > Chlamydomonas > Chlamydomonas priscui. The sequence goes on along the minus strand of VFSX01000044.1, from coordinate 105,545 downwards.
GCGCAAGTCAAGCGTCACACGTTCACACGCCACACAAAAAAACACCGCCCACGCCCACACTACTGCGTCTGGCGAGAGGAGCATCAGCTCGCCGCCTCCTGTGCAGCCGCCTCCTCCTCCTCCAGGAACACCTGCATGGGAAGGGGTGGGAGGGGTGTGAACCAGTGATGTCCTTAGCGCCCCCGCAGCCCCCGCAAAACGGGAAATTTGGGGAGAATCTGCGGGGGTGAATCGCAGGAATTTTGCTACGAAAAGTGTGAAATCGGCAATTTTCACACGTTTTTGCAAAAAAAATCGCCTCCTGCGGCGGCAAGTCGGCATGTCCCCTCCAATGTTGCAGGGGCAAACAGGACATTCTCGGTTTCCTTTAGGACACCACTGGTGTGAACAAACCCTTTGAATGGTAGCTAGCCTCGTTGGGCAGCTCCCTCAATCCCACGCCCCGAGGGTGCGTACTGTAAACTGTAAACTGGGAGGGGTGGGAGAGCGTGCGGGAGGGAGAGCGGAAATTTTCAGGGCAGGCGCACGAGTGAGTGCGTGCGTGGCGCGCGTGCACGAGTGCAGTGCAGCATGTCTTGTCTCCTCAAGCGCATGTGTGCACAGGTGCGTGTGCGTGTGCATGTGTGCTCACACACGCACCTGCCCCGCAAACTCTTGCTGCGTGTCCATCAGGATCTGGCGCCCCTCCTCCGCAGTCGGCGCATACAGGATTTGCTCCACTCGCTGTGTATGTTTGTGTGGGGTGTGTGTGTGGGGGGAGTGGGGCGGGGTGTGTGTGTGGGGGGGAGTGTGTGTGGGGGGGGGGAGGGTGACGATCAGAAGAGGACTGCAGAGGGTAAGCAGTGGTGCAGCTGAGGGGAAGCTGCCACCACAGAGCGTAGAAGTAGTCACCTTCCACCGGCCCAGCAGGTCCTGCACGAGCACGTGCTTGCACGCATGCACGCAGGCAGGCATGCACTCGTGCACATGCGTATAAGCGTGCGTGCACGCACGCGCATGCACATGCACTCATGAACTCACCTTGAGGATCGGCGTCTCGTTGATCTTGGGCGTCTGGCACAGCAGCTCAATGTCGCGCAGCTGTGATGGGTGTGTGGGGGGGAGGGGGGGGCGAGTGTGTCTGGGGGGGAGGAGAAAATCCAGCGAGTGCTGAGTGCAACTCGGCGCTGTTTTTTCGGGCGCCAGGCGATGAGAGGGGCACGGGCCAAACGCTGGCGGTTTCGTATCGTGTCGCACACACAGCGCCAGCGCCCGTGCCCCGTCTTCTTTCTCGCACACGGTGCCAGCACTGCAACACCACTGCAACAACGCTGCAACACTGCTGCAACATCGCTGCAACACCGCTGCAACACCGCTGCAACACCACCGCAGCACCACCGCAACACCGCTGCAACACTGCTGCAACACCGCTGCAACACCAACCTTAGAGTAGTAGAACAGCTTCTCCTTCTCGAGCATTTCAGCCGTCTGCCGCGCATCTGCCAGCTCAGCAGCCAAACCGCTGCTGCTGCCTGCTGCGACACGGTTGGGGGTTGAGGTAAAAAGGGTGTGTAAACGGCAAGCGCACGCACGCGAGCGTGCGCAAGTGCGCGTGTCGCGGTGCACGTACGTGTGTGTGTGCACCACGCGTGTGCGCGTGTGCGCACATGTGTGGGTGTGCGTGCGTTTGCACGTGCACGTACGCGTGCGTGTGCGGGTACGCGTGTGCGGGTGTGTGTGCACGTGCATGCCTGTGTGTGTGCGCGCGTGCACGTGCATGCCTGCGTGTGTGTGTGTGCACGCACGCGTGCGTGCGTGTGTGCGTGTGCGCGCGTGCGCCTGTGCGGAGCCGCCCCGCCTCACCACCGCCTCCGCCACCGCCTCCGACTCGCGAAACCGCCGACGTGACCGGCGTTTTGCCTGAGGGCATGCGGCATCGCAAGTTTAGACCCTAAACCTTCTAGCCTCAACAACCCCCAAACCGCTGCCCAGATCCTGCTGAGACACTTACCTATGGAACCCTAAAACCCTCAGCCCCCCCCTAACCCCCCTAAACCCCCAGAACCTCAAGTGTTGCTCCTCGCCGACGCCACATCCGCATCAACGTGGCACCGCAAGCTTAGACCCTACAACTCGCTAAAACCTCAAACCCTAAAGCCCTAGAAAAAACTTGAGCCCTAAAGTCCGAATCGATGCTCACCGCCGCCGCCGCAACCTCCGCGCGGCACCGCCGACAGGACCGACGTCTTGCGTGCTGGCGGCACCGCAAGAGTAGACCCTGAAAACACACAAACAACCACACCACAAACCCTAAAGTCCGAATCGCTGCTCACCGCCACCGCCACCACCGCCGCCTCCGCCACCTCCACGCGGCACCGCCAGCGTGTCGCCTGGGGGCGTTTGGCGTCGCAAGTAGACCCGCTAAAACCTAAAACCCTGGAAAAAAGCTCCAACCCTAAAGCCCGAATCGCTGATCACCACCGCCGCCACCACCGCCGCCTCCGCCGCCTCCACGCGGCACCGCCGGCGTGTCGCCTGGGGGCGTTTAGCACCGCAAGTTTAGACCCTGCAACCCGCTAAAACCTAAAACCCTGGAAAAAAAACTCGAGCCCTAAGATCGTCTTTGCTGGAAAGCCGATGTTACTGTTACTGTTACTGTCACTGTGACCTAAAGCCTAAATCGCTGCTCACCGCCACCGCCGCCGCCGCCACGGCCACCTCCATGCGGCACTGCCGACAGGAACGGCGCTTTGCGCGCGGCACCGCAAGTGTAGACCCCGACAACCTTGTAACCCCCAAACCCCTCAACCCTAGAGCCCAAATCGCTGCTCACCGCCACCGCCGCCGCCGCCAGCTCCGCCGCCGCCTGCGCGCGGCACCGCCGACAGGACCGGCGTTTTGCGCGACGCATGCGGCACCGCCGATGACCGCGCGGGGGCCTGCTGCGGCTGCCCCATGTTTGAGAGCCGCGGGTTGGCGTTGCTGCCGACCGAGCCCTGTTTGTATGCCAGTTGGGGGCTAGAGTGAGTGGAAAGTAGAGTCACACACACACACACACACACACACACACACACACACACACAGCGCACACACGATACACTGTAGTAGATGGGCAAAAAGGTCCTAGGTGTCGTTGTTGGGCGCTGTTGGCCTCATGTATCGGTGTATTCGTGACACTCCCCCCTTTCCGGGGTGGAACCCTGATAAGGGTTCTGTGTTGAGCTCTGATGACCTTATATATTTGTTGTATTTGGGACGTACAGCCTCATGTCGCCCGACTTGGTGTGCGCATGGCACCCCCTGTGCCTCTCCCTTCCTGCCTCCTTGCCTCCCTGCCTCCCCCCCTCCCTCCCTCCCTCCCTCGCTGACACACACAACTTCATGTCGCCTGTCTTGTTGTGCGTGCGGCGCCCCAGGTGCCTCTCCCTCTCTGACTCCCTGTCGCCCTCCCTCCTTCCCTCCCTCTCTGTCACAAACACACACACGCTCACACACACACACACACACACACACACAGACTTGTGTGCGACACCCACTGCCTCCCTCCCCCCCTCCCTGTCTCCCTTACAACCTCCCACCCTCCCTCCCTCCCTCCCTCCCTGACGCACACACCTTCATGTCGCCAGTCTTGGTGTGCGCGCGGCGCCCCGGGCCGTCGTACTCCTCGATGTTGACCACCTGACCGCCAGAGCCGTCCCAGTAGCTCTGTCGTGTGTTGCGTGTGGTGGGGAAGTAGGGAGGGAGGGGGGTCAGTGGTTTTCCTGCACAGCAAACCACTGACGCAGCACGTGTGCGTGCCACCGACACGTCCTCCTCCGCCGGTCTGAACCCCTGCTGCCCCTTCTCCCTCTCCCCGCTCCGCGCACGCTCACGCACCTCGTCTTACCACGACCCCTGCCCCACCTTGAGCCACTGCATGAACTCGATGTTGTCGAGCGGCCGGCCCTTGATCAGCTTCGCGACCTCTATGTGCTTCGGGACGTTGAGCTTCTCAAACACGCTCTGCAGGACCTTGTAGTTGCTGAGCATGTCGTACTCGTTCTTGGCGTTGAAGTCCTAAGGCGGAGGAGGGGAGGGGAGGAGAGGGGAGGGAGTGGAGGGTCTGGTGCACGAGAGCAGGAGCTGTCGATGGCGGCCCCATGCACGCCATGCTAGATCCCATGCAGCATGGTCATGCAGCGTGGTCATGCCACACAACATCCCCACTCCGACCACCCTGGACCGCCCCTCACCACTTTCTTCATGGGCACGACGCCCGGGTGCATCGCATCTAGCAGCTGGCACGCGACCGCGCCGTTGGCAGTGTCCTCGACCTTCGCTAGGCGCAGCCCCAGCGTGTTCTCGATCCAGCCAAGGATTTCCGTCTTCCCCATAAAGTAGTGGGGCTGCGGCACACGGGTCAGAAGGGGGCGTGTCAGGGGGTACACGAGGCACTGAGGTCCGGGGCCGCATGTCGCGAACCAGCGAGCACCCTCCGCGCACACCACCCCCTCCACAGCAATGCCTCACATCCATGCCGGGCGACGCAAGAGGGAGGACGAGCCCGAGGCGCAAGATCCGTGTGTGTCGACGCTCGACGTTGACTTTGTTGTAAAGGCCTGGTGTGCCTGCGCACGCGTCCTGGCTGCGCTCCTCTGCCCCTGAACTTTCGTATGCGCGTCGTTTGGTGATGTCAAGACCGTGGTGTTGCAACTTGCAAGGGTGTGGGGGGTTACACAAATTCCCAAACATGAAATAGGCCCCGGCGCCCTGGTAGCTATCCTGTCCTTGGGAAGGCCTACAGGAGTCCCCTCGCCCGCGCGGCTTGCAGCTCCTGCTCCCGCACGCGCCGCAGGTGTGTCTTCTCCAGGCGCACCTCATGCGCCATGAAGCCCATTGTGCGTGCGACCTGTGCATGCGGGCATGCAGGCACGGTGTGGTGTGCGCGTGAGGTTGAGAGGCACATGCGTGCTTGTGTGTGAGCGTGTGTGCACGTGCGTGCGTGTGTGTGTGTGTGTGTATGTGCGTGTGTGTGTGTCAGGGGTTTCCTTGGGGTCAGCAATTCTTTCGTTTTTCCCGGAGAGGGTCTGTCGGTTTCGTAGGGCTGCCCGGAGAGCTCCCCACGCCTTCGTAGGGCTGCCATTTTTTCCCGGGGGCTGCGCCCCCAGACCCCCGCTGTCCGTGGTGCTATGTTGCTGTGATTGAGGCTTTCACACGAGCTGCTGAGAGGCAGGGACATCTATTTGCTTTACAGTACACGCCCTCTCCCTCTCGCTCTCTCTCCTAGCTACGTCGGCATGTGTGCGTCAACGTTCATCAATCCATCAATCACTAAAAAGCGGGGGGCTGCTTCACATCACCGTGTGAACACCACCATCAATCAATCATCTGGAGGTTTATAAAATGCAGAATCAATCAATCAATCAATCAATCAATCAATCAGGGGACAGCAGCCAACAGCAATCAAGGCAAGGTCCGAGCACGCCGCGGGGCGGTGTGCAAATCCGGCGAAGCTCCCCCCCTCAAACGGCGCGCAACCACCCACTGGCACGCGCCCACACCCACACCCACGCGCGCTCACACGCGCACATGCACACCTGGTGCCTGAAAGGATGAGCCGCGTGGAGCCTTGACGAGTTGCGGCATAGCACACACACACGCGCACACGCACACACGCACACACGCGTACACACACGCGAGCGCACTCGCACACCCGCGGACACCCACACACACCCACACACACATAAGCGCGCCTGCACACACATACGCGCATGCGCAAAGCAGACCAACAACACACGCAGACACACACACATGCCCGCACAGATGGATGCGCACAGCATGCGCGTGCAGCATCAACGCATGGAGATACGCCACGCTCACAGCAGCCCCTAGGAATGCACATGGATCGCTTCAGTCAGGGCCCATGTGCTAAGCGACATGGGTTCAAGGGGCTCAGTTACGTAACCCGTCGTCGGAGTCGAGGACAATCGAGTGGGAGAAGCGGGCTTGGCAGTGGCCTTCGGTGGGCTGGGAGACGCCATCACCAGGCCGATCGGCTAGCTCAGAGACCACAAAGCCGAAAGCTCGATCGGTTTGGCGCGCCCTTCGGGCGCCCGAAGGCAGGCCCTGCGGGCCTGCACACTTTTTCGTGTTGCCCAACCCCCCCCCCCCCGTTCAAACCTTCTGGTTTCCGCCCTCAAAACCCCTATTTTTTCGTTTCCCGATCGGGAAGGAAATCTCTGGTGTGTGTGTATGTGTGTGTGCGAGCGCGCGCGCGTGCGTATGCTGCGCCGTCCAGCCTCAAACCATCACCACAACCACACCTTGATCGCGTTCATCACTTTCACGTGCGCGTGCACCGGCAGCCGTGTGCGCCGCCGCGGCAGCATCCGCCCTGCGGGCGACACAAACTGCGACAGGAACGCAGCGTTGCGGTAGTCGGCAGACGCGCGCACGTCGGCGACAGTGGGCATCAGGCGCAGCGGGCGCGTGCGCGTGCGCGAGCCTGGGTCAGGCGACGCGTACGCATTGAGGTCCTGTGGGCAGGGAGGGGCGAGGAGGGGCGGGATGTGGGGCCATATGGGTGGGGAGAGGGGGCGGCGGCGGCGCGCTGGAGTGTCGTGTGGCCGCAGCACGGGCGAGGCCTCGCTGCACGCGCGTGCGGTGCCCCCACCCCACCCCATCCCGCTGATTCGTCTGAACCCTGCCCAAACCCCTTTCCCTCATCCCCCGCCCTGCATGGTGTGCATACACCATGCGCCACGCACCGCCGGCTCGTACGTATCCCCTGGCGCGAACAGGCGCAGCGGGTGTACACGTGGCTGCGCTTGGAAGACGCCTGCCATCGCGTCGCCTACGCCGCCGGTGCTGCTGCTGCTGCTACTCTTGGGCTCGTCCTTGGGCATCACGCCACCGAGCGCCGCGTACCCGTACTGCGCATGCACCATGCGCGCTGCGGCCGCCGCTCCCCCTTCCCCGGGCGAGCCGCTCCCCTCGCTTGCTGCAGCGGCCTCATGATCGCGTGACAAACCTCTCTCCCCTTCCCCGATGTCCGCAAACAGGGCGTCCACCTCCTGCTGGCTGGGCGACTCAATGGGGGGCGCGACAGTAGCCAGCCGCTCGGTCAGGTCCTGGCCCAGTACGTCCGCCAGACGCCGCATGCCACCGCCTGCAAGGAAAGGTTGCGATCGCGGTCATCGCGATGGTGGCGCGCGGAGGGGGGAGCCGCTCAACCGCAGTGCACGACCCGATCAGCGCGCATGCATGCATGCGCTCCATGCAGCCTCACTTCTTGGCGCCGGCGGACGAGACTCCTCGGGAGAGGGCAGCGGCGACGCGGCCGGCTCCTCCTCACCCTCCTCCCCCTCCCGTGGTGGTGGCCGCTCGGCGTCGCCCGCAAAAGCGCGATGGGGGCCTGATGCGGAGGTGATCAATGCGGACCAGGTCGGGCCTACGAGCCCGTGCGACCGCAGGGCCGCGCCCACGGTTGATCTGAGGCCAGACAGCAGGTGGGCCATGATGAATGTGACGAATGACAACTCGCCCTCAAGTGTGTGGATAAATGCAAGGGTGAATGCAAGGGTGAATTGCACACGTTGGCCCAATCCATCAATCGTGCTTGTGCCCTAGTCCTAGTGCCCATAATTATCACAGCTTGAGGGAACGTGTAAGAGAGCTCACGTGGGAGGGAAGAAGAGGGAACCTGCTGCAAGGGTCGCGGAGGTCGAAGGTTCACTTTCGCGAGTAATGCCAGCCCCTCGGCTGTCTAGCGCCAACCCGCGCGCCCCTAGCAATGGCGCGGATATACCGATGTCAGACGCGGACATGACGCTGGGGCTTAAGGTGGGCGGAGTTGGTGGGATGGGACAGAGTGAATGCCATGCTCCCCAATGCGCACGCAGTCCGCACCACCGCACATCCGTGCCATGAGCATGAGCTTGGTTCGATGTGCACTGCCAATGCATGCGTGTATTGGCCACATGTGCATGGTCACCGTGCATGCACCCATGCGCAACACCTGCTGCAACACCACACGCCAGACACGCGCGTGTGTTCACCACCCGACACGCCTTTCCTGGGTGCATGCATGCTGTGCCTGTGCAGACAGTGATCACATCGTGCATGTCCATCAAGCCGTCAGTGCTGGAGCCGGCGCCGTGCCTGTCGTCGACCGGGCGCGCCACGGGCGCGATGTTTGGCGCTCACGGCAGCGGGAGCGACAACTCCCGCCCCAAGTCTGCCGCTGCGCTACAAGACTACGCCAAGCTGTATTCGAAGCTGTGCGGCGCCTCGTCGCTCGCGGAGCGCGTGGCGGCAGCGTCAAAGGCAGACACGGACAGCACGGGCATGCCGATTGGATCGTTGCAGTGAGTCGCGCTCGCACGCGAGCACACGGGCGCACGCGTTGCTGTTTGGGCACATCACCTGCCTGCCTCCGTGGGCACATGCACACGCGCACACCTGCCCCCTCAAACGCACCGAGCACCCACCCACCCGCCCACCTTCCTCCCTGTGCAGGGTCGGCCGCTCGCAGACTGCGCCTGACGACGACGATGGACCGATCGACGTTGGCCGCGAGATCGGCCTGCGCGCCGCGCGCGAGTCACGCGCAAAGTACCTCACGCCCCACCTGGCGTCCAAGTATGGCGGTGGTGCTGGTGGGGGCGGTGCAAATGGTGGCGCGGAGCGCCCGCTCACGTCGCCAGCGGTGCAGGGCCTGACCGTGGTGCACCGTGGTGCGCCAACCGGGGAGCTCGCCGCGAACGCAGCCGACGCGGCCGCGGTTGCCGGGCTGCTCGAGGCGGCAGCGGCCGCGGAGGACGGAGAGCGCGCGCGGCTCGCGCGCGCGGCGGCCGCGGCGGGCAGGCGCGGCCGGGCTGCGACGGCGCCGCTGCATCGCAGCGGCGGTGACGGGAGTGGCGGCGCGTGCGTGGGGGCGCCTGGGGCCCCGGGGGGGCGGCTGTCGACGAGCGCATTTGCCTCGGTGTCCAGGGAGCGAGCGCAGCGCGTGAGCGTGCGCAGCGGCACGCAGTCGTCGGGGGTGCTGGGACCGGGCAACTACAGCTGTGACGCGTACTTCAAGTACTTGAAGCCCAACGTGGCGAGCCCGCAGCTGGTGCCAAGGTCGTACGGTGCAGCGCGGCACGGGCCCGACGGTGCGGACGGAGGGTTGAGCGAGTGGGGCCGCGGCGACGGCGGCGAGTCATCGTCGTCTCGCCGTGGCACGGCGAGCACCACGGATCAGCTGGGGCTGCCAGAGGAGCAGCCGCGCCGCTCCGACCGACCGCCGGTGCACACCGTGTTCAAGGACGCACACCACGTGCACGGGGGTGGCTCCCCTGGCAAGCCCAATGAGCATCAGCAGCGGCCAGCAACAGCAGGGGGCTCCTCCTCGTTCCTTGCGGTACCCCGCCCCAACGCAGACGTGGCGTCGGCCGGGGGCCACCTCGCGCTCACCTACTTTTCAGAGGGCTACGACGCGTTCACGCTCAAGTCGGTCAAGCTGGTCACCCGGTTTGAGTCTCAGACGACGCACTCGCCGTGCGCAACCGCGGCCGACACGCCGCCCTCCCTGGGCCCCGGCAGCTACTTCTCCGGGCGGGGGGGCGGGCGCCAGCTGACAAGCCGCACCGGCGGTGACCTGGCGGCCGGCCACGACGTGTCCACGCGAGGCACGCTCGACTTTGGGCGGTCGGTGGCACGCCCCGGCCCGGATGGGCCCCCCGGCGTCGCGCCCACAAGCGCGTGGCAGCAGCAGCAGCAGCGCGGTGGTCACGAGCCGGAGGTGGGCGCGTCCGACGGCGCGGCTGCTCTGCACGCGATGTACGGTCCGCTCGGCGCTGACCTCAACCCCTCGACGCTCATCTCGATCCAGACGCTCGAGGCGCACACGCCGGCAGACGTGTCGCCCGGTGGTGGGCAGCGCCGCCGCCCGGCGACAGCGGGTGCCGATGGCGCTGGTGCTGGTGGCGCATCACCCCGCGGGGGCTTGGCAGGTCCGCGTCCGCTGGGCCCCGCCGAACTCGATCGCTTCGCGAGCGCGGGGCTGCGGAAGCGCGTGCTGGGCGCGCGCATGAGCAGCACGACGCGCGCAGAGGCGACGATGGGGATGCGTGCGATGAGCCGCGACGGCGTGATCCCGCCTGCCAGCGGCCCGCTGCGGATGGGCGCGGGCGCGGACGTGTCGTATGAGCCGCAGGACCAGGTCATGGCGCACCGACACAAGTCGCCCGCGTGGAAGCTGCCGCCCAACCGCAACGCGCTGTCGTCCAACTGGGTGTCGTCTGCGGCGCTCGCGTACATTGAGTGACAGCGCAGCGAGGGCAACGCGACACAGTGCTGTGTCGCAATGTATATTGAGGGGCGACAGCGCGCGACGGGGCAGAGGCCACTGGGCGGTGTACATTAGAGCCTCTACATTGGGGCATTACGACTTTTCCGACGGACTTCGTGATCATGGCTGTCTCGCTGCCACGCTTGGCGAACTGACTGACTGCGGGGATGTGATTTGCAGGGGTGCATTTGTTTTTGATCGCTTCTGCCTCGTTTATGTCGGACTTTGCTTTGTAAAAAGCAAGACGCACACTGTTGCAGCCCCCAGAATTCGCAGCCAGTTGATAAGTTGTTTTGATGACAAACGCATCCGCACCTGGCGCAGCCATTGCGACACGGATGCAACACCCATCATCAACAGAGCAGCAGACCATGACCATGACCAGTCTCTCTGCGGCTGGGCAGCTGAGAGATGGGCGGTCGAGCCCAGCCTGTGCTCATGAGCAGTGGTGATCACCTCCTCGCTTTACCTCCTCAGTGGTGATCACATCCTCGCTTCACCTCCTCTGTGTTGACCACATCCTCGCTTCACATCACATCCTCGCTTCACATCCTCACGCCCGGGAACATGTGCACCGTGAGCATCATGGCGCACGCCTCGAGGTCCAGCGTCGTGGCCGCGCTCATAGCCGACAGCTGTGTTGGGCACGGCAGTAGGGAAGACGAGGGTGGGGCGCATGGGCGTCAAACACAGTGGGGGTCGGGCGAGCGTCGTGGCTACGCTTAAAAGAGCGAGTGGTACGTGTGTGGTCGATTTTACAGTCTTGTTGGACGCCTTTAATGGCGTATGTGTGTGTGTGTGCTCGCATGTGTGCATGTGTGCGTGTGTGTGGGGGGTTGCGGTGGGGTGGGGTGGGGTGGGGGGAGGGCTGCTCACCCTTTCACGCAGCGCGGGCGACGGGGCGAGCAGCAGCGCGGGCGAGCGCGCTGCCAGCTGGCGCACGCGCGCAGGGCCGACCTGTGTGCGTGTGCGTGCGTGCGTGTGTGTGTTTGCTTGTGTGTGTGTGTGTGTGTGTGTGTGTGTGTGCGTTTGTGTGTGCGTGCGTGTGAGACAGAAAGAGAGACAGAGAGAGCAGGCACGCTGGCACACGGCGCGCAAATCCGTCCCGAGCCCCTCAACCCTGCGAGAGCCTGAGGAGGCAGTGCACTTGCCATGCAGGGGCTACGCAGGGGCAGATCTTGTTCCCGGGCTTTGCACTAGCTATGCAGGGGCTGTGAAGCAGCTGTGCGTTGGTGGCCCTCAATCGCAAGCGCAACGGTGAGCACGTGTGCCGTTGACCGCCACACGTACAGCTTGCTCTCCTACCTCGACCTCCAATACCAATACACAGTCCTACCACAGCCCCATCGTCTGATCCGCGCAAGTGAATGCGGTCAAAACGTCTGAGTGGCCGGGGGTGCGTCTCAGGCGGTGGTGGGCGCCTACGGCGGTCGAGGTGGCGCCTAATGCGGCGCCTGAGACGATCAAGTGGTGGGCGCCTAAGGCGGTCGGCGCGCCTGAGGCGCCGCCAGATCCGCGCAAGTAAATGCGCCGGCTGAGGTGCCGCCTCAGACAGTGGGAATATGGTAGCCAGACACGCACACACATGCACACACGAACACACACACACACACACTTACTCCATTCCAGATCGTTACATAGACGGCGTCATCGTTCCCTAGGTCTGCATGGGGGCGTCTGTCAAAAGCGGGCGACCACCCATCTTGATGACACGTACACACACACACACACACACACACCACACACACCTTCTGCACCCCCCCCTCCCCCCTCCCCCCCCCACATACCTTCAGCACACCCTCCAGCTCAGCCAGGCAAGCCGACACACATCACACACACACACATACTCTCCCCCCCCACACACACACCTTCAGCACATCCTCCAACTCAGCCAGGCAAGCCGACACACACACACACACACACACACACACACACACACACACACATACACACACACACACGCGCACACACCTTCAGCACATCCTCCACCTCAGTCAGGCAAGCCAACACACACACACACACATGCACTCAACCACCCACACCCACCCACACACTCGCACACACTTTAAGCACACACCTTGAGCCCATCCTCCAGCTATGCCAGCCGTGCCGACACACACACACACACACCACACAAACACACATACACACACACACACACACGCACACCCATACATACACACATACATTCAGCACATCCGCCAACTCAGCCAGGCAAGCCGACACACACACACACACACACATGCGCACACACACACGCACACAAACCTTCATTACATCCTCCAACTCAGCCAGGAAAGCCGACACACACACACACATACACACACACACGTGCACCCCCCCCCACACACACACCTTCAGCATATGCTCCAACTCTGCCAGGCGTGCCGACACACACACACACACACACATACACACACACACGCACACACGCACACACGCACACACGCACACACACCTTCAGCATATCCTCCAACTCGGCCAGACGTGCCGCCACAGCGGCCGGCGGCATCGACAGCACGCGTAGGGCAGACACGGCAGCTGCTGCCGCCTCCATCACTGGCAGCTCCCACCTGCTTGCGTGTGTGTGTGTGTGCGTGTGTGTGTGTGTGACATTGCCAGCACGCATGGGGCAGATACGGCAGCTGCTGTCGCCTCCATCACTGGAAGCTCGCACCTGCTTGCATGTGTGTGCGTGTGTGTGTGTGTGTGACATCGACAGCACGCATGGAGCAGATACGACAGCTGCTGCCGCCTGCATCACTTGCAGCTCCCACCTGCTTGCGTGCGCGTGTGTGTGCGTGTGTGTGTGTGTGTTTTCGACTTCTGAAACGATTGCCGGTGTGTGTGCTTTAGGTAGCACAGGCATGAGCCGTAACCCAGGTTGCCCGTGTGGTGGGAACTGTAACGAATCTCTCTCTGTGTGTGTGTGTGTGTGTGTGTTTGCGTGTGCGCACATGCGCGTGTGCCCTGTTGAGCGAGGCAACCCACCCTGCATCTGGAAGGCTTAGGCTCGCTGCAGGCAACGCGAACGCGGGCTCGAGGCGCTCGGGCCCTCCGTCCTGCTGTCTCTGTCCCTCTGGACTAAGTGTGTCGTGTCTGTCCCCCCATCCAAACACCACCACCACCACCACCACCAACAACAACAACAACAAACAAACAAACAACAGCAACACCCACCCACCCTGCATCTGGAAGTGAGAGGCTCGCTGCAAGCGACGCGAACGCGGGCTCGAGGCGCTCGGGCCCGCCGGCTGCGTCGCATGCGGCCGACGCCTGCGTTTGTAGACAATCGTTGGCACAATCGTTGGCAATTCGTTTCAGGGTGTGCGGGTTTGGGGTTTTAGGGTGCAGGGTTTAGGGTTTAGGGCCCGCCGGCTGCGTCGCATGCGGCAGATATGCCTGCGTTGTTGAGGGTGGGTGTGATGGCAAGGGTCGCATGCGGCCGACGCCTGCGTGTGCGGACAATCGTTGGGAATTCGTTGCTGGCGAGGGTGGCGGGTTGAGGGTTTTAGGGTTTGCTGTTTTGGGGATTAGGGTTAAGGGTTTAGGGTTCAGGGCAGCCCGTCGCATGCGGCAGATGCCTGTGCTGACTAACCGCCTCTGGCTCAGATGGCGCTCGCACAAACACAAACACACACACACACACACACATGCACACAGCCCCCCCCACCCCCTCTGCAGCAACACACACCCGCGCCGCAAACGCCTCTGGCTCAGATGGCGCGCACACACGCACACACACACACACACACACGCACACAGCCCCCCCACCCCCTCTGCAGCAACACACACCCGCGCCGCAAACGCCTCTGGCTCTGACGGCGCACACACACACACACACACACACACACACATACACACACACGCACACACACACACACACACACAGCCCCCCCAGGCCCTCTGCACCAACACCCACCCGTGCCGCTAACGCCTCTGGCTCTGATGCCCCCCCACACACATTCCATTCCAGATCGTCACATAAATAACGGCGATCTCATTCCGGAGGTCTGAATAAGGGCGTCTGTCAATAGCGGGTGACCACTCGTCGCTATGAGGACACACACACACGCACACACACACGCACACACACACACACACACACAGCCCCCGCACGCCCACTGCAACAACACCCACCCGCGCCGCAAACGCCTCTGGCTCTGATGGCGCCCGCACACACACACACACACACACACACAGCCCCCCACACCCACTGCACCAACACCTAGGAGCACCAACACCCACACGTGCCGCAAACGCCTCTGGCTCTGATGTCGCCCCCCCCCCCCCAACACACACACACACACACACACACACACACAGCCCCCCCATGGCCTCTATGGCACCAACACCAACACACACCCGTGCCGTGAAAGCCTCTGGCTCTGATGGCACCCGCACACACAGACACACACAGACACACACAGACACACACAGACACACACACACACACATGCACACAGCCCCCCACGCCCTCTGCACCAACACCCAACCGCGCCGCAAACGCCTCTGGCTCTGATGGCACACACATACACACACACACACACACACAGACACACACACACACAAAGGCCCCCACGCCCACTGCACCAACACCCACCCGTGCCGCGAAAGCCTCTGGCTCTGATGGCGTCTGCACACACACACACACACACACACAGCCCCCCACGCCCACTGCACCAACACCTACCCTTGCCACGAAAGCCTCTGGCTCTGATGGCGCCCCCCTCCCCCAACACACACACACACACACACACACACAGCCCCCCAATGCCCTCTGTGGCACCAACACCAACACACACCCGTGCCGTGAAAGCCTCTGGCTCTGATGGCACCCGCACACACACAGACACACACAGACACACACACACACACACACACATACACACACACACAGCCCCCCACGCCCTCTGCACCAACACCCACCCGCGCCGCAAACGCCTCTGGCTCTGATGGCGCACACACACACACACACACACACACACACAGGCCCCCACGCCCACTGCACCAACACGTTCCCTTGCCACGAAAGCCTCTGGCTCTGATGGCGCCCGCACACACACACACACACACACACAGAAAAGCGTTACAGTTCCCACCTCGCACACACACACACACACACACACACGCACACACACACACAGCCACCTCCACGCCCACTGCACCAACACCTAGGAGCACCTAGGAGCACCTAGGAGCATCAACACCTACCCGTGCTGCAAACGCCTCTGGCTCTGATGCCCCCCCCCCCAACACACACACACAGCCCCCCCCACACCCTCTGCGCCAACACACACCCGTGCCGTGAAAGCCTCTGGCTCTGATGGCGCCTTCCCAGCAGCCCGCAGCGCCATCAGCGTTGCCGCGGCGGATGGCGGCAGGCCGATGGATTGCAGCGCGGCCGCACACTGCTCTGCGAGCTCGGCTTGCGAGGCACCAGGGGGGGGCGCTCCTGGTGTGTGTGTGCGTGTGTGTGTGTGTGTGTGTGTGTCGCAGCAGATGGCACTGGAGGGGGGGGGCGCTCCCGGGGATGTGTGTGTGGTTGGTTGTGTGTCCCCAAATATGAGCCGCTCCGTCTAATGCCTTCTCACGCGCTCCTCCTAACCCCCAGCCCCCTCCCTCGACACCCCCCAGCCCTCTCCCCACTCTTGGTGTAGTCCTTGCCCCCAAAGATGAGGCACCCCGCCTCGCGCGCCTCCCAACTCCCAGCTCCCCCCGCCCCTTCCGCCTGTCCCCCAGTCCCGCGCCCACAGGCTCGAGACCCCCCAGCCCCCTCCCCACCCTTGGTGAAGTCCTTGCCCCCGAAGATGAGCCGCTCCGCCTCGCGTGCACTCACGCGCTCCTGCGGCAGTAAAACAGTAACGGTAACGGTGACAGTAGTTTTTTCAGGTTGTACAGGTTACAACAGGTTACAACAGGTTTACAGGTTTTACAGGTTTTACAGGTTTTACATGTACGCGCCCGGAGGACCCCGGGGCGTGCGATAAGGCCTAGACTACACGTCTAGCTAGGGGAACTCCACTAAGAGGGCCCGTAAGGCCACGCAACGCGCCAGTCTACCAGGGTTACAGTTACAGTTACAGTTACATCGGCTTTCCAGCAAAGACTACCTCTAGTCCTTGTACCACCGCCTAGACCCAAGTCCAGTTCTGGCCCTAACAATTACTTGTGAGGGGCGGTAGCCACCAGCCGGCTGCCTGCCAACGTGTAGTCCCAGAGCAAAAAGGAGAGCTGTTGTGCGACGCCTCCAAAATAGGT
This sequence comes from Chlamydomonas sp. UWO 241, assembly GCA_016618255.1. Taxonomy (NCBI): domain Eukaryota; kingdom Viridiplantae; phylum Chlorophyta; class Chlorophyceae; order Chlamydomonadales; family Chlamydomonadaceae; genus Chlamydomonas; species Chlamydomonas priscui. The sequence goes on along the minus strand of VFSX01000044.1, from coordinate 88,993 downwards.
CCTAACTGCTTCTAGGGGATAGGGGGTCAAGTGGCGCTTGCCAATCTACTTGAACCCCTGAGGAGGCTAGCACCCTGCTCCGATGTTGAGATGAGGCTGATAAAGCAACAGTGAGGCCTGTAAGGCATCGTGGCGCTAGGATGCCTCATAGGCCTCACGACTGACACGCCAGCCCCCTCTGGCATCATGTCTAGCGCCTTTTTCACCATGTGGTCAATAAAAACATTGAACAACACAGGAGCAATGACGCACCCCTGTCGCACACCAGACGACACGGGGAATTTGAGCCCGATTTTCCCAGCCAGCTGCACGGCAGCTGCGGTGTTGGTGTGAAGATCCTCCAACAGATCAATAATGTGCGGATGAACACTAATAATCTAAGGACTCTCCACAGTGCCGCACGGTTTATGCAATCGTAAGCTTTAGAATAGTCGACAAATGCCACAGCCATGCATTGTTTGTACTCGGCATGTGCCGCGCTCAGCGAGCGCAGAGTAAAAATTGCATCAACAGTGCCTCTGCTTTTTCTGAAACCACACTGAGCCTCATGCAACTGACCATCAACCTGCGTGGAGACGCGGTGCAGAAGTATGGCAGCGTACACTTTCCCGGCAATACCAGGGTACGGTGACTACCAGGGTACGATGACTACCAGGGTACGGTGACAGTAACGGCAACTGCAACTGCAGCAATAACAGCAACAGTAACAGCAACTGCTACTGTTACGGTAGCATCAGCTTTCCAGCAGATGCATCTTCCAAGTCTTGCTTGAGTCCTAGTACCACCGCCTAGACCCAAGTCCAGTTCTGGCCAAAGCAATCACTTGTGAGCGGCGGTTGCCACCAACCGGCTGACTGCCAACGCGAAGCAAAAAGACAAATTCTTTTCGACGCCTGTAAAACATATCTTGAACTGCGTTCAGGGGATGCGGGGTCGAGTAGCGGCCGAGTGCGTCGAGGCATAATCACCGTGGGCCCCGCGTCCAAGTTTGTTTACGCGCAACCCCTTCCACATTCCCAACGCCCCAGGCGGCGCCTCAGGCGGCGCCTTCACTTGCGCGGATCAGGCGGCGCCTCAGGCGCTTCGTCCGCCCAAGGCACCGCCTGAGGCGCACCCCCGATCGCCTCAGGTGCCGCCTTGACGTCCCCCCGACCGCCTCAGGCGCCACCCCAAACGACTTAGGCAACCACCACCGCCTGAGGCACACCCTCAACCGCCTCAGGCGATAGGACGGTCTTCACTTGCGCGGATCAGACGACGGGGCTGTTGTAGGGAACGCGACCAGAAAACCAACCTGCGGCAGGATGTCACCAAAGTTGGCGGCGCGCTCGTCTTCGCGCACGTCGTCACCGTTGCCGTCGCCTTAGGCACCCACCACCGCCTGAGGCGCACCCTCGAACGCCTCAGGTGTTATGCCCGTTATCACTTGCGCGGATCAGAAAACGCGGCTGTTGTAGGGAACGCGACCAGAAAACCAACCTGCGGCAGGATGT
>VFSX01000044.1:0-82500 GCA_016618255.1 Chlamydomonas sp. UWO 241 | reverse complement strand
CGGCGTGCCGCTCTCGCGCGTGTGCTGCCCCACGCCCCCCGCCCCCCCCCCGCCCACACACACACACCTGCACACCTCCACACCTCCACACGCCACGCCCACTTACCACACACAAAAATGTACGGCGTGCCGCCCTCGCACGCGTATGCTGGTCGCTTCCCTCCCGCCCTCCCCCCCCACATACACACAATACACCTGCACACCTCCCAGTGCTTTTGCTTTCGGCGTTTGGAGCCGTATTTGTGAGCCATGGAGCCGAATTTTCAGTCAAATGGCACCAGGAAATCAATTGGAAGTCCTGAAAACAAAATCACTTTCACCTGTACATGCCACGCCCACACACAGCTGACAAAAAAGTACGGCGTGCCGCCCTCGCGCGTGCTGGTTGTGACGGACGACCTCGACCAGCCGACCGCTGGGATCAAGCTCAAGCCAAAGGTGGGCAGGGCATGTGCTGCGCTGCGCTGTGATGCGCTGAGATGCGCTGTGATGCGCTGCGCTGCGCTGTGATGCGCTGTGATGCGCTGCGATGCGCTGTGATGCGCTGTGATGCGCTGCGATGCGCTGTGATGCGCTGTGATGCGCTGCGATGCGCTGTGATGCGCTGTGATGCGCTGCGATGCGCTGTGCTGCGCTGTGGCGCGCCGTGGCACGCTGTGGCGCGCTGTGGCGTGCTGCGACGCGCTGCGATGCGCTGCGACGCGCTGCGATGCGCTGGGCTGCGCTGCGCTGTGCTGCGCTGCGCTGCGCTGTGCTGCGCTGCGCTGTGCTGCGCTGTGCTGTGCTGCGCTGCGCTGCGCTGCGCTGTGCTAGGATTGAGCTCAAGCCAAATGTGCGCTGTGCGTGCGCTGTGCTGTGCTGCGCTGCGCTGTGCGTGCGTGCTGTGCTGTGCTGTCCTATGCTATGCTGTGCTGCGCTGTGCTGGGATTAAGCTGAAGCCAAAGGGTTTCTGTGCTGTGCTCTGCTCTGCTCTGCTCTGCTCTACTAGGATGTGCTTTGCTTTGCTGGGATTTGCTTTGCTGGAAAGGACCTGAGCCCGCCGACTGGGATCAAGCTGAAACCAAAGGCACGCGCGTTTAGCAAGGGCAGGCAAAGCACGAGCTGCGCTGGTCTGGGCTGGGATTATAGTAATAGGCCTCCGCTCCATCCATCGCCCACGCTCGGCCGCCACCGGGCGCCCTTTCCAGCAGGGCTGAACCCTCTGGACAGGGACAGGGCTGAACCCTGAGCCTCTTCCCCCCCCCCCCCACACACACAGGGCGGCCACGGCGGCCACAACGGCCTGCGCTCCATCATCGCCCGCCTGGGTGACGACGCGGGTTTCCCTCGCCTCAAGGTAGAAGGAGACGGGGATTGCAGATCTTCCACCTTTGGTACAGGGACATTTGAACCATATCGCGTTGCTTATATTGTGCAGCTGCCACGCGGCACACCTGTCCCGGGCAGTGATTCTTCCTTCCGAAGCAGAAAACCACCCACATATGGTGGGAGGGGGCGTGGAGGGGTGCATTGGCAAGCTCTGGCCGAGAGCAGCACAACGGCATGCGCTGCGCGAACGCCCGCTATCTTGAGTGGCCCTGCGCCCTAGCTAAGACTGGCGCCTGTGAGGCACCAGCACTGAACTGGGAGCTGACGGGGCCCTCACTCGGCGCTCATAAAAACGCAGGTCGGCATGGGGTGGCCACCGCCCAGCACGCCTCCTAGGGACCTTGTTTCTGAGCCTGCGAGGCACCAGAGCTGAACTGGGAGGTGACGCGCACATGCACATGGCAGGTCGGCATCGGGCGGCCGCCACGCCTCCTAGCTGTACCCCAACTAGGATTGACGCCTGCGAGGCACCAGCACTGAGCTGGGAGGTCATGAGCAAGTCCAAACAACAAACGCCTACTGATAGGATTCAGAGTGTTGACCGAGTCTGCGCAAGACGTCCAAACAGACTTGGTCAACACTCTGAATCCTATCCATAAGTCTAGCCTCGTCCACTCTGAATCGTATCACCTACTCCCCCTACCCCCTACCCCCTGCAGGTCGGCATCGGGCGGCCGCCGCCCGGCACGCCCGTCCCGAACTACGTGCTGCAGGATTTCACGGACGAGGAGCAGGCGGCGATCGACGGCGCGGTGGCAATGGTGTGCGCTGCCGGGCGGCCCGCGCGCGTGCCACAGTCTTGCTGCGTGCCGTAGAAAAAAAGCGGCAGGGGCAGCACACCCTTTGCACACACACGCACACACACATGCACACACATGCACACACCACGCACACACACTCGCACACATACTGGCACACACCGCGCACACACCACGCACACACACTCGCACACACTCGCACACACTTTGTGGTGCCCCCCCCTGCATGCTCCCCCACACGCGCGTACTCACACGCGCAAAAACGTGCCCTCGCAGAGCTGCACGGTCGTGCGCAGTGTATTGAGTCTTGGATTCGAACGGGCGGTCTCAGGAGTGGGGCTGCTGAAGTCGACCGCGGCCACCGATTCCACCGAGGACGCGTGATCACAAGATGGCTCTTCTGCCCCGATGGCCCATGTTTCTTGCAGCAGAGCCCTCGAGGCCTAGGCGCCAGGTAGCCGGTGACCAGTCGCCACCATGATGGCCTATGTGTAAGCAGCGTCGGCGCCACCACCATCCGATCCTATTCCGATACGCAGCCTGATGGCCAGATTACGATTGCGTCAACATCCATCAAATCAGTAAATAAATCTTGAGCATGGGGGCGGCGTCGAGCACGCTGCGCGCTGCTGCTGCCGCAAGGCGACCAGGACTCTCCACTCGGCTCAACCACCACCACCATCACAAGGCTGTCTTCAAGTAGCCCCAACACGGCCAGTTGTTGTGCCGCAGCCGGAGTCGAATGGCCACCTCGTCCTCTCCCTCCCTACCGACCTCCTCCACCCCTGAGCCCTAAACCCAGGGTACGCTGCAATGTGCCACGTCCCGTGTCCGCTCCGCCTATACATACTGTGCGTGTGGCAGCACGATACGCCTTTTACTTGATACATAAAACGGACCAATGCTCTGATTTCGAGCTATTCGACTTGCATTCATGATGCAGCTGAGGGCTGTACCTAGGTATACAAGCCTTGTAGGTATACAAGCCTTGAAGGTGCAAGTCGACTGGTCGACCTGTACTTGGCAGGGATGTTGACAGATCTCGCCCCCATCCGTGCTACGGGATAGCACGGATTACAGTTACATCGGCTTTCCAGCAAAGACTACTTCTAGTCCTAGTACCACCGCCTAGACCCAAGTCCAGTTCTGGCCCTAACAATTACTTGTGAGGGGCCGTAGCCACCAGCCGGCTGCCTGCCAACGTGTAGTCCCAGAGCAAAAAGGAGAGCTATTGTGCGACGCCTCCAAAATAGGTCCTAACTGCTTCTAGGGGATAGGGGGTCAAGTGGCGCTTGCCAATCTACTTGACCGCCGTGGTGGAGGGCCGGCGCCTGAGGGGCAGCCGGACCGTACACCACGGCTCCCCACCCGACCCTATCCTGAGCACGCTCAAACGCCGTGTCCGAAAAAGTCTTCCAATCAGAACGAGTGCCACTAGTTTCGCCTAGCTGCTGAATCAGTAGCTTAAGAAAATAGTGTCGGGAGGAGGCTGGAGGCCAGGCCTTGCTGCCGAGCCACATCCATTGTGCAGTCAAAAGTCGTACGAGAAAGACAAGAAGCCGGCATGCGCATCACATGGCCTAGCCACTGCATTGATCGCTTTGCCACAAGGCTCTCAATTGGCTTAGTGTCGCACGCCTGCCGAATATAAGTTAATCTGTGCCGGTCGACCAGGCGCACACCCAGAATGCGGCGAAGGCAGTTAGAGTGGGCAACCTCCAATCGAGTCAGTTGTGTTTTAGTAGGAGCCCATGTTTCGCAGCCGTACAGAAAGTGGGGCAGCACAAAAGTGTTGTAAACCCGCATCTTAGACTGCACTTGCATCTTCTTGCTGGCCCAAATCTTATCAAAAGACGCAACACGCCCAGCGCGCGACCGACACGCACACCGATCTCCTTTTCCACACCACCACTCTGGGTTATCCAACTCCCTAGATACTTAAATGCAGAGACGGTCTTCACTTCACCACCAGTCAGCGCAAACGTGGGCAGATCCGCGTCAAAATCTGCTGGCAAAATCATCACTTTGTCTTGGCGGCGTTGATTTGCATGCCAAAGCTAGAGGACACTTTGTCAAGGATTTTCAGCATAAGCGCCAACTGAGCTGGGTCATGCGAGAACAAACATAAATCGTCGGCATACATCAGCATTACTATGCGCTCAACCGACGACAACAACACAGAGCCGCCGGCTCGGGTCACGACTGACACGCCAGCCCTCTCTGGCATCATGTCTAGCGCCTTTTTCACTATGTGGTCAATAAAAACATTGAACAACACAGGAGCAATGACGCACCCCTGTCGCACACCAGACGACACGGGGAATTCGTGCCCGATTTTCCCAGCCAGCCGCACGGCAGCTGCGGTGTTGGTGTGAAGATCCTCCAACAGATCAATAATGTGCGGATGAACACTATATAATCTAAGAACTCTCCACAGTGCCGCACGGTTTATGCAATCGTAAGCTTTAGAATAGTCGACAAATGCCACAGCCATGCATTGTTTGTACTCGGCATGTGCCGCGCTCAGCGAGCGCAGAGTAAAAATTGCATCAACAGTGCCTCTGCTTTTTCTGAAACCACACTGAGCCTCATGCAACTGACCATCAACCTGCGTGGAGACGCGGTGCAGAAGTATGGCAGCGTACACTTTCCCGGCAATAGAGAGAAGGCTTATACCGCGGTAGTTACCAGGGGAGTCACGCGGACCCTTCCCCTTATATAACGGTGTGATAATAGCAGTTTTCCATTCCCTCGGGGCTCTCCCCGACCGCCATACGGCGATGATGACCCGGTGGAGCCATGCGATGGCAGGTGGGCACCGCAACAGCATGGCGTCCAGCTGGTCACCGCCCGGAGCGGCGGCCGAGCGCAACGCTCGCACACACGCCTCCGTCTCAGCCAGGTCAGGGGGCGCCCGTGCGCCTCGTCCACCTCTGTGGCGCGTGTGAGCTCAAACGCCGCTACATCGTTCTCCAGCTGGTTCAGGGTCTCGTCGCTGAGCTTGGTCTCCCCGCCATATAGCTTGTCGAATGACTCTGTCATGGCCTTCAGCACCCCGTCTGGACCGCTGTGCAGCGCGCCCGAGACGTCCCGCATGGCAGGTGGATCTGATGGCTGCGGCTGCGGCCCGCCAGCCTGTCGCACGCGCGCGCAAACTGGCGCAGATTCTTCTTGCGTAGCATGTCTGCGCCTCCGCCACCTGCTGGCCGATCCACCTCTCCCTGTCTCTCTGCACAGCTGCGTCGGCCGCGCGGTTGGCGCGGTTGCGCTCTCGTTTGGCAGCAGCAGACTTGCTCCTGAGCCATGCCGTGTGCGCGCGCTGCCGGGCGTCCATGAGTCGGAGGGTGCGCTGCGACAGAGTGAACTGCCAGCCGCGCCGCCGGCGGCTGCCGCGTGGAGCGAGGTGGTTGGTGGCCACCTCGCGAATGGCAGCAGCCATCGCGTCGTACTCCGCCTGGACATCAGCGCCCTCGGACGGCACAGCCTCCAGCAGCCCAAAGCGATCGGACAGCTGGAGGTTGAACTCACGACGGACAGCCGGGCGCCGCAGTTGTGAAGAGTCCCATAGCACGGATATCCCAGTGAAATCGGCAGCGAACAATTGCTTGCCTACGCAGCAGCAGCGCGCGCCACCAAATGGAGACGATCACGCTGGTGCTGAGCATCGTTGAGGCCGCGCTCCTGCTGGCCGTGCCCCTGCTGTCCCTTGTGCACCACCGCCCTTGCGTGGCTCTATCCATCGCACTCTCAAAGGAGACAAGGGACCCAAGGGTCAAGCCTTGTGTCTACACCCTGTGTGTCTATTCGTGAGCTCGGGGAGGGAGGTGGTTCGTGGCGTGGTTCGAGCAGCAGAGAGCGACTGATACGTGCGCGAGGATTCCGCCGCCACTGTCGACCACCTGCGCGCTCAGGTGCTGTGCTTATGGTGCCTGCTGGACCTAGTGCTGTGCTGTGCTGTGCTGAGCTTGCTGCCGGCTCCGCCGCGCATGGGAATATGGGACCTCAACGCGCATGGGACCTCAACGCAACGCAGCTCCAGCAGGTGTGTGCCCAAACCTATGCACAGTGTACCTGTGCATGCCATATGGAGCACCATGGAAGGATCCTGCACAGCCCTGTGTCTGCGCCAGCACATGCATGCAACGTGCACGCGACATGTGGCAAGCGCACACGTGTCATGTGTACGCATGACACACACACACACACACACACACACACACACAATGCTCCGCCTACCTCCTTCCATGATGTGTGTAACCGGTCCGGAGGCGAGGCTGCGGAGCTCGCGTCCAAGGTGCACCGGCTCATCAGCGAGAAGGCCGAGCAGCAGGTGCTGCACAGGGGCGACTCCGCGCAAGTGCACGCACCCCCGCGCACACGCAGCCGCGACTGACGCAGCCGCCACCGCCTGCCACCCATGGCACGATGCAGGGCGCGATCGATGCGGCACGGGTGATGTCGCGCGCCAGGGCACTGGAGTATGAGAGCGCTGGAGGAGAACGCGATGCTGCAGGGCAGGCTTGCGCAGCTCGACGCAGCAGACAAGAAGGGTGAGCCATGGGGCGGACGGCGTACGGGGTGGAGTGGGGTGGGGGTCATATGATCGCACACTGCTGCTACGGCTGCTGCCGCTGCTGCTGCCGCTGCTGCTGCCGCTGCTGCTGCTGCTGCTGCTGCTGCTGCTGCCGCTGCTGCGGCGGCACAGTACCAGCGCTAGGGGAGACACCCAAAGGTGCGCGGTTGCTGGCCGGGCACCACCGCCTTGCTCCGCATGGAGGACGAGGGGACCTGTGACTGGCCTAGCTCGGCATGTCACATCTGGTCGGATCTCGAGATCTCAGGCCACTGGCTGAACCTGACATATAGCACCCTTCGTGCTAACTCCTTGCTGGGCATGCGCAAGAGTGGCTGTGACAGAACCAGTGCGCGCGAGTTGGTCGAAGTCAATGTGGGGTGGACACGTGCGTGGGCACATGCATGTGCCGACACGCACACACACACACACACACACACTCACACACACGTAGGCATGTGCATGCGCACATGTGCGGTCAATTGCGGCCAATCACGGTCATGGCGCACACACGACCAATGACGTGGTGCACCGCAGGTGCCGTGTGTCACAAACCCTGGTACCCCAAGAAGCTCAAAGGGCAGCGACAGCTGGAGCCCAGTCCCCACGAAGGCGTGCTGCGGCTGCCGTACGCAGGTGGGGGCGTGCTGGAGGGGTTTGAGAGTGCGGTTGTTTTGGAGGGGGGGCCTGGGGGGGGCCAGCATGTGTGTGTGCGCTGCGTCGTGGAGTCAGCATGTGGAGCCAGCATGTATGTGGAGCCAGTGTGTGTGTGCAGTGGAGCCAGCATGTATGTGGAGCCAGCATGTATGTGTGCGCTGCGTCGTCCCCCACCCCACCCACAAACCCCGCACACCCATCCCGCATGCGTCTGCGGCCCCATCATCTGTCGCATGCGGGGTTTACAGGTTTTACTCGTATGCGCCCGGGGGACCCCGGGGCGTGAGTTAAGGCCTCGACTACACGTCTAGGGGGGCTCTACTAGGAGAGCCCGCAAGGCCACGCAGCGCGCCAGCCTACCAGGACTGTCGCATGTGCTGCAGGTGCAGCCGCCCACCAAGAAGCCTACGGCAAACTCATCTCTCCCCGCCATCCACACGCGTTTGCAGGTGCAGGCAGTGGCAGTGTGCGACTTCCGTAGCGGGCTGCGCGGCAAGCGGCCGAGCCTCGCGCCTCCGGTGCCGGCGGCCAGCTAGCACTAAGAGGCTGATGTCTGGATTGGCGGGGCCTGATGTGTTTGAACACACACAGTGCACAGTTGTGGCATATATACAGATTTATTTCAGAGGGGGGGCACGTGCACCAGGCACACAGCCAGGCAGCAGGGATCAGCTTGACTGTGAGGGGCGGTGGTGGGTGCTTAACACAATTTGACTGGATGGGGAGAGGTTGACGCCAAGGCATTGGCAGGCATGGGTGGAGGGGTGGTTTAAGTGCAGAGCAGGCACGTGCCACGACATTGCTGCCATTGCCCTCACTGGTGCCATCGTCCTCACTGACGTGCCCCGCAGTGGCACGTGGTGAGGCGCTTCAGGTTCGTCATGGCTTTAAGGGGCACCAGAGGCAGGCATGGCTCTCAACCGCACAGTCGAAGGTCTGCAGCCAGTCATAGTGGTCCGCAGCTTTACCAGGGCTGCGAGGGGCACCAGAACGGACACGCAGCCTGCAGCTGTTCACGCGGAGGGTCAGCCGATTCACCATAAATCTGAGGAGCTCCAGATCATGCCGATGAGGCACTCCCCACGGTGGCCGCGCGCCTGTTCGTTCGCATTCCCTGACCTGGCACCTCCGCCCCCTCCCCACCACCCCACCGCAACGAATAACAGCCCACCCACCCCTCCTCCGCATGCGTCCTCTGGCGCCCGCTCGTCTGCCGCGCGCTCCTTAGCGGCCTGCTGATATTGCCCTCGGCAGTGACAGTAACAGCAATGTTCAGAACATAAGCTTTCCAGCAAAGCCACCTTCTAGTCCTAGTACCACCGCCGGCTAGCCTCGACCCAAGTCCACCGTCACCGCCGCTTTTATTCTGTGAGGTTTTTCTTCAGGTTCACCATACCTTCCACGGGCGCCAGATTAGACACGCCGCTGCAACCGCGCACGTCGAGGGTATGAAGCTTCACCAGGGCTGTGAGGGGCACCAGATCAGACACATTCATGCAATGACTCATGTCGAGACTCTCCAGGCTCACCATGATTGCGAGGGGCGCCAGATCGGAGACTGAGCTGCAGTGGCTTATGTTGAGGTGCTGCAGGTTTTCCATGGCAGAGAGGGGATTCAGATTGGATGCTGAGCAGAAGCTCATGTCGAGGCTCTTCAGGTCCACCATGCCTGTGAGGGGCGCCAGATCAGGCACCCTCCCGGCGCCGCACAAGCCGAGGCGCTGCAGCTTCAGCAGGGCTGTGAGGGGCGCCAGGTCAGACACAGCCATGCAGTAGTGTAGTCGAGGCTCTGCATTTTCACCAGGGCTGTGAGGAACGCCATTTCAGAACGTGCCAGTGCAGAGTGCGGTCACATTCACCAGGCTCGATAAGGGTTCATATCTTGTCAAATTGTCGGAAATGTCGAATTCATCATATAAACGCAATGCCAAGTCCTCAAGCTTGCTGCGCGCAGACAGAAGCCCAGCCATGTGCTGCGGCAAAGCACTGGCGCTGGCTGGAAGTGCCAGGCTGAGGTGCGTGAGCCAGGGAGAGGTGCTGGCGATGACCTGGTAGTCTGCGGGACCCTCGACCGCAGCAGCAACCTGCGCTCAGTCGTGTGCGGGTGGGCGTTGAGTCAGCGGCGGCGGTGGCAGGAGATACATGCTGGGGGCCGCCACAGTGCACTTCCTGGGGAGGCCATGCACGCCTGCGTGCATGGCACAGGAGCTTGCATGGCGTGCACGCATTGAGCGCGTCTGCGGTGGTCCCACCAGGCTCAGGCGCAGCGACGCCAGCCGAGGGAATACACCTGGTTGTACGAACAGCATGCCGCGCAGGCAGCGCATGGACCGCAGCGTGAGCGTGAGCACGCCGGAAAGGCGAGCGATGGTGGCGGAAGAGAGCACTGTTGACTCGCCCTGCCCCTCCACCACGCACCCAGCCTGCGCGTCCACCGCGTCGCGCATGGCCATGCAGCACACGCGAAGCGCGCGCCTGTCGTCGGTGCCCAGCCTGGACCACAGCGCACGGATCACGACCAATTCGTCGAGAGGCGAAGGAGCTGGGGCTCCGCCAGTAGGGGCTGGGGGCGGCTGCATATGTGCGGAGTGGGTCTGGACGGGAGAGCGGTTGATCTCGAGATCTGTGCTTCGTGATGGGTAGGAGTGGTGTGTGGGGTGCAAGTGAAGACGGAGGGGGGTCGCACCTGCGGCGGCGTGGTTCTGGTTGCGGGCACATGCGCAGCTGAGCTAGGATCCAGGAGGTGGCCAAGATGGCGCACTGAGTTCGCAAGCCCCGTTCACGCAGTTTCACGCCCCCCCCCCTCGCGCAAAACTCACTCGCACCGCGGTTGAAGCTGAGAAGGCGGTCTGATAAATCACCTGGAGTACACAACAAACAGCATCTTTGCGTGCCTTCTGCATCCCCCCCCCCCCGACGCCAGTAGGCCCTGACGTAGGCGTGGGTGTGTCATGACCGATTGTGTACCCAGCTCAGTCAGCGCTCATGACCAGCACACGCTCGCACGCTTGCGCCGCGGCCCCGTGTGAACATGTGCTTCGCGATGGGTGGAGTGGGTCTGGGGGGTTAAGACGCAGGGGTGGGGTTTCGCACCGACTGTGGTGTGCCACGTGTTCAATAATACTGCTTGATGGCACATGTACAGCTCAGCCAGGCTCCAGGAGGGTCAACATGGTATACTCAAACGCCAGGGTTCCAGCCAACGGTGCCAACGCCAATGTCAAACCCAAACGTTGGTTTGACGGTTACACGAAAGTGCTCAGATCATGGATCTTACATGCCACAGAGTAATACTGCTTATGTGAAACAACCCACCCACTCCCAGCTGCACAGACACGCTGGATTGGAAGAGGCCGATTGGCAATACCCCATGCAATACTTCCATGCGTACACCACACCAAGCCACGCAACGCAAACCACCAGGCCTGCCATACACCAATCAGGGCCTGCCATACAAACAGACTGAGCTGCTGGTCTTCTGAGATTTGATATCAGATTTGGTGCAGGGGGATTTGATATCTGATTTGGTGTTGCGAGCGTCACACAAAGCTTGGGCGTGTGCATTGAGGGCATTCCTCTGTTTGCTGCGTGTCCGTGTCCGTGAAAAAAGCTCAATCGCGCCTCTGTTCTGAAGCTGAAGCGGTCCATCTCTCCAGACAGCGCCGCCGCCACTGGTCAGCGCCAGCACTGTCTTGACGTACACGGCGCCCTGCTCAGCACATCATCGCGTGAAACCCACGGGCGTGCCAATCCCTGCGGAAGTGAGTGGGTACGTGCCTGGCCTGCAAACACAAGGCTGGACTTTGATACAATGCCATGTCAGGCGCGCATGCAGCCCCGCCAGCATGCAGCCCCGCTATGCATGCGCAAGCGCACACACGACTGTGGTGCCCTCGTAGCCCTCACCCGCGTGCACACCACTCGTAGCTGACCTGACCGCCATACGACGCATGCACGCCCCCCTCTGCCCGCGTGCGCAGGCACGGCACACACGATGCCCCCACGCCGGGATTTCAAGAGCCTGGTGAAAATGATGCGCTCCGAGACTAGGCCCATGTATCAGGACGACGCAGCCATGACGATCGCGGAGCTGTGCTGTGGGGACGCATCCGCCCGGGCCGCTCTCGTTGCTGCTGGCGGCATCCCGCCACTGGTCCTGTTGCTTGGTGGAGCTGTCTCTACAGTAACAGTAACACAGTAACAGTAACAGTAACAGTAACAGTAACAGTGGGGTTTCCAGCTAAGCAGGCTACTCTTCTACTAGAGACACCCACCGATACTCCAGCACACTTCAGTACTAGAGTACCGCCGGCTCCCGGCCGATAGACTACCGCCCCCGCCGGCTAGACTACCCCAAACAGCGGTCTCTGAGAGACATGTCTGGCAAGGAGCATATAGGAGAGGACCTTCCTCAGGGTCACAGTAGTGGCCTTGTGGCCAGTCAAGCCGGCAGAGCCGACTGGCGCTGACTGGAACGGTCCCCGCCTGGCAGTGCATGGCTGTCCAGCTCTCGTTTGCATGGGGCTCAGCCGGCGCCCCATGCCTCATGCATGGCCAGGTCCCACCCTCCAGGGGTGCATGGACGACAGAGTTGTCATGGAGGCTGCCTGAAGACCTTCCAACGCCAGTCACCGGCAGACGAGCGACCCCGAGGATGAGCGCGGTGACGAACGCTGCGATTGGTGAAGCGGATTTACTCTGTGTTGCCTCGGCGGTCGCCACCGCTGAAGCCGTGATGGTAGCCCGCCTCCACGGGCAGCCATCTTTACCAATGTCCAGCATGCATTGACGGGCGCCAGCTCCTCCGCTCGTCGATCAACTCGTCGAGATCGGTGCCGCATGGCGTCCTGCATGGGGGGAGGATAAGGGCCGTCTCCCAGCACGGGCCGCGGCAGCGCCGCGGCTACTTGCCAAGCCATGGCAGCGCCGGGCAAGCCGCTCCTGAAGTGTTCCACCGAGGGGCAGTCTAGCAGGAGCCGGGCCAGTTGTATTTTACCCCGCTCGTCAGCGGCTGTCTCTGATTACATCAAATCTATTGAAAGCACGCATGTGATCGCAGTCGTGCATGTGCCGCCGGCGCTCGTGGCGATTACACTGCTGTGCAAGGCTGAAGATGCAGACATGCTCGCAGCCATCGCCGCTGCTGGTGCCATCCCTAGACTGGTGCAGCTGCTGGGACCTGACAGCCCAACCAACGTGCAGCAGGAAGCAACGGCAGCACTGGTGGCCCTCGCTGCCAACGCTGAGAATGCGGACTCCATCCCTCGACTGGTGCAGCTGCTGCGGGGCGGGTCTCTAGCTGACATTCAAGAGACAGCAGCACGAGCTCTGGTGGACCTGATACGTGAGAGTGCTGACAACGCGGCCACCATCGTGTCTGCCGGTGCCATCCCTCTACTGGTGCACCTGCTAACACCTGGCCACGCGGTGGGCGTGCAGTCGGCCGCAGCACTTGTGCTGATGAGCCTGGCTCGAATTGCTGACAACGCGGCCACCATCGCTGCTGCCGGTGCCATCCCTCAGCTGGTGGAGCTGCTGGGACCTGGCCATTCAGCTGGCGTGCAGGCAGACGCAGCAAACGCGATGAGGGACCTCGCTGTGAGTGCTGACAACGCGGCCAGCATCGCCGCTGCCGGTGCCATCCCTCTACTGGTGCGGATGCTGGGGCCTGGCTATTCAGCTGGCGCGCAGGAGATGGCATCAGGAGCTCTGATGTACCTCACCCCTTTTGACGTGGGCGCCATCGCTGCCGCTGGCGCCATCCCCCCACTCGTGCGGCTGCTGGAGAATGACTCTGCTGCCGACGTGCAGACAGGCGCAGCAGGAGCGCTGGTGTGCCTGACCCAATCTGATGGCAGTGAGGGCACCACCATCGCTGCTGCTGGTGCCGTCCCGTTACTGGTGCGGATGCTGGGGCCGGACTCTACAGCTTGGGGGCAGGAGTTTGCCGCCGGAGCGCTAGGGAATCTCGCTCGGAGTGCCGACAACGCTGTCACCATCGCTGCTGCTGGTGCTGCGCCTCTGCTGGTGCACCTGCTGACGCCTGGCTTCTCGGCTGGCGTGCGCTCGAGAGCAGCACTGGCACTGATGCACCTCACTTGCAGTGATGAAACTGCGGCCACTATTGCTGGTGCTGGTGCCATCCCTCTGCTGGTGCACCTGCTGGGCCCCGGCTCTCCAGAGCGTGCGCAATGGAGCGCAGCAGCAGCACTGGTGGAGCTCGCTGAGATTGCTGACCACGCGGCCGCCATCGTTGGTGCTGGTGCCATCCCCCTGCTGGTTCAGATGCTCGTGCCTGGCTCTCCAATGATTGCGCAGAGTGCAACGAACGCACTGGCGATCATCGTTGCGCACGCTGACCATGCGCCTGCGGTTGCTTCTGCTGCCATCCCTGCGCTGCTTCGGCTGGCGAGGTACTGCACAGACCCCGCCACAAAAGCGGACGCGGCAGTCGCACTCCGTATGTTCAGCAACGCAGACGTGCGAGCTGCCGTAGCCGCATCAGCATCGGCGCATACGAGCTGAGTTACAGTAACAGTAACAGTTACAGTTACATCGGCTTTCCAGCAAAGACTACCTCTTGTCCTAGTACCACCGCCCAGACCCAAGTCCAGTTCTGGCCCTAAAAATTACTTGTGAGGGGCGGTAGCCACCAGCCAGCTGCCTGCCACGTGTAGTCCCAGAGCAAAAAGGAGAGCTATACAAGCTGAGGTGCGGGTTTTACAGGGATTACATGTACGAGCCCTGAGGACCCCGGGGCATGAGTTAAGGCCAAGACCTGGCCTAGACTACACGCCTAGGGGGCCTCTCAGTGATCCCCCTGCAAGCCGTATACCGCTCAGGCTTGGGTCCGCCCTCTGGCCATTTGAGGGGCTGGGTGTGCAGCCTGCACAGTGGTGCTGCTTGCTTGGCGCCCGCCACTAAGTGTGGATGGCGTTACCGTGGGCTACTTGTAGCTTGACCTTTTGTGGGCCTTAAGCCTTGTTTCTCTAAGTCCCACTGGAGCTTTGGAACCGTACGTGTGACCGCCAGAAGTGGATTGCAAAACTCTCATCATCATCATCAGCTCAGGGCCGGATTTTCCATTTCCCAGAAACCCCCCCCACACTTGATGGGAGAGAGCGCGGAGGGGCGCGTTGGAAAGCGCTCGCCGAGGGCAGCACAACGGCATGCGTTGCATGAATGCCCGCTATGTATTGCGTGTTGTATGAACGGTCAAAGTTTATGAATGGTCAAAGTTGCTCGAGCTGGAAATAAATACTGAATAAAATCCTTTCCAGGGGACACTGGGGGCTCTAGTAGGAGAGCCCGCAAGGCCATGCAGCGCGCCAGACTACCAGGAGCTGGTGTGCGACAGAGGCGGGAGGGTGTATGTGTGTGGGGGGGGACTCCCCCAGGGGGAGGGTGATGATCATGCTGGGTGTTACAGTCAGGGACACCTCTAGAGGCGCATAAGACAGTGCTCGGCGCGTATGGCCCGAGCACCAGGGTATATGTGTGTAGGAGGGGGGGGGGGACTCCCCCCGGGGGAGGGGGGTCCAAGAGACTGTGGTCGCCTGCATTCTCATGATGGTCGTCAGGGACACATCTACAGGCGCATAAGACCGTGCTCGGCGCATATGGCCCGAGCACCTGGATGAGATGGCTGGCTGTTGGTGGCGGGGAACCCCAACTCTGTAAAGAGCGTGGACGCACCCCCAGGTCCCCTACCGCAGCGGCAGCAAACGCTTGTTGCAGTGGGTGAGCGCATAACCAGTTTGCCGCTTGAGAAACCTCGGCTTGTACACAATAACGCGACCTGTCACAGTTCACACGCTTACCGCCTCGCGAGCGCCGCCAGCACAGACAGCAGCTCTCGAGAGTCAAAAGCAGCTGGCCATGCCACAGTCATGATGCCACATGGCACCTGTGCACAGGTTCCCCAAGAACGAAGTGACGTGGGATTGCCTACAGCCGGAATACGAACAGGCGTCTGTAAAGACGAGATCTGCGTCGCCTTGCCCACCCCAGGCCTGAGACAGGAGATGGCATGCTTAGGCCTAGCTTAGGTAAAACGTTGGACGGCCCGACCTCCACCTCCATATCTCATTCTGACGCCGCAGCTCAGGGCCGCAGCTGCCTGAGACTAGCCTACATCACATTTGGAGCTCGCAGCGCTGCGTCCACACCCGTTACATCACCACACCTAACAGGGTCTCGCAACCCACCCTGCGCGCGGCACCTCCATGCCTCTTTACTAGCTGCCAACACGGCAAGCGCTATCTGTGCTGTGCTGTGTACGCATACAAAACTACCGCCGCCCCCCTCGCCTCGCCTCGCCCAGCAGCTATCTCCCTCCCAACAGGCGCCAGCTCGCGCGCGCCCGCGCGCGCCCCCTCCCCCCCTTGGATGCACCAAGCAGCGCCCACTAGCTGCGAACCCACTAACTGACATCAGGACGCCGGTGGCACACACAAACAGCCACGCAGCACGAGAACGAGCTGCTCACGCAGACCCGAGCGCCGCGCGCGCCGCCGCGCATGCGCGCGCGAGCGCTGCCACCATGCCCTCCTCCCCGCCAGCCGCCCCAGCAGCGCCCGCCAGAGCAGCAGCCATCGCAGCCGCGACCGACTCGGCTGCCGTGGCAGCGTCGGCGCCGCTGGCAGCGCCCGCCGCTGCCGCCGCCGCAGCAGCCGCCCCGGCGTCGGCGTTTCCGGCGGCGTTGCCAGCCGCCGTGATGGAGGCGGCCTGTGTGTGTGCGAGTGCGCGTGAGTGCGAGGGAGGGGCGACCGCGTTCGACTGCGGCCTCGCGAATAACAAACGCGCATGGCACATTGCACGGCACTGATGGCACGTGTGTCTCTTCTAAGCCCTCCCCCCCTCCTTGGTGCGCAGCAGGGCCGCACGGCGCGCTCTAGGTGGGCCTTCTTACGACCCCAAACCCACACCAACCACACACGAATGCGCTCCTCTCCACCCACCTCGTTTGATCGCGACAAAACCCTGCTAGTCGCGCCCGGGGACTCCCACTCACTAGTGTAGAGTGTGAATTGTCCCTTACAAGAGACATTGTCCCTTGTGAGGGACAATTCGGAATGTTAATCGCAATTTCTGCAGAAATCGATTCACACCCCATCCTTCGAACCGAGGTTCTTTATATCCTCCTCCAGCACCCCTTAATCTATGTAGCTTGAGTATGGAAAATGTGGCTGCTGCTCGAAGTAGCGTAATTTGAGCCGCGGGCAGTGGCGGGCCAAGGCCGGGAGGTAGTACCCGCAAGACAGGGCTAACCCCTTGCCCTGTGACAGATGGCGTCAGGTGGCCTTCTCACGGCCTAAAGGAGAACAAATGTAAGTCCCACACTCCCCCCCTGCTGCTGGAACGCGTGATGCTGATGGTCAGTGAACTCCAAGGCCTTCATTTGTCTGTGTCCATCGCCTCTTCAGCTAATTTAGTTGTGTAAGCTGTTCCAGTATAAGCACCCACCTCCTTTGACCGCGACATGCCCGCTGCGCGGCGCACGACGCGCTCGGGCAGTCCCGCCAGCCGCGCGACGTTTGTGCCGTAGGAGCGCGGACACGCGCCTACGCGTGACAAGAGTGTGCACGTGTGTGTTTGTGTGTGTGGAGGCCATTTGTGCATTCGGCAGTGAGGAGCAGCCCCGCTAGCCGCGCGACACCGCAGGAGCGCGGGCACGCGCACGCGTGCGACAAGAGTGTGCGCGTGCGGTCGATTGCACAGCTCGTCGGACGCCTGTGGTGGTGCATCATACCTGTGTGTGTGTGCGCGTGTGTGTGTGTCATCCAGGTTGCTCGTGCGGTGGGAACTGTAACAAATTGTTCTCTCGGTGCGTCTCACACGCATGTGCGTGTGGGCGTGTGTTCTGCACCTGGCAGCTGAGAATCCCCTGCAGGCGCGCGGGCACACGCACATGTGTGTGCGTGCCAGAAATGTCATCATAAGTGACCCGCATGCCCCGCATGCCAATGCTGCGGGGTGAGATGGGGCAAAGGCGGGGGAGCCGCTGGGATCGCTTCCGCAAAGTGAAATCCGGGAATGTCCACGTGTACCTTGCCCGCAAAAAAAATCGGTGTCATGATGATTTTTCTGCGAGGTGTCTTGGTAATTCTGGCCGCGGAGCTCTTTGGCGACACACGACCTTGCCTCGGTTATTGATGACACCACCGCGGTGGCCACCGTAGTACCGTTTTGACGTCACTTTCGGCGTTTTTTTTTCTTTCGGCATTGTTTGTTAGAAATTGACCTTGCCGGCATGTCCTCGGAATTAATAAATCGGCAAGGCAAAGCAGTACTACGGCACTCGTGGGTGTTTGTGTTTGCGTGCGTGGAGGCTCTAGCTTTGGCATGCAAATCAACGCCGCCAAGACAGAAGTGATGATTTTGCCAGCAGATTTTGTCGCGGATCTGCCCACGTTTGCGCTGACTGGTGGTGAAGTGAAGACCGTCTCTGCATTTAAGTATCTAGGGAGTTGGATAACCCAGAGTGGTGGTGTGGAAAAGGAGATCGGTGTGCGTGTCGGTCGCGCGCTGGGCGTGTTTGCGTCTTTTGATAAGATTTGGGCCAGCAAGAAGATGCAAGTGCAGTCTAAGATGCGGGTTTACAACACTTTCGTGCTGCCCCACTTTCTGTACGGCTGCGAAACATGGGCCCCTACTAAAACACAACTGACTCGATTGGAGGTTGCCCACTCTAACTGCCTTCGTCGCATTCTGGGTGTGCGCCTGGTCGACCGGCACAGATTAACTTATATTCAGCAGGCGTGCGACACTGAGCCAATTGAGAGCCTTGTGGCAAAGCGATCAATGCAGTGGCTAGGCCATGTGATGCGCATGCCGGCTTCTCGTCTTCCTCGTACGACTTTTGACTGCACAATGGATGTGGCTCGGCAGCAAGGCCGGCCTCCAGCCTCCTCCCGACACTATTTTCTTAAGCTACTGATTCAGCAGCTAGGCGAAACTAGTGGCACTCGTTCTGATTGGAAGACTTTTTCGGACACGGCGTTTGAGCGTGCTCAGGATAGGGTCGGGTGGAGAGCCGTGGTGTACGGTCCGGCTGCCCCTCAGGCGCCGGCCCCTCCACCACGGCGGTCAAGTAGATTGGCAAGCGCCACTTGACCCCCTATCCCCTAGAAGCAGTTAGGACCTATTTTGGAGGCGTCGCACAATAGCTCTCCTTTTTGCTCTGGGACTACACGTTGGCA
Source organism: Chlamydomonas sp. UWO 241 (assembly GCA_016618255.1). Classification (NCBI taxonomy): domain Eukaryota; kingdom Viridiplantae; phylum Chlorophyta; class Chlorophyceae; order Chlamydomonadales; family Chlamydomonadaceae; genus Chlamydomonas; species Chlamydomonas priscui. The sequence continues at coordinate 63,943 of VFSX01000044.1, read as the reverse complement.
GGCAGCCGGCTGGTGGCTACCGCCCCTCACAAGTAATTGTTAGGGCCAGAACTGGACTTGGGTCTAGGCGGTGGTACTAGGACTAGAGGCAGTCTTTGCTGGAAAGCCGATGTAACTGTAACTGCGTGGAGGCCATGTGCGCTCACGCAGTGGTATCTGACCAAAGGCGGAGTGCCACCAAACTGAACCCATTCATCCCAGTGATCCTTGGGAAGGATTTAGCAATCAATTATTATTCCGCTTTTTCCTGGCGTTTCCCGGCTTTTTCCCGGCACTATTATTTTTCCCCTGCTTTTTCCCGACACAATGAATTTTTTCCCCGAGCGGAAAGGCGAAAAAGCGGAATCGCCTACAAAGCAATTAATAAAAATTCCGCTCAAATTCCGCTCCGAGCGGTATACTGCCATAGCAAGGATCACTGATTCATCCCAGATACAGCCACCACACACTGTGCACGAGCTTGCATAGTTGAGCATGACCTCTGGCACGCCATTGGCCAACTACCTAGCTATCTACACCTACATCAAGCCACCTTCTAGGCACCTACTAGGCACCTGCCAGGCAGCTTCCTTGCAGCTTTCTAGGACCCACCGTGCACGAGCTTGTACAGGAACGTGACCTCGGGCGCGATAAAGTCGTCGCTCTGCGACAGCGACATCTCCTCGTCGTCGCCCTGTGTGTAGGTGTGTGTGTGTGGGGGGGGCGGGTGTGGGGCGTTGCATGTGTGTGTGTGTGTGTGAAGCGCTTGTTGCACGAATCGTCGCTCTTGCCATCAGAATGGAGCACCTGCTTGTGTATGTGTGTGTGTGCATGCATGTTTGTGTGTGTGTGTGTGTTGTTTGTGGTGGGCGTCGCGAGCCCTGCCTGCGTCAACGGGCACATGGGTGACCGTAACTGCACCTGTTGTCACATCCTGACACGCCACACAAGTGTTGTAGTTCATACAGGCAGCGCCTGACGGCGCCCAGACCACTGATTGCTATCTGTAACACGCGGTACCGCAGCAACCAACCCAGAGAACTACAACCTGTACAGTAACCGGTACCTGCACCGGTGGTTCCGCTAAGGATCTTTGGAAAATGATGGCCCAACCCGGGCCCCACAGCTCACTTCCTCAATCTCAACTGGCGGAGGCGTTTTGTTTTGCGAAGAACGTGTGAGAATGCCAAACTTCACACATTTTTGGTTCAAAATTCGCGATTTCTTCCCGCAGCGCCAGCCCGAAGCGGCCAATGTCAACCCGGTGCTGCAGGCTTGCGGGGTGCGGCCCTAAAAAAATCCCAATTTTACTTGCGCGGATCAGGCGGCGCCCCAGGCGCGCCGACCGCCTGAGGCGCCGCCTGAGGCGCACCCCTGACCGCCTCAGGCGTTATGACGCAATCACTTGCACGGATCAGACGATGGGGCTGTGGTAGGGCGGGTAGGCCAACGGAAACACTGACCTGAACCTCCTCCGCCCCGCCCACCGCGCACGCCATGTGCATGATCGCGACGGCGGGGTCGGCGCGGTGCTCGGCCGACAGGTGGTGGTAGTGCGTCGCAAAGAGGCCGCGGCAGCCAATCGACCCAGCCATGTGCTTGAGCACGGCACCGGCGATGGCGGCGCCGTCGAGCGTCGCGGTCCCGCGGCCGAGCTCGTCGAGTGCCACGAGCGCCCTGCAGAGAGTGAGAGAGAGAGTGACAGAGAGTGTGTGAGTGAGATAGACAGGGAGAGTGTGAGAGAAAGAGGAAGAGAGAGAGGAAGAGAGAGAGAGAGGAAGAGTGAGAGAGACAGAAGAAGAGAGAGAGGGAGAGGAAGAGAGAGAGAGAGAGGAAGAGAGAGAAAGAGAGAGAGAGGAACAGAGAGGAAGAGAGAGAGAGGGAGAGGAAGAGAGAGAGAGAGAGAGAAGAGAGAGAGAGTGGAAGGGAGAGTTTTCGGGCGCCGGCGATCGCGGCGCCGTCGAGCATTGCGGTCCCGCGGCCGAGCTCGTCCAGCGTCACAAGCGCCCTGCAGAGAGAGAGAGAGTGTGTATGTGAGAGAGTGACAGTGTGAGTGAGAGAGCCCTGCGAGCTGTTAGTACACACACACACGCACGCACACCTTGGCGCCGCCTTGTGAGTGAGTGAGAGTGTGAGAGTGTGAGTGAAAGAGAGAGAGATCTGTTACACACGCACACGCCTAAACACACCTCGGCGTCGCCTTGTGCAGCATCGCGGCCGTCTCGGCGAGCTCCACGAAGAACGTCGACTGGCCGCTCATGATGTTGTCCTGCAGGTGCAGTGTGTGGTGAACATACTTATGCTGATGTGCTGGTGGGTGGAAGATGGAAAATCCAATGCATGGGCATGAGGAGGCGCGAGTGGGCGGCGTCGCCTTGTGCAGCAGCGAGGGGGATTGAGCTCCACCGAGGACGTCGACTAGCGCTCAGGTCGTCCTACATGTGGTGGATGATGTATGACGATGAGTGGACGGCAAGCACAATGTTTGTGTTGGTAAGCACAATCGGAGCTCGTGATCGGCTGGTTGGCTAACCAGCGGGTGGAACACCGACAACAACAACAACAACAACAACAACAACACAACAGCAGCAGCAAAACAGTGCAACATCAGCAGAAACAGGAGTGTAACAGTGCAACAATAGCAGCAACACGACACGACAGACAACAAACTACCCCGCACCTTTGCGCCCATGCGCACAAAGATGCCATCGACCGGGTGGAGGGACAGGCTCTTGGCGGGCACCCACGCGCCGACCTGCACGCACGTTGTGATGGTGGATGTTACAGTCAAGGACACCTCTAATGGGGCATGGCATAACAACTCTCAGGGCTGTTGGAGCTCCGTCGACCGGGTGGGCTCTTGGCGGGCACCCACGCGCCGAACTGCACGCACGTTGTGATGATAGATGTTAACAGGACTGACTTCAAGGACACCTCTAAAGGCGTCGACCGGGTGGAGCGACAGGCGCGTGGCGGGCACCCACGCGCCGACCTGCGCGCACGTGATGATGATGCATGTTACAAGGACACCTCTAACGGGGCTTGGTATAACAACTCTCAGGGTTATCGGAGCTATGTCGACCGGGTAAAGGGACAGGCACGTGGCAGGCACCCACGCGCTGACCTGCACGCACGTTGTGATGGTGGAGGTTGCAGGCAAGGAAACAGTTGTTGTACCGGCGCGAGTACGGCGGTGTGGCGGCGTGTTGCAGTCGCGACTCATCGCAGCTCCCAAAGTGTGTGGCGCGCCTCTGGAGGCGATGTTTATAACAACTCTCAGGGTTGCTGAAGCTGTCGGAGAGGGGTGTTGCAGAGGGGTGTTGCAGAGGGGTGTTGCGGCAACCGCAACAGTCGGATTTTCAGGCTTCTGGAGGACAGAAGCTCACACACACACACGCACGCACACACAATGTGCCATCACAGGCGTCCGACGGTCTGTAATATCAGCCACACACACACCTGTGCCATCAGAGCAGCGAGGCACGCCTGCCGCAGCGTTGTGCTCTTACCGCCCATATTGGGGCCGCTCAGCACGATGAACGGGGGGGCGTCCTGCATTGTTGGGATCAGGAGTATGGGGGGGGGGGGGGCTGTGGTTAGTGGGAGGACGGGGGGGGGGGGCGGGCAGGGGGTCCTGCATTGCACTGCAGGGATCGGGAATGGGAGCAGGGGGGAGGGAGATGGGGAGCAGGGCTCTTGGGGCCGCTCAGCACGATGAACGGGGGGGCGTCCTGCATTGTTGGGATCGGTGTGTGTGTGTGTGTGTGTGGTTAGTGGGGGGGTGGGGGTGGAGGGGCTGCATTGCCAGCATGGCAGGGATCGGGAATGGGAGCAGGGGGGATGGTGGAGGAGGTGGGGAGGAGGGCCCGGCACGATCACCCGTCCGTTAGGATCGAGGTTGGCGGCTTGCAGTTTTAGTGTGGGGTGTGGGGGGGTGCGATGTCGCCGGGGGTGGGTGGTGGCACCATCACCAGCTGGGGATATTTCGGGACGGACCACCGACCTCTCCCCCGAGCAACGCGTCGTTCGGCACAAACGTCCTGGAGGGCCCAGACAGCCCTGCCGACGGCCCTGCTACTACTGGGCACAACTGACAAACAACTGACAAACTACTGGGCACAGCTGACAAACAACTGACCTCTCCCCCGAGCGACACATCGTTGGGCACAAACGTCCAGGAGCGCCCAAACAGCCCTGCCGACGGCCCTGCTACTACTGGACACAACTGACAAACAACTGACAAACAACTGACAAACAACTGGCCTCTCCCCCGAGCGACACGTCGTTGGGCACAGACGTCCCGGGCGCGCTCGGACAGCCCTGCCGATGGCCCTGCTACTATCAGACGTAACTGACAAACAACTGATCTACTGGGCACAACTGCCAACAACTGACCTCGCCCCCGAGCGACACGTCGTTGGGCACAAACGTCCCGGAGCGCCCGGACAGCCCTGCCGGGTTGCGGAGCCCGACGGCGCGCAGCATCGGGCGCTCGCGCTCGGCCGCGCCGGGGGAGTAGTCGTAGCGGAGCAGCTGCGTGTGGGTGTGGAGTGTGGGTGTGGGGGTGTAACTTGTGTGGAGTGCAGTGCGAAGTCTCTTTTGTTGTTGTGTTGGTGGAGTGGAGTGGATGAAAAGGCCGGGTGGAAGCCGCGCCGGGGGAGTAGTCGTAGCGGAGCAGCTGCGTGTGGGTGTGGAGCGTGGAGTGGGTGTGTGACTTGTGTGGATTGAGGATGAATGGGGTGGCTTGGCTTGGCTTGTGGCAGCATCGGGCGCTCGCGCTCGGCCGCGCCGGGGGAGTAGTCGTAGCGGAGCAGCTGCGTGTGGTGGTGGCGTATGAGGAGTGTTCAGGTACGTCAGGTACGTTTTGGTGAAGATGGAACGAGTCTTACAAGACTCCTACACAAGTAGTCTCTCCTACAAAACCCCTACCCGTAATCTCCTACGAGTAATCTCCCACAAGACTCCTAAAAGACTCCTACAAGTAATCTTGTGCTAGAAAAAAACATCCGTGGGGTGTGGGTCGTAAATGCGGGAGCAGAAGGAAAGCCGCGCCGGGGGAGTAGTAAAGTAGTAGTAGTAGCGGAGCAGCTGTGAGTGGGTGTGTAGAGTGGGTGTGGGCTTTAGGGGTTCAGGTCTAAGGGTAAAGGGTTGTGGATTTTAGGGTTTGACGAAGTTGTGGATGCGGAAGCAGAAGGGAAGCCGCGCCGGGGCGGGGGGGGGGGAGTTGTGGCGGAGCAAATGTGTGTGTTGCGAGGGGGTGCGTTGATCGGGATCGTGAAATCAAGTGAGGCAGCAATGCTCAGCATCCAAGCACCACCCACCTTGGGGCGGCACATCTCGGTCTCCGAGCCCAGCGCGTGCGCGGCGAGCGACATGAGGGCGTCAAGTTCAGCGACGCAGCTCACGGCCCACGACCAGAGCTGGCCCTCGGTCACGAAGCGCGCGATGAGGCCCTGCGCGCACACACCACGTGGGCGGGCGTTAGGATCCGTGCGCAGGGGTGCATGAGGAGGAGTGCGTAGGGGAGGGGAGGGAAGGGAGCGAGGGAGCGAGCGAGGGAGAGAGGGGAGGGAGCGAGCGAGAGAGGGAGAGAGCGAGCAAGAGAGGGCGAGAGAGCGAGCGAGAGAGGGAGAGAGCGAAGGAGAGAGGGAGCGGGCTCGAGAGGGAGAGAGAGGGAGCGAGCGAGGGAGGGAGGGAGGGAGCGACAAAGGAAAGGGAGGGAGGGAGGGACCGACCTGCAGGATGCCCGCCATCGCCTCCTCCTTTACCGCATTTGCACCCTCCCACCACCACACGACCAAGCACTCCATCAATCCAAACCAAACCAACCGACCATCCCAAGCTAAGCACCCAGTTCCGCAACCAAGCACCCAATCCAGGCCTGCTCGAAACCAACCTGGAGGATGCCCGCCATCGCCTCCTCCTTGACCGCATTTGCGTCCTCCAGCTGTCCGACGAGCTCCTTGAGGTGCGCGCTGCTCCAGCGCTTGAAGCCCTTCTTCATCGACACAAATACGAAGGACGAGGGCACCTGCAGCATAAGTAAACGTATGCAGTGTTGCGCTGCACCGTGTGCGTGTGTCTGTGTGTGTGTCTGTGTGTGGGGGGGGAAGACTGCTCCAGCGCTTGTAGCCCTTCTTCATCGACACAAATACGAAGGACAAGGGCACCTGCAGCACGTGCGCATGTGTGAAGTGTTGCGCTGCATTGTGTGCATGTGTGCCACTATGTGTGTGGAGGCCGAGAAAGGGGGGGGGGGCTTGAGGCCCTCCTTCATGGGAAAAAATACGAAGGAGAGGGGCACCTGCCACACGTGCGCACGCACACATGCACACGTGTGCATGCGTGTGAGTGCCACGATGCATTGCGTGTGTGTGTTAGAGGGGGGAAGACTGCTCCAGCGCATGACCCCCCCCTTCATTGGAGTCATATTAGTTTTCGGCTTTGCGGGCACTTGGCGAGTGTGTGTGTGGGGGGGTCTGAAACAATACATGTTCGCGAAAGCTCACCGCCCATACGGCAATTTTAAATTCAAGTTTAAAACCCGTTCCCACCTTGACCGTGTCGGCGACCTCAAACAGGTGCGAGTCCTTGTTGACCGAAACGTACTGCACGTCCTTGCGCCCGAGCCTCTCCCGCACCTGCACATGTGGGAGTGGGAGAGAGAGTGGGAGAGGGAGAGAGAGAGAGTGAGTGGGAGAGAAGAGAGATTGAGTGGTAGAGGGAGAGAGAGTGGGAGAGGGAGAGAGAGTGAGTCGGAGAGGGAGAGAGTGGGGGAGGGAGAGGGAGAGAGTGGGGGAGGGAGAGAGTGGCAGGGGGAGAGAGAGTGGGAGAGGGAGTGAGTGGGAGAGAGACAGAGAGTGGGAGTTCACGCCCTTGTGCCCGAGGCTCTCGCGCACATGCGGATGTGTTTTTGGGAGAGCTTAGTTTGTGAGCCAGCTCGGTAACGCTCTTGCTTAGGTAGTAAGGAGAGAGAGAGAGAGAGTGGGAGAGAGAGTGGGAGAAACAGAGAGAGCGCCGAGGCTCTCATGCACATGTAAATGCGCGAGTGGCAGAGGGGGACAAGGAGAGCGGGACAAAATAAGAGTGCGAGAGAGAGTGACAGAGTGGGAGATCGAGAGAGTGCACCTGAGCCTCTCGAGCACCTGCGGATGTTTGAGTGGGAGAGAGAGTGGGTCCAGCTCGCGTCAAGGGTAAGGGTAGCCTTGTGGTTGACGTTTAGGGCGCTGGGTTCAAGTTTAGGGCATAATGCCAAGGGTTCCACGCAGCTGTCACAAATCTGGGTTACCCTGAGCCAAAACCAGTGATTTCCTTTTCGGCGTGTGGAGCCGGAGTTTGGAGCCATGGAGCCGGATTTTCCGTCAAATGGCTCCAGAGCAACAATTAAAATCCTGAAAAGGAAATCACTGGCCAAGGACCTACCCTCACTCTCGAGTGCCCTCTTCACCCAATGCTCAGCATGTGAGCGGCGCGTAGGTGTGGAAAGCCCGGGGATTCCACCCTTTCACCAACTAGGAGCGAATCGTCCGCACCTCGCCCAGGTGCGCCTGCAGCGCCTTCTCGACAGCGCACACGCCGTCGCACGCCTCGTCGTACGCGGCGTCGACGCCCCGCTTGGGCACCACGCGCCCGCTCTTCTCCGCGTCGCGCCAGTCGGCCGCGCCCGCAAGCGCCTCCAGAGACGCCTGTGCGTGCGTGAGGGGTTTGGTGGTCTCAGCAACGAAGGAGGGCCACGAGAGGCCGCGCCTGCAAGCACCGCCAGAGACGCCTGCGCACGTGTGCGGTTACAGTTGCATCGGCTTTCCAGCAAAGACTACCTCTAGTCCTAGTACCACCGCCTAGACCCAAGTCCAGTTCTGGCCCTAACAATTACTTGTGAGGGGCGGTAGCCACCAGCCGGCTGCCTGCCAACGTGTAGTCCCAGAGCAAAAAGGAGAGCTATTGTGCGACGCCTCCAAAATAGGTCCTAACTGCTTCTAGGGGATAGGGGGTCAAGTGGCGCTTGCCAATCTACTTGACCGCCGTGGTGGAGGGGCCGGCGCCTGAGGGGCAGCCGGACCGTACACCACGGCTCTCCACCCGACCCTATCCTGAGCACGCTCAAACGCCGTGTCCGAAAAAGTCTTCCAATCAGAACGAGTGCCACTAGTTTCGCCTAGCTGCTGAATCAGTAGCTTAAGAAAATAGTGTCGGGAGGAGGCTGGAGGCCGGCCTTGCTGCCGAGCCACATCCATTGTGCAGTCAAAAGTCGTACGAGGAAGACGAGAAGCCGGCATGCGCATCACATGGCCTAGCCACTGCATTGATCGCTTTGCCACAAGGCTCTCAATTGGCTCAGTGTCGCACGCCTGCCGAATATAAGTTAATCTGTGCCGGTCGACCAGGCGCACACCCAGAATGCGACGAAGGCAGTTAGAGTGGGCAACCTCCAATCGAGTCAGTTGTGTTGTAGTAGGGGCCCATGTTTCGCAGCCGTACAGAAAGTGGGGCAGCACGAAAGTGTTGTAAACCCGCATCTTAGACTGCACTTGCATCTTTTTGCTGGCCCAAATCTTATCAAAAGACGCAAACACGCCCAGCGCGCGACCGACACGCACACCGATCTCCTTTTCCACACCACCACTCTGGGTTATCCAACTCCCTAGATACTTAAATGCAGAGACGGTCTTCACTTCACCACCAGTCAGCGCAAACGTGGGCAGATCCGCGTCAAAATCTGCTGGCAAAATCATCACTTCTGTCTTGGCGGCGTTGATTTGCATGCCAAAGCTAGAGGACACTTTGTCAAGGATTTTCAGCATAAGCGCCAACTGAGCTGGGTCATGCGAGAACAAACATAAATCGTCGGCATACATCAGCATTACTATGCGCTCAACCGACGACGACAACACAGAGCCGCCGGCTCGGGTCACGACTGACACGCCAGCCCCCTCTGGCATCATGTCTAGCGCCTTTTTCACTATGTGGTCAATAAAAACATTGAACAACACAGGAGCAATGACGCACCCCTGTCGCACACCAGACGACACGGGGAATTCGTGCCCGATTTTCCCAGCCAGCCGCACGGCAGCTGCGGTGTTGGTGTGAAGATCCTCCAACAGATCAATCATGTGCGGATGAACACTATATAATCTAAGGACTCTCCACAGTGCCGTGTGCGGGGCTACGGTCAATTTTCAATTCAGCGCAGTCCTCATCATTTCAAATTTTTAGTGTCATCTTCACGGATGGTTGACGAGGGGGCTTGGGACTGAAGGAGGGCCACGAGAGGCCACGCCCGCGAGGGCCGCGAGCGACGCCTGTGCATGTGGGGCGCTGCCGAAGATCCAGGGTTTCGCTGTTGCAAGGTATTCAGAGGAAGGGTGGAGAAGGGCAAAACCAGGAGGGGGCTCCCGCAAGAGCCGCGAGCGACGCCTGTGCACGCGCAGGGTGGGGCAGGGCTTGCGCCAAGTGCGGTATTGGTGCTGCTTCCCTGACGCCTGTGTGCTTGCGCGCGTGTGGGGCTCGAGGGTCTGAATTTAGAATGGTTGACGAGAGGGTTCAGGAAGGAGGGCCACGAGAGGCCGCGCCTGCGAGAGCTGCCAGCGGCGCCTGAGCACGCGTGGTGGGGCAGGGCGTGCGCATAGTACGGTATTGGTGCTGCTTCCCTGAAGGACAGCATGCCTGCGTGGCCGTTCGGCTCTCCTAGCCATGTAGCCTAGGCCTTAACTCACGCCCCGCAGTCCTCCAAGCGCGCACATGTAAAACCTGTACAATGCACCTGCGTGGCCTTGCGGGCTCTCCTAGACGTGTCGTCTAGGCCTTAACTCACGCCCTCCGGGCACGTACATGTAAAGCCTGTACAACCAGCGCACCTGCCGCCACCAGCGGCACAGTGGCGGCACAGTGGCGGCACAACCTGCCGCACCTAGCTGCTATCGCTCCCTTCTTCGCCTGTCCTTACTGTCCCCTGTTCGGGCCTTGGCCTTGGCTTGTCCCACTGTTCCTCTGTCGGGTTAACGTGTAACACGCCCCCCTCTCAAAATATGGGCGCACGCACCTGCACGCGCGCCCAGCTGCGCGCGCCGCCCGCGCCGGCCCCACCAGCCTCGTCGGCGTCGCCGCCGGCGTCGACGTAGTCGTCCGACGTGAGGCGGGCGAGCAGGCGCGAGGTGAGCTCGGGCGCGACGGCCTGGAACGACGCGACGGCGGCAGACACAGACTGCGTAGGGAAGGAGGGGAGGGGCGTGACAAGGAGGCTTGGCATGTGGAGAAGGGGGGGAGGGGGGGGGGGCGCGAGGAAAGCTCGAGCGCGGCGGCCTGGAACGACGCCATGGCGGCAGACACAGACTGCTTAGGAGGAGGCGGGGCAAATTAGCACAGGGGCAAATTAGCACACTCTGCTATTGGAGAGCTGCTCCCTGCTGCTTGGCTGTGCGCCCGGCGCCCCCCTTCTGGACTTAAGCTGGGCAAATGTGGGGGAACCCACGGCCCGAGGGGCGGAGGGGAGGGTCGTGAAGAGGGGGCTTGGCATGTGGAGAAGGGGGGGAGGCATGAGGAGAGCTCGAGCGTGACGGCGGCCAACGAGGACTGTGCACGCGGGGAGCAGTGTGTGTGCGTGCGTGCGTGTGTGTGGATGGGTGAGGGGGCGCTCTGCACGAGGACACGGCGGCAAGCCCCCCCCCCCCCCGCTTCCCCGCCAGCCTCCCCCTTTCAACCGCCACCACCCAAGCACACACCTGCAGGTCGCGCAGCGCAGCGACAAGCGCGGTGACCTTGCGCCTGTAGTGGTGCGGTGTGTGTGTGTGTGTGTGCGTGCAAGAGCAGGCCGACACAGACTGAATGCCACGCAGCGCCGGCGACCTCGCGCCTGTTGTGCGTGCGGGGTGTGCGCGTGTGTGTGTGTGTGCACACCTGTGTCGCGGTGCTAAAGCACGTGTTTAAGAGCCACGATGCTAGCTACTTGGAGGCTTTTCTTCTAAAACCCAAAAGGGCTGAGGGTTTTAAGGGCAGTTGTATGGATGTTACAGTCTGTGTTGGGAGGATTATTACTACCCCCCCCCCAACGCACTTGGACGCATCCTCGTAGAGCACCACGTGCCCGGCGTCGCGCCCGGTCGCGCCAGCCACTGTGCTCGCGTGCCGACCCTAGTAATATCACCCTTGCTCCGAGAGGCAGGCCATTCGTCGAACCCCCGGTGATAAGACCCCAAACCCTCCCAAACCCACTTGGACGCGTCCTCATAGAGAACAACGTGCCCCGCGTCGCGCCCGGTCGCGCCAGCCACGGTGCTCGCGTGCAGCCGTGCGAGCGCACGCTCGAGGTCGGAGATGCCCGCGAGGCGCTTGCGCGCGGAGCCGGACGCGTCGGCGCCGGCACCCATGAGGTCGGCCACAGCGTCCTGAGCGTGTGGGGTGCGAAGGTGTGAATGTGTAGAATGTGTGGATTTGTGTGTTCATCGTGCTGAGCCGGCGGCGTTGGCCCGCACTAATGGCTCCTCCCTGGCGCGTCCACACTTCCACACCCGCCTCCCCCACACTTGCACACCTGGCGCGCCTCGATGTCATCCACGCGGAAGAGCGGGCGTGTGCGCCACTGGCGCAGACGGCAGCTATTTTTCTGCTTTTGCCCCCACGTTGAAAAACAATCCACACTTCCACACCCGCCCCCCACACTTCCACACCTGGCGCGCCTCGATGTCGTCCACGCGGAAGAGCGGGCGCGTGAGCCACTGGCGCAGCCGGCGGCGGCCAAACGGAGTGGTGCAGTGGTCCAGTATGGCAATGAGGGTGCCGGCGGTGCCGCCGTCCGCGTTCTCGAGCACCTGCCAGGGTGTGTGTGTGTGTGTGTATGTGTGTGTGGTGATCGAGCACGGCAATGAGGGTGCCGGCGGTGCCGCCGTCCGCATTCTCGAGCACCAGCCAGTGTGTGTGTGTGTGTGTGTATGTGTGTGTGTGTGTGCATGCGTGTGTGCGTATGTGTGTCGTGGTCGCGCACGGCGATCAGTGTCCCGGCGGTGCGCCCGTCCGCATTCTCGAGCACCTGCCAGAGTGTGCGTGTGTGTGTGTGTGTGTGTGTGTGGTGATCCAGCACGGCAGTCCTCTCGCACTAGCGCATATGGTTGGGCACCCGCAGCGAAACAACTTAAGACCCATGGGTGTTTTCGACTTCTGAAACGATTGCCGGGGTGTGTGCTGTAGTTAGCACAGGCATGAGCCGTAATCAAGGTTGCCCGTGCGGTGTGAACTGTTACGAATGTCTCTCTCTCTGTGCATGTGTGTGTGTGTGTGTGTGTATGGTGTAGTGATTGAGCACGGCAATGAGGGTGCCGGCGGTGCCGCCGTCCGCATTCTCGAGCACCTGCCAGTGTGCGTGTGTGTGTGTGTGCTTGTGTGTGTGGTTGTGTGCATGCGTGTGTGTTTGCGTGTGTGCACGTGTGTGTATGTGTGTGTGTGTGTGTGAGTGTGTGTGTGTGCGTGTACAAGCGACCACACCCACCTCCAGGTTCTCCAGCGCCGCGCCGTTGAGGCACATCACCGTCGGCTCAGACGCAGCGGCCGCGGCCGCCGCAAGCGCCTCGTCGCTGCCGCCACCCTGTGTGTGTGTGCGTGTGTGTGTGTGTGTGTGACGCCGGCACCGCCTCGGGCGTTGGGAATATGGCAGGGGGGGGGGGAGGCCCGACGCCGTGGCTAGGGGAACTGCATCCCACCATGCCCCCCTCCGCCCCCCCCCCACGTACACACACGTACGGAACCGCACTGACTGATGATGATGATGATGGATTTTACAGTCGTGTGTGCCGCACACAGAGTAAATCCGCTGCACCAATTGCAGCGTTCGTCACCGCGCTCATCCTCGGGGTCGCTCGTCTGCCGGTGACTGGCGTTGGAAGGGCTTCAGGCAGCCTCCATGACAACTCTGTCGTCCATGCACCCCTGGAGGGTGGGACCTGGCCATGCATGAGGCATGGGGCGCCGGCTGAGCCCCATGCAAACGAGAGCTGCACAGCCGTGCACTGCCAGGCGGGGACCGTTCCAGTCAGCGCCAGACGGCTTTGCCGGCTTGACTGGCCACAAGGTCACTACTGTGACCCTGAGGAAGGTCCTCTCCTATATGCTCCTTGCCAGACATGTCTCTCAGAGACCGCTGTTTGGGGTAGTCTAGCCGGCGGGAGCGGTAGTCTATCGGCCGGGAGCCGGCGGTACTGTAGTACTTAAGTGTGCTGGAGTATTGGCGGGTGTCTCTAGTAGAAGAGTAGCCTGCTTAGCTGGAAACCCCGTGTTACTGTGTTACTGTGTGCCGCACCTACACCTACTGACTAAAAACACCGCCCAACGTGTGCGTGTGTATGTGTGTGTGTGTGTGTGTGTGTCGCACGCACCATGCCTCTGATCTGGGGGAGCAGCTCCAGGCGCCCGAGCGGCAGCACCGCGCGGTCGAGCAGGCAGTCACACCCACCCCTCCAGCCCCCACCCACCCCACGCACACACACGTACGGAACGAAAATGACAAAAACACCGCCCAACGTGTGCGTGTGCGTGTGTGGCACGCACCATTCCTCCGATCTGGGGGAGAAGCATCGCGTGGTCGAGCAGGCAGTCACCCCTCCCGCCCCCCCCACCCACACACACACCACCACTTACGGAACCGCACTGACTATAGACACCGCCCAACGCGTGCGTATGTGTGTGTGTGCGTGGGTGGGTGGGTGTGACACGCACCATGCCCCCGATCTGGGGGAGCAGCTCCAGGCGCCCGAGCGGCAGCACCGCGCGGTCGAGCAGGCAGTCGGACAGGAACGTTGCCATTCCGCCGAGAGCAGAAAGAGCCAGGGGCAGGCCGCGCGCTGAGAGTGAGAGTGAGAGGGGGAGAGAGTGAGAGTGAGAGAGTGAGAGGGAGACAGGGAGGGAGTGAGAGGGTGAGAGAGAGTGAGAGAGTGAGATAGTGAGAGAGCGAGTGAGGGAGAGAATGAGAGGGTGAGATAGTAAGAGAGTGAGAGAGTGAGTGAGAGGGAGACGGGGAGAGAGGGAGGGAGAGAGAGGTGAGCATAGGGAGGGAGGGAGAGGTGGTGGTCTGTGTGAGCAGTCAGTTGGACAGGAAGGTTGCCATGCCTCCGAGAGCAGATAGAGCCTGGGGCAGGCCGCGCGCTGAGAGTGAGAGATTGAGATAGTAGGAGAGTGAGAGGGTGAGAATGAGAGGGTGAGAGAGAGTGAGAGAGTGACAGAGTGAGAGAGTGAGAGGGCGAGAGGGTGAGAGTGAGGGAGGGGGAGAGTGAGATAGCGAGAGCAAGAAGGAGAGGGTGACCAGAGAAAGGGCAGGGAGAGGGGGGTCTGTATAAACAGGCAGTCGGACAGGAAGGTCGCCATGCCTCCGAGCGCAGACAGAGCCAGGGGCAGACCGCGTGCTGAGAGGGGGAGTGTGAGAGAGGGGGAGAGTGAGAGAGTGAGATAGCGACATAGTGAGAGCGAGAGATTGAGAGAATGAGAGAGTGAGAGGGAGACAGGGAGGGAGAGGGGAGAGAGAGGGTGAGCCTAGGGAGTGAGGGGAGGGGGTGGTCTGTGTGAGCAGGCAGTCAGACAGGAACGCCATGCCTCCGAGCGCAGATGTAGCCAGGGGCAGACCGCCTGCTGAGAGGGGGAGAGTGAGAGGGGGAAAGTGAGAGAGTGAGATAGCGAGAAAGTGAGAGCGAGAGATTGAGAGAATGAGAGAGTGAGAGATTAAAAGAGTGGGAGAGTGAGAGAGTGAGAGGGAGACAGGGAGGGAGAGGGGAGAGAGGGTGAGCCTAGGGAGTGAGGGGAGGGGGTGGTCTGTGTGAGCAGGCAGTCAAACAGTAACGCCTCTGAGCGCAGAGAGAGCCAGCGTCAGGCCGCGTGCTGAGAGTGAGGGAATGAAAGATTGAGAGCGAGAGAGTGAGAGAGGGAGAGAGAGGGAGAGAGGGAGGGAGAGAGTGCTAGAGTGCGAGAGCAATAGCGAGAGGGAGAGAGTGAGGAAGAGGGGGAGCAGAGGGGGGGGCAAGGAAAGGGTGGTCTGTGAAAGGGTGGTCTGTGTGAGCAGGCAGTCGGACAGGAACGCTGCCATGCCTCCAAGCGCAGAGCGAGCCAGGGGCAGGCCACGCGCTGCGCTTTGCAGGTCTCTGTGTGTGTGTGCGTGTGTGCGCAGCGCGACTGTTGAAGGCAGCTATAATAATAGGCCAACAGGGTCCATGATGTACGCTGAGGTCCATGAAGTACGTTGAGGTCCATGAAGTACATTGAGCTGTCAACCCTTGCAAATAGTTAATGTGTACCCAAGAAGTAAGGCGGTATGTTGAAGCGGCACCCACCGCCACCGCCGCCCGGCAGCACACAGCACCCAGCGCGGCCGGCCGCCTGCCCCAGAGAATGGCATCCCTCGCCTCGAGCAGCCTCGCTGCACCTGCCCGACAAATTGCGATGCCCGCGGCCTGCCATGATTATCATTTCTGGGCGGCACGCACCGCCGCCGCCGCCAGGCAGCACAGCGCCCAGCGCGGACGGCCGCTCGCCGCTCGGGAAGTAGTCCCTTTGTCTAGAGCAGCCTCGCCGAGCCCGGCCCCCCCCAAAACTACCATATGCCCTCATGATTGGTGCTGCAGCCTGCTGCCTAGGGCGGCGCAGCGCGCGGAAGCATTTGCACGACAGGCACCCACCGCTGCCGCCGCCGCCCGGCAGCACTGCGACCAGCGCGGCCGGACGCTTGCCGCTCGGGAAGTAATCCCTCGCCTCGAGCAGCCTCGCCGCGCCCGCCGCCGTCCACGCGGCGCCCCCGGGGCCGCCGCGCGTCACATTGGTGCGCGCGCCGGCCATCGCGACGCGCAGAACGCGCGCCGTGGCGGCCGAAACGATAGGCACCGCGTCTGCAGTGCGGGGTGGGGGTGGGGGGCGTTGTGTGTAAGAAAGAGAGAGGGAGAGGGGGAGAGGGAGGGGAGGGGAGGGAGGGGGGGAGGGAGGGGAGGGGGGGAGAGGGGGGGAGGAGGGGGAGAGGGGAGAGGGAGAGGGAGGGAGAGGAGAGGGAGAGGGGAGGGAGAGGGAGAGGGAGAGGGAGAGGAGGGAGAGGAGAGGGAGGGAGAGGGAGAGGGAGAGGGAGAGGGAAAGGGAGTGAGAGAGAGGGAGAGAGAGACAGAGAGAGGGTGCACGCGCGCGTGATTTCACCGCATCAGCAATGCGCGTGTCCACGCGTGTGTGTGTGTGTGTGTGTGTGTGGTCGTGTCACAGCCAGTTTGACGCCTCTGATGGCGCATTAGACGTGTGTGTGCATGTGTGGCCCCATCCGCGCGCGGGTGGGGCCACGCGGGCCGCGTCACTCGACACCAGCGCGTCGTCGCCGGCCCCCCTAATAGCACCCAAGCCAAGTCACACTATCATTCTAACACTAGGACTGAAAGACACTAGGACTACTGAATGGTCTGACGCCAATAACACAGATGCCAATACAGCAGTCCTATGATAACAGTCCTAGCAATCTAGAACTAGGCAGCCAGGACTGCCCCAGAGGAGCCCTGCGGGTGGCATCCCGATTCACCCACACCTGCGCCACTCGACACCAGCGCGTCGCCGCCCGCACCCTCGGAGGCGTGGATGATAGGCAATCTATTGGGCGCCACGGGGGAACCTCCACCCATAAGAGGTCCCCAACCCACCACCACCACCACAACCACCACAACCAACACCACCACCAACCGTTCTGCCCTTCCCCTGCCGTGTTGCTGTTGTGTAGCATGTATTCCCACCACAAGCAGCCAGCCGGCCGTCTGCAGTGCCCGGGCGCTATACGCCGAGCAAGGTCGAATCCGCTGCCTGTTAGGTGCGTCACACACAACTTTACAATCCATCATCATCACCCTACCCACCCAAAAGGGGGGGGGGGCACCGCCAGTGTGACTGGACCCCCCAAACGGGGCTGCTACCTATGGGTAGCAGCGGGTGGCCACCAGCGTCACTCCACACCAGCGCGTCGTCGCCGGCGCCCTTAACAGCACCCAAGCCAAGCCACAATAGCATTCTTACACTGTTGCAACCAGGACTGCCCCAGAGGCGCCCTGCCGGTGGCATCCCGGGTCACCCACCCGCGTCACTTGACACCAGCGCGTCGTCGCCGGCGCCCTTGACAGCACCCAAGCCAAGCCACATTAGCATTCTAACACTCGGACTGAAGGACACTAGGACTACTGAATGGTCTGAAGCCAATAACACAGATGCCAATACAGCAGTCCTATGATAACAGTCCTAGCATTCGAGCACTAGGCAGCCAGGACTGCCCCAGAGGAGCCCTGCCGGTGGCATCCCAGGCCACCCACCAGCGTCACTCGACATCAGTGAGTCGTCTCCGGCGCCTGGAGGCAGCACCAGCTCCACCGGCTGCAGGCTGGCAAGCTGCGTGCGCAGCGTGGAGCGCACCTGCGTGCGTGGGGGGGTGGAGGGGTGAGGGAGAGGGAGGGGCGGCGTCATAGTGTTGTTGTTGTTGTTAATGTTTTGACTCAACACACATCAACACAGGCACACAGACACACGCACACATACGCACGCACCCACGGCCCTACCACTTTCCCAACGCCTGTGGCGGCACACCCCCTCCTCGAGTCAGGAAAACAATAATTACTTGAAATCCTTTGTTAGGGCCACTGGTCGCGGGACGACCCTGCGCGGCGCACGTGCAACCCTACCACATTCCCAACGCCTGAGGCGCTGCCTTTACTTGCGCGGACCAGGCGTCGCCTCAGGCGCGCCGAGACCGCCTCAGGCGCACCTCCGAACGCCTGAGGCGTCGCCTCACGCGCCCACCACCGCCTGGGGCGCACCCCGACCGCGTCAGGCGTTGTGACCGCCTTGACTTGCGCGTCTCAGACGTTGAAGCTGTGGATTGGGCGGGCTCGCTGCAATGCTTTAATTTCCATCGTAATGTAATGAAGAGGGAAATTTGGGTTTGTGTGTAAAGCTGTGGCTCGAAAGTGTGTACTTTCAGATCTTACCCAGCTCTCTCCTCGTTGTCCTGGATTCGTACCAAGGAATCACGAGCGGGAGACGATACAATCTAAGCAGTCAATCCAACAAATCAGCACCACAGTGCAGTCAGCCAGCTCAGCTCCTTGATAAGAGCAAAAACTGGAACACAAAAAGAAGTGCCCTCACCTCGTCGTGCAACTGCCCGATCAGCACATTTAACAAGGTGCCGAGGGGCCGAGAGCTCGTGTGCAAACACTGCTCAAACGATGTGCAAAGCAAACAGTGTGCAGTCGCCCAGTGTGACTGCGTCTGTGTCTGTCTGTGTATCTGTGTTTCTGTGTCAGTGTCTGTTACAGTTACAGTTACAGTTACATGGCATTCCAGCTAAGACAACACTTGTCCTAGTGCCACCGCCCTGTGAAGAACGATAGCCACCAGCCGGTTACCTGCCATCTAGACTTCCGCTCCCGCCGGCTAGTTTAGACCCAAACAAGTCCCTGAGGGACATGTCTGGCAAGGAGCGTATAGGAAAGGACCGTCCTCCTCCTGGCCTTGAAGGCCAACCACGCCGGCTGTGCCGACTGGCGGCGCTGAAGCAGAAAAGTCCCCGCCTGGCATGGTGCATGGTTGTCCAACTCCATGCATGGGGCTCTGCCTGCGCCCCATGCGTCATGCATGGCCAGGTCCCACCCTCCAGGGGGGCCTGGGCAAACAGAGTCGTCATGGCAGGCTGCCTGAAGACCAATGCCGACGCCAGTCACCGGCAGACGAGTGCCCCCGAGGGTGAGCGCGGTGACAAACGCTGCGATGGTGAAGCGGATAAACTCTGTTGTTGCCTCGGCGGTCACCACCGCTGAAGCCCTGATGGTAGCTCGCCCCCACGAGCAGCCATCTTGACCGATGTCCAGCATGCATTGACGGGCGCCAGCTCCTCCGCTCGTCGATCAACTCGTCGAGATCGGTGCCGCATGGCGTCCTGCATGGGAGGAGGATAAGGGCCGTCTCCCAGCACGGGTCGCGGCAGCGCCGCGGCTACTCGCCAAGCCATGACAGCGCCGGGCAAGC
Source organism: Chlamydomonas sp. UWO 241 (assembly GCA_016618255.1). Lineage (NCBI taxonomy): Eukaryota > Viridiplantae > Chlorophyta > Chlorophyceae > Chlamydomonadales > Chlamydomonadaceae > Chlamydomonas > Chlamydomonas priscui. The sequence continues at coordinate 44,959 of VFSX01000044.1, read as the reverse complement.
CGCTCCTGTAGTTTCCACCGAGGGACAGTCTAGCAGGAGCCAGGCCTGTACTATGTGTTACTAGGAGCCAGTGTCTTTACTATGTGTTACTAGGAGCCAGTGTCTGTACTATGTGTTAAAAAAGTATCTGTGTCGTGCCGGTGTCTATACTATGTGGAAAAATAGTGCCATCTTCCATCTAGAGTGTCCCTACCTCATCGTCGTGGAACTGTCCGAGCAGCACGTGCCCGCTCGCCACGTCCGTCGCGCACACACCAATCGTGACGGCCGGCTGCGAGTGTATGTGTGTGTGTGTGAGGGTAGGTGGGTGGGTGGGTGGGTGCAGTACGTGCCCGCTCCCAGGGGTGCATACGGAATCTCTGCGACAGCGAGCACGTACAACGCGTCGGGGCGCCCCTGTTGCACATGACCCAACCACACACACACACACACTCACGCACACACGCACACACACACACGCACACACACACACCTGCAGCTGCGACGGGCAGGACCCAGGCGGGGGCACATACGGAATCTCTGCGACGGCGAGCACGTACGACGCGTCGGGGCGCGACTGCACCATGTCTGCGTCGATGAGAGTGCCCTTGGAGAGCACGGCGATCTGTGTGTGGGGGAGGTGTGGAGAGGTGTGAAGGGAAGTGTGGGGGGCAGAGGTATGGGCGCGACTGCACCATGCCTGTGAGGGCGCCCTTGGAGAGCACAGCAATCTGTGTGGCGGTGGGTGTTGCAAAAGTGTGTGTGTGTGTGTGTGTGTGTGTGGACACGGGCTTGAGCCTCGGGAGCGAGTATTGTTTGGGATCCGGCTCCGGCTGCATCCCCCACTCTACCAAACACACACACACACACACACACACACACACACACACACCTTCTCGAGCTGCACAACGCCCTGCGCCTTCTGCCCCGACGCCTTGCGCTCCTTGTGGCTCTCCACACACACACACATACACACGCTCACACGCACGTGCGCACACACACACACACACACACACGCACACACACACAAACATCATAACACCTTCTCGCGCCGCACAACGCCCTGAGCCTTCTGCCCCGCCGCCTTGTGCTCCTTGTTGCGATCCGCACACACACACACACACACACACACACACACACACACACATACACACACATACACACACACACACCTTCTCGCGACGCACAACGCCCTGCGCCTTCTGCCCGGCCGCCCTTTTCCTTGTTGCACTCCGCACACACACACACACATGCACCGTCTCGCGCCGCACCACCCCGGCCGCCTTCTGCCCCGACGCCTTGCGCTATTTGTGCCTCTCTCCACACACACACACACACACGCACACGCGCGCACACACACGCACCTTCTCGCGCCGCACAACGCCCTGCGCCTTCTGGCCCGCCGCCTTGCGCTCCTTGTTGCGCTCCGCGAGCATGTCTGGCGTTTCGGTCTGCTCGATCACGACGACGCGGTGGCCCGCGCGCGCGAGGGCCTCGGCGTTGGCACCATACTTGACCTAGGGTCGTTGTTGTTGTTGTTGATTTTTTTTTACAAAAAAAAATGCAGGCTTGCTGTGTTTCCCTGTGTTTTCCCTAGCTCTGTCTGTTGTTTGTTTGTCGGCACACAACAGCACAACACACCGTTTACATCGTGTCGTATCATACGCCCCTCTGGGAAACCAGCGTGCGGCTGGTCGCCCTTCATGAACTGCAGGCTTGCTGTTCTAATTCTGTCTGTTGTATTTATGCGGGCACATAACAAATCGCATGCATCATCACTGCATATAACTGCATGCATCATCACTGCAAATAACACACGGCATGCATCATGCCGTTTGCTCCAAATCAGTGACAGCTTAGTGGAACAGCTATGCGTGTGTGCACGCACCTCAGGGAAGCCAGCATGCGGCTGGTCGCTCCTCATGAACTACAGGCCTGCTGTTCTAGTTCTGTCTGTTGTAGTTACGTCGGCACATAACAAACTGCATGCATCATCACTGCACATAAGTGCATGCATCATCACTGCACATAATAAACTGCATGCATCATGCCGTTTTATGCGTACCTCAGGGAAGCCAGCATGCGGCTGGTCCCCCTTCATGAACTGCAGGCCGAGCACGTCGACGCCGACCATCGCGTCCATCTCAAACATCTGCGATGTGTGCGTGTGTGTGTGTGTGTGTGTGTATGTGTGTATGTGTGTGTGTGTGTGATGTGTGTGATGTGTGTGTGTGTATATGTGTGTGCGTGTGGCGCGTCCATCTCAAACATCTGCGATGGCTGTGTGTGTGTGTGTGTGTGTGCGTGTGTGTCGGCCATCGCGTTCATCTCAAACATCTGCGATGTGTGTGTGTGTGTGTGTGTGTGCCGACCATCGCGTCCATCTCAAACATCTGTGACGGCCCCGTGTGTTGTGTGTGTGTGTGTGTGTGTGTTGACCATCTGTTGACCTGGCCCTTGCGATCAACTACGACAAAACCGTGGCACAATCCCTCGGCCACCCTTCTGCCCACACCGTCCCCTCCGCCCCTATCACCATCCCCTCCAACTCCTCATCTACCCCCCACCTGGTCCACTCCACCTCCAAGTTCAAATACCTGGGAAGTATTCTGTCCTCCCCCGCCGCCCCTTCTGATGACGCTCCCAACACGTCTGATTCCGACATCCTCGACTCAGAGATCTCACGCCGGATCGGAAGTGCCTGGTACGCCTTCAACCGTCTCACTTCCCGGTTCTGGAACTCCAACTCAATCTCTCCCACTACCAAGATCCACCTCTACAACGCCTTTGTGATCTCTGCCTACTGTATGGCTGCCAGACATGGACGTTGAACAAGGCCCACATCCACCGACTTGAAGTAACCCACAACCGTTTCCTCCGCCTCATCAAGGGCATCCCTCCTCACACCGCAGAGCACACCTCCACCACCACGATGCATGCCTCCCCCCCCTGTACGTTCCCCATCATCGACTCGATCAACAAGCACCGTGCTACGTTCATCGGCTCCCTCATCCGCCGCCTCCCACCTCCCCCGTCGCCCCGCCCCTACATCTCCACACACCCGCCCGTCCCTTCTCCCCCCCCACTCCCTCCCGACATCATATACCCCCCCACTGCCGCCCTTTTCGCGTACCGCCGACAGGACATGACTTCGCTCTATGCCGGCGGCGCCATCACATCCTACCGGCTCAGCGCCGGCGACTTTTTTGCCCACTCCTTCAAGTTCCGTTCCTCCGCAAACACCCACTTTTCCAACTTCAAACGCGACATCTCCAAGCACCCCGAGTTCATGAACCTCTTGTCCAAGCGAGTCACACCCGAGTGGATCCTCTTAGCGAGATTTCCACAACTATGGAGGTCAATCTGCCGAGACCTAGTTTAAACTCAGTCGAAGCGGAGTGACGAACACAGCCATCAGTGACCCGCATTTGCCCCTTTCCCCCACTGCTTTTGAATGAGGTTATTCACCCTCTTGTTGGCGCACGGTTGGTCACCCGCCTCCAAATGGAATCTCCTCAATGATGACCAGAAACAGCCAATCTAGGTCTGCCGTGCAGAGTTCTCTGTAACGATATCTCTCTCTAATATCTCTCTTGACCATCGCGTCCATCTCAAACATCTGCAATGTGTGTGTGTGTGTGCGTGCGTGTGTGTGTGTGTAGGTTGACCATCGCGTCCATCTCAAACATCTGCGATGTGTGTGTGTGTGTGTGTGTGTCGACCATCGCGTCCATCTCAAATATCTGCGATGTGTGTGTGTGTGATGTGTGTGTGTGTGATGTGTGTGTATGTGTGTAATTGTGTGTGTGTGTGTCGACCATCGCGTCCATCTCAAACATCTGCGATGGCTGTGTGTGTGTGTGTGTGTGTGTGATACGTGTGTGTGTGTGTGTGTCGACCATCGCGTCCATCTCAAACATCTGCTATGTGTGTGTGTGTGTGTGTGCATGTGTATGCGAGCGTGTGTGCATGATAAGTGTGGCCATCCATCTCAGATCGCAAACGACTCTGTGATGGGTTTTTTTCAGTTTCATGTATGTGTGTATGTGTGTGTGTGTTTGTGCGTGTGAATCACAAGCGTGGCCATCAAAATCACATCGCAAACAACTCGCCTCATAGAACTTGCCCATCTTGAAGAGCAGCACTGAGTCGAAGTTGGCGCTCTTGAACTCCCACCACTGCTCCTGCCCGGGCGAGATCTTGTTGTCCTGTTGCAGTATCGGAGGAGTAAAGTCAGTGATTTTGTTTTCTGCTTTTTTAGTTATTGTTTGGGGGCCAGCCGGCGCACGGACCAACGTACTTTTGACCGCCTGGCCCCCAAAGTGGACCCTCGATTTAATTGTTTTGGGGCCAAATGGCCCCAAATGGCGAAAACAAAATCACTGAGTGAAGTACATGAGTAGTGCAGTGCATGATTGTAGTACATGAGTAGTTTGCGGTGTAGTACATGATTATCGGAGTAGTGTAGTACATGAGTGGTGCAATTCTTGATTGTAGTACATGAGTAGTGTTGTGCATGAGTAGTACATAAAGTGAGTAGTGTAGTACATGATTAGTGAAGTACATGAGTGTAGTGCATGAGTGTAGTACACGAGCAGTGTGCGGTGCAGTACATAAGTAGTGCAGTACATGAGTAGTGTTGTATATGAGTAGTGCGCGGTGGCTCAAGCACAGTACCGCACATCCGTTACAGATATATCGGCTTTCCAGCAAAGACTACCACTAGTCCTAGTACCACCACCTAGACCCAAGTCCAGTTCTGGCCCTAACAATTACTTGTGAGGGGCGGTAGCCACCAGGCGGCTGCCTGCCAACGTGTAGTCCCAGAGCAAAAAGGAGAGCTATTGTGCGACGCCTCCAAATAGGTCCTAACTGCTTCTAGGGGATAGGGGGTCAAGTGGCGCTTGCCAATCTACTTGACCGCCGTGGTGGAGGGGCCGGCGCCTGAGGGGCAGCCGGACCGTACACCACGGCTCTCCACCCGACCCTATCCTGAGCACGCTCAAACGCCGTGTCCGAAAAAGTCTTTCAATCAGAACGAGTGCCACTAGTTTCGCCTAGCTGCTGAAAACTGGCCTGGCTCCTGCTAGACTGTCCCTCGGTGGAAACTACAGGAGCGGCTTGCCCGGCGCTGTCATGGCTTGGCGAGTAGCCGCGGCGCTGCCGCGACCCGTGCTGGGAGACGGCCCTTACCCTCCTCCCATGCAGGACGCCATGCGGCACTGATCTCGACGAGTTGATCGACGAGCGGAGGAGCTGGCGCCCGTCAATGCATGCTGGACATCGGTCAAGATGGCTGCTCGTGGGGGCGAGCTACCATCACGGCTTCAGCGGTGGTGACCGCGAGGCAACAACAGAGTTTATCCGCTTCACCATCGCAGCGTTTGTCACCGCGCTCACCCGCGGGGGCACTCGTCTGCCGGTGACTGGCGTCGGCATTGGTCTTCAGGCAGCCTGCCATGACGACTCTGTTTGCCCAGGCCCCCCTGGAGGGTGGGACCTGGCCATGCATGACGCATGGGGCGCAGGCAGAGGCCCCATGCATGGAGTTGGACAACCATGCACCATGCCAGGCGGGGACTTTTCTGCTTTCAGCGCCGCCAGTCGGCACAGCCGGCGTGGTTGGCCTCAAAGGCCAGGAGGAGGACAGTCCTTTCCTATACGCTCCTTGCCAGACATGTCCCCCAGGGACTTGTTTGGGTCTAAACTAGCCGGCGGGAGCGGTAGTCTAGACGGCAGGTAACCGGCTGGTGGCTATCGTCCTTCACAGGGCGGTGGCACTAGGACTAGTGTTGTCTTAGCTGGAATGCCATGTAACTGTAACTGCTGAATCAGTGGCTTAAGAAAATAGTGTCGGGAGGAGGCTGGAGGCCGGCTTTGCTGCCGAGCCACATCCATTGTGCAGTCAAAAGTCGTACGAGGAAGACGAGAAGCCGGCATGCGCATCACGTGGCCTAGCCACTGCATTGATCGCTTTGCCACAAGGCTCTCAATTGGCTCAGTGTCGCACGCCTGCCGAATATAAGTTAATCTGTGCCGGTCGACCAGGCGCACGCCCAGAATGCGCCGAAGGCAGTTAGAGTGGGCAACCTCCAATCAAGTCAGTTTTTTTTAGTAGGAGCCCATGTTTTGCAGCCGTACAGAAAGTGGGGCAGCACGAAAGTGTTGTAAACCCGCATCTTAGACTGCACTTGCATCTTCTTGCTGGCCCAAATCTTATCAAAAGACGCAAACACGCCCAGCACGCGACCGACACGCACACCGATCTCCTTTTCCACACCACCACTCTTGGTTATCCAACTCCCTAGATACTTAAATGCAGAGACGGTCTTCACTTCACCACCAGTCAGCGCAAACGTGGGCACATCCGCGTCAAAATCTGCTGGCAAAATCATCACTTCTGTCTTGGCGGCGTTGATTTGCATGCCAAAGCTAGAGGACACTTTGTCAAGGATTATCAGCATAAGCGCCAACTGAGCTGGGTCATGCGAGAACAAACATAAATCGTCGGCATACATCAGCATTACTATACGCTCAACCGACGACGAAAACACAGAGCCGCCGGCTCGGGTCACGACTGACACGCCAGCCCCCTCTTGCATCATGTCTAGCGCCTTTTTCACTATGTGGTCAATAAAAACATTGAACAACACAGGAGCAATGACGCACCCCTGTCGCCAACCAGACGACACGGGGAATTCGTGCCCGATTTTCCCAGCCAGCCGCACGGCAGCTGCTGTGTTGGTGTGAAGATCCTCCAACAGATCAATCATGTGCGGATGAACACTATATAATCTAAGGACTCTCCACAGTGCCGCACGGTTTATGCAATCGTAAGCTTTAGAATACTCGACAAATGCCACAGCCATGCATTGTTTGTACTCAGCATGTGCCGCGCTCAGCGAGCGCAGAGTAAAAATTGCATCAACAGTGCACATCCGTACTGTACATAAGTACGCAGTGAAGGAGGAGCAGGGTTCACGGGGCGCGGGGTGTGTGTGTGGAGCACCGGCCGCCGCATCTAGGGAGGCAGAGCTTGCAGGCGTCGTGTCACGCGTCACGGAGGCAGGCAGCAGGCAGGCAGGCAGAAGGCAGACAGGCAGCAGGCATGCAGGCAGCAGGCAGGCAGGCAGGCAGGCAGGCAGGCAGGCAGCAGGCAGGCAGCAGGCAGGCAGCAGGCATGCATGCATGCATGCAGGTAACATGAAGGCGCCGTCACGCACCACGCGGGCGTCACAGGTGTCACAGATGGCTGACCCCTCGCCCCCCCCCCCCGCGGCCCGTTTTGTTAGGGGTGGATATGGACGTAACTAAGGGAGGGGAAGGGCATGGCGCCGGTCTGGTGAGAAAATTCGAATGTTTTGGTCATGGGGTCGGGAATCTGCCTTTCTGCCCCCCCCCCTTGTGGAGGCCGATTGATTTACCCCCCCCCCCCCGCGGTCACCAACCTTGAACCACGACGGCGGGATGTAAAGCGTCGACGAGTCGTACTCGGGGTGGTCGGGGCGGCGCTTCTTGGCGTCCATGATCTGCGCCAGTGATTTCGTTTCCGGGATTTTTTAATGCTCTGGGGCCATTCAACTGATGATCCGGCTCCGTGGCTCCCAACTCCGGCTCCAAGCGCCGACAGCAAAAAAAACTGGTCTGCGCACAAGGGGGCATCGACCTGTTGAGTGGGTGGGTGGGCCATGGGTGGGCATCAACAGATTGGTGCTGATCAATTGATTCTTCCACCGAGCTAGCTCCAGGTGTGCGTGGTGCCAGGTGGGGTTGGTCGGAGCGGCGCTGCTTGGCGTGCATGATGTGCGCACACGGACATCAACATATTGATGTGTGTGTGTGGGCCTCAACAGATTGATGTTGGCATTGTTTGTTCCACCTCACTAGCTCCAGGTGCCAGGTTGGGGTGGTCGGGGCGGCGCCTCTTGGCGTCCATGATCTGCGCAACTGATTTCGTTTCCGATATTTTTTTAGTTGATGTTCTGGAGCCATTTGACTGAGAATCCGGCTCCGTGGCTCCCCAATCCAGCTCCAAACGCCGACGACAAAAACAATGATCTGCGTGCCAAAGTTGGCAATGCATCGAATGAGCTCCACATTCACCGGCTCCACGAGTCACGTACGTTGGCGGCGTTGGCAGCGTTGGTGGCTCGAATTTCAGTTGAGTTGTCTAGGGCGCTCAGCGAGGCTCACACACACACACACACACACACAACCACACACAACCACACACACACACACACAAACACACACACAATCACACGCGCACGCACCTTGCCAGGCATCATGAACGTGAAGCGGCTCGCCCCGCCCTCTCTCTCTCTCTCTCTCTCCACACACACTCCCACACGTCAACACGCCCCGCCATCTTAATCTTTCTCTCACTCACACACACACACACACACACACACACACTTGCTCTCGCACACACACACACGCACCTTGCCAGGCATCATGAACGTGAAGCGACTCGCACCGCCCTCTCTCTCTCTCTCCCTCTCTCACACACTCCCACACGCAAACTCGCTCCGCCCTCTTTCTCGCACACACATATACACACACACTTGCTCTCGCACACACACACAGGCACACCTTGCCAGGCATCATAAACGTGAAGCGGCTCGCGCCGCGCTCCGCGAAGCGCTCGGCCTCCCCGGTCACGTTGGCGTCGACACCGTAGGCGACCGCGGGCGGCGCCTGCGTGCGTGAGGAGGACACGGGGCAAATTAGCACGGGCAAATTAGCACATTCTGCTACTTGAGAGCTGATCCCTGCTGCCTGGCTGTGCTCCTCCTTCGCCCCCCTTCTGGGCTTGCACTGGGCAAATGTGGGGGAACCCATGGCCCTGGGGGCGGGTCAGGCGGAGCGGCCCGGCCACCCTGCTGGGATGGGAAAGATTCATACCCCCACTCAATGCACGCACAGGCACACACCCTCGCCCTGGCCTGATACGCCAACAGAGACGTCGACCCGACGGACTGTGGAGCCGGCCGCTTTCACACAACTTTCTTCGCGGTCGATCCCCTCATGTCAAACGCCCCTCGTGCACGCACGCATACGCACACTGAACGCACGCACGCACACACACACTCTCTGGCCTCATACGCCAACACAGGGGTGGACTCGACGGACTGTGGAGCCGGCCGCTTCCACACACCTTTCTTCGCGGTCGAGCCCCCCATGCCAAACGCCCCTTGCGCGCGCACACGCGCACACACGCACACTCAACGCACGTACACACACGCACACACGCACGCACACACACTCTCCCTGGCCTAATATGCCAACACAGGCGTGGACCCGACAGGCTGTGGGATCGGCCGCTCTCACACACCTTTCTTCGCGGTCGACCCCCAATGTCAAACGCCTCGTGCGCGCACGCAAGCACACTTGACGCACGCACGCACACACACTCTCTGGCTGAATACGCCAACACAGGCGTCCAACAGACTGTGGAGCCGGCCGCTCTAGTTCCCACACCTTTCTTCGCGGTCGACCCGCCCATGTCGAACGCCATGGCGAGCGACTCGAGCGCGCGCTCACACGCACACCCAACGCACGCACACGCACACGCACAGACACTTTGCCCTGGCCTAATCAACCAACACAGGCGTCCGACGGACTGTGGAGCCGGCCGCTCTGGTTCCCACACACCTTCGTCACGGTCGAGCCCCCCCCGTCAAGCGCCCCTCGCGCGCACACACACGCATAACCAACAGCACACACAGACTTTCACTGGCCTGCTAGGCCAACACAGGCGTCCGAAGGACTGTGGAGCCGGCCGCTCTGGTTCCCACACACCTTCTTTGCAGTCGACCCGCTCATGTCAAACGCCCTTAGCGTGCGCACACGCACATGCAACGCACGCAGGCACACACAATCTCTGGCCTAATACACCAACACAGGCGTCCAACGGACTGTGGGATCGGCCGCTCTCACACCTTCTTCGCGGTCGACCTGCCCATGTCAAACGCGTTGGCAAGCGACTCAAGCGCACATACACGCACACTCAACACACGCACGCACACACACTCGCCCTGGCCTGATACGCCAACACAGCCGTCCGACGGACTGCAAAGTCGGCCGCTTTGGTTCCGACACACCTTCTTCGCGGTCGAGCCCCCCCCCCCCCCCCCCCGTCAAACGCCCCTCGCGCGCGCACACACCCACACTCAAGGCACGCACACACGCACACACACTCGCCCTGACCTAATAAACCAACACAGGCGTCCGACAGACTGTGGAATCGGGCGCTCTGGTTCCCACACACCTTCTTCGCGGCCGAGCTCCCCCCGGCAAGCGCCCCTCTCGCGCGCACACACACACACTCAATGCACGCACACACACACACTCTCTCTGGCCAAATACGCCAACACAGGGGTGGACCCAACGGACTGTGGAGCCGGCCACACGCACACACCTTCTTCGCGGTAGACCCGCCCATGTCAAACGTCTTGGCGAGCGCCTCACGCGTGCACACACACACTCAACGCAAGCACGCACGCACACAGACACTCGCCCTGGCCTAATACGCCAGCACACGCGTCCGACGAACTGTGGAGCCGGCCGCTCACACACACCTTCTTCGCGGTCGACCCGCCCATGCCGAACGCCCCTCGCGCACACACACGCACACACACGCACACTCAACGCACGCACACGCACACGCACACGCACACGCACACGCACACGCACACGCACACGCACACGCACACGCACACGCACACGCACACGCACACGCACACGCACACACACTTGCCCTGGCCTAATAAACCAACACAGGCATCCGACGGACTGTGGAGCCGGCCGCTCTGGTTCCCACACACCTTCTTTGCGGTCGGCCTGCCCATGTCAAACGCCTTGGCAAGCGCCTCGCGCGCGCACACACATGCACACTCAACGCACACACCACGCACACACACTTTCGCTGGCCTGCTACGCCAACACAGGCGTCCGAAAGACTGTGGAGGCGGCCACTGTCACACACCTTTCTTCGCGGTCGAGCCCCCCATGTCAAACGCCCCTCGCGCACACACGCACACACGCACACTCAATGGCAGACGCACAGACACTTTCGCTGGCCTGCTACGCAAACACAGGGGTGGACCCGACGGACTGTGGAGTCGGCCGCTCCCACACACCTTCTTCGCGGTCGACCCGCCCATGTCAAACGCCTTGGCGAGCGCCTCACGCGCGCCCGTCTGCGGGGTCACGCCCGGCGTCGCGCGCGGGGTCACGCCCGGGGTCGCGCCCGGGGTCGCGCCCGGGGTCGCGCCCGGGGTCGCGCGCGGCTGCGCCGCGCTCGAGGGCTTGCGCGCGGTCGCGGTGACAGATGCAGGCGCAGACTGTATCGTTGGGGGGGGGGGGGGATGTGAGATGGGGGTATAAGACAGCTGCCAGATGTGGACTGTGGTATTGTACGGGGAGCGGGGGTGACGGGATGTGGGTATGGGGGAGGGTGGGGTGGGGCGAGATGCGTGCCGACGAGGGGGCCTAAAGTTGCGTCGCGCCCGAGGGCTTGCGCGAGGTCGCGGCGACAGATGCCGGCTGCAAGGTTGTAGGAGGGGGCATGGGGCATGGATCTAGCCACGAGGCATGGGCAGACAGAGACAGCGGCAGGCAGCCAGACGCGGACTGCCCAGACGTATAGGAGGGGGCAGGGGTGACTGGATGTGGGTAGAAGGTGGGGTGGGGTGCGCTGCACGCCGACAAAGAGGCTCGAGACCCTGGCTGCGCTGCGCCCGAGGGCTTGATCCGCACACCAACCTAGGGTTTAGCTGTGTTCAGGGTCAAAGAACAGCCGGAATATAGCCGGATGGCTGTGTACAGCCGCAACCATCAACCCCGCACACCTGCTTGGCGCCGCCGTCGGCCGGCGTTGTTGGCGAGAGCATGGCCGAGGGGATCGGGGTTGAGGGTTGAGGGTTGGGGGTGAGGGCTTAAAGTTTAGGCCGCACACCTGCTTGGCGCCGCCGTCGGCCGGCGTTGTCGGTGAGAGCATGGCCGAGCGCACCATCGCCGTCTTCTTGGCTGCGGGTGCGGGGGTCTTAGCGCCGCCTGCTGACTTGCGCGAGCGCTTGGCGCCAACCTGCGCGTGTGCGTGCGTGCGTGCGTGTCTGTGTGTGTGTGTGTGCGTGTGTGTGTGTGTGTGTGTGTGTGCGTGGCGGGTGCGGGCGTCTTGGCGCCGCCTGCCGCCTTGCGCGAGCGCTTGGCGCCGACCTGTGTGTGTGTGTGTGTGTGAGTGTGTATGTGCGTGTGTGTGCGTGTGTGTGCGTGTGTGTGTGTGTGCGTGTCTATTGGGGGTCTTGGCGCCGCCTGCTGGGTCGCCGTCGGACCCAGTGTTGCCCATTCACACCCCTCCACACCCTCCACACCCCTCCACACCCTTCTACACATCCACACCTCCTCGTCCGACAGCTCGTCCTCCAGCTCGCTATCCACACCACCATCAGAGTCGTCGTCGGACGCGGCGTCGCCCATCGAGGCATCCTCGTCGCCGTCGTCATCGAACTCTGCGGGGTGTGGGAAGGTGTGGGGAGGTGTGGGAAAGTGTGGGGAGGTGTGGGGCCTCCTCGCTGTCACCTCCCCTCCCACGCCGCTCACACGCGCGAGTACACGCAGCCCCCACCCGACCGTATCTGCTGCCACTCCCTTACCACATTCCCAATGCCTCAGGCGGAGCCTTCACTTGCGCGTATCAGGCGGAGCCTCAGGTGCTCCCACCGCATGAGGCACCGAGTGAGGTGCATCCCCGACCGCCTCGGGCGTCGCCTTAGGCGTCATCACCCCGAATGCCTCAGGCACCCACCACAGCATCAGCCACACACACACACCCCGACCGCCTCAGACGTTACGACCGCCTCCATTTGCACGCCTCAGCCGTTGGGATTGTGGTAGGGCTCGCGGCCTTGCCCCGTCCTTGCTTCAAGGCATGTGAACACACGCGCAAACCCACATGCTCGCACGCACGAACGCACACACGCATGCACGCACGCAACCGCACACACATGCCCAACCCCCACCCGACGCCTACTTGTTCCCGCTCGCGGCCTTATCCCCATCCTTGCCTGAGGTGACCATACGCGCACAACCACACACACGTACGCACGCAACCACACCCATGCCCAGGCCTCACCCGACGACTCGTACTCGCTCCCGCTCGCGGCCTTGCCCCCGTTCTTGCCTGAGGTGACCATACGCGCACAACCACACGCACGCACACATGCACGCACGCGGCCACACACCCATGCCCAGCCCACACCCGACGCCTCGCACTCGCTGCCGCTTGCGGCCTTGCCCCCATCCTTGCCTGAGGTGACCACACGCACACACCCACATGCACGCACGCACGCATCCAGGCACGCACCCATGCCCAGCCCTCACCCCACGCCTCGTACTCGCTCCCGCTCGCGGTCTTGCACCCATCCTTGCATGAGGTGACCACACGCACACACCCACATGCACGCACACACACAAACACGCATGCAACCACACACCCATGCCCAACCCTGACCTGATGCCTCGTACTCGCTGCCGCTCGCGGCCTTGCCCGCCTTCACCTCTCCCTCCTCGTCGTCAGACATGACCACGCGGCGGCGCGCGGGCGCGGCGCCGGCCTGGTCAGGCGGTGGCAGAATACAGGTGTGCGTGCGTGCGTGTGTGTGTGTGCGTGTGTGTGTGTGAGTGGGCTTGTTGTGGCTCCCACATGAGCGCGCGGCGGCGCGCAGGCGCGCCTCCTGCCTGATTAGGCGGTGGTGCATGCAGGTGCGTGTGCGTGTGAGTGTGTGGGTGTGAGAGTGTGTGTATGCGTGTGTGTGTGTGTGTGTTTGTGTGTGTGTGTCAAGGCCATCACATGACACGTTGCGGTGCGCGGGCGCGGTGGCGGCCTGTCGCGGCATGCGGGGACGGCATGTGTGTGCGTGAGAAAGAGGAAGAGAGAAAGAGATGGAGAAAGAGAGAGGGGAAGAAAGAGGTAGAGAGAGAGAGAGAGCGGAAGAGAGAGGAGAGGGGAAGAGAGGTAGAGAGAGACAGAGAGAGAGAGAGGGAGAGAGAGAGGAGAGAGAGAACGAGGGAAAGAGAGTGTTTGTGTGCGCCCATTAGAGTTGGGAGTCGGCACGGCACGAGGACGGCAGGACGGCCCGACCACAATCCCTACGTCTGAAGCGCGCAAGTGAAGGCGGTCATAACGCGTGAGGCGGTCGGGGGTGCACCTCAGGCGGTGGTGGGCGCCTAAGGCGGCGCCTGAGGCGATCGGGTGTGTGCCGCATGCGGCGCCTCAGGATTGGAGCGCCTGAGGTACTGCCTGATCCGCGCAAGTGAAGGCGTCGCCTCAGGCGTTTGGAATGTGGTAGGACGGGTGGGTCCAGGCCGGGACTGATGACTGGCGTGCGAGTTCATTCGTTCTGGCTCGCTCTCCTTCCACATTCCCATTCGTCGCCTGAGGCGGTGCCTCAGGCGACGACTTCACGTGCGCGGATCAGGCGGCGCTTCAGGCGCTCCGACCGCCTGAGGCGCCGCCTGAGGCGCGCAAGTGAAGGCGTTGCCTGAGGCGCCGCCTTGGGCGTCCCCCCGACCGCCTCAGGCGCCACCCCAACCGCCTTAGGCACTCACCACCGCCTGGGGCGCATCCCCGGCCGCCTGAGGCGTTATGACCGCCTTCACTTGCGTGCAAGTTGGTTCGGTCTGGCTTGCTCAGGTTCGGGCGGGTCGACGCCTGGCGGGCATGCGAACTGGTTGCGTGCGGGCCCATCCTTCGCCCACCCACCGGGCCCACCTGAGGGTTTAGGGTTTAGGGTTTAGGGTAAAGTGTTTTCTCATGTTTCATGCCGTATTTTCTCGCTGGCTTTCTGCCACCAAAAGACGCCTACCGACCGAGCCCACCCACCCACCCACCTTTGCGGCGCGCTCCTCCTTTGCCGTCTTGCTGCCACCACCGGGCGGCCTTGCTGCCTGGCGCTGAGTCTCCCCACATGCATGGCCTTATACTAGGCTCAGAAGGGCCTGCCAGCACACTGGCCCACCCACTCACCTTCGCGGCGCGCTCCTTCTTCGCTGGCTTGCTGCCGCCACCAGCCGGGCTCGTGCACAGCTGCGCGCGCTCCTTGGCGAAGTTGACCCACCCGGAGTCGCCGTCCTGGTACACGACCTTTGGGTGGGGGGGCACAGGGTAAAAATCATCCATGCTTTGTAGGGATTGCTGTCGACGGAGCATCTCTTCGTTCAACAACCTGTCCTCGCAGGTGAGGGTGCCACTAACTGCGATGTATAATCCTACAAAATGTCATTGTGAGAGTCAAAGTGTGGAGGCTGTACTGTACAAGTAAGGCGATGTGTGGTGCCTCAGCCCAAATGGCCTCCGGATTGTAAGTACGGGGTCATGAGTTGGTTACGATGTGAGGGGCGCCCGGGCAGTGCTTCCCTTTGGCTCCCCCGCTCTATGGTCTCGCCTCGCCATATGGCACAGCCAGAACTCGATGTGGGTGAAAGCGGTGGTACAAGAACTAGAAGATGTCTTTGCTGGAAAGCCGATGCTGCTGTGACTGCCTCGCCATGGCGAGCTGGGCGCCCCCCGCCCGCACCCACCTTGTGCTTGTTCCTGGCCTTGTCGAACTTCTTCACGGTGCCCTTGTACCTGCAGGGCGCGCACGCAAGAGCGCACACACCACAAGTATCATCAGAGCCCGTCGTCTGACACGGCACATGCCCTCTACGTACTAGTACACGCCACATCGAGCTCTGTTTTGCCCGAGCAGTACTGCGCCTATGCACGAGGTTTTCCCCTTGGTGCGACTGCTCTGATGCGAGACCTTGGAGGCGGTGCATAGCGTGCAGCGTTTGCTGCATGTGCTGCGTGTGCTGCGTGTTCTGTTTGTGCAGCGCCACGTGATGTGCTGTGTTGTGTCGCCCACACCCACCATGCGTCGTCGCCCTCCCAGTACACCTTGACGCACTGCCCAATGAGCTCAGCGCCGCCGGTCAGGCGCTCCTGGCCGGCGCCAGCGCTGCTGCCCGGCGGGGCCTCCTTGGCGGGCTGGCTGGCATCAGCCTTGGGCGCCTTGGGCGGGGAGGCGCGCGCCTTGCTGCCAGAGGCGGGCTGCTCGGACGAGCCTGCACCATCCTCGCTGGGCGCGCCCTTTGCGGGGCTCGCCTTCTTGGCAGACTTGGGCGGGCTGGCCTTCTTGCCTGCGCGTGCGTGGGGTGGCGGGAGCATGCAAGGAGTGGGCGTGTGCGTGTGCGTGAGCTGGCATGCAGCATGCATGGGGCCGGCATGTCACAGAGCTGTCGCGCGTGCTCATGTGCATGTGTACCCCATGCATGCCTCACCCGGCGACTTGGGCTTCGTCACGCCCGCGGGCTTGGCAGCAAAGAACGAGCTGATCTTCTTCTGGCCAGGCTGCTCCGTGGGCGAGAAGAACGACGAGATCTTCTTCTGGCCTGGCTTTGGAGGTGCGTTCTGCGACTTGCTCATCGGGTTTGACATCTACGCTGCTGCCTCTGCTGCTACTACTTGCCACGCGTGTGAACCCAGCTGGTAAGACGCTGGCGTGCGTGTGTTTGGCTCCTAAACGTTCAAAATGTCACGGTTTGCGCGCGTGCCCTTTCGCTGCTCAATCCAGCTCCAGCAACCAGGTCTCTCCTGTAGTGGCGGATCGGCGATGGGACGCTGTTGTAGTGACATGGGCAGGGGGCGCTATACCATGTGCACATATTCATGTGTGGAATGTTCACACACAAACGCTTGCACAAGTGCTTGTATGATTTTTTTGTTTTTTTTTTGATGATGAGAGTTTTACAATCCACTTCTGGCGGTCACACGTACGGTTCCAAAGCTCCAGTGGGACTTAGAGAAACAAGGCTCAAGGCCCACAAAAGGTCGAGCTACAAGTAGCCCACGGTAACGCCATCCACACTTGGTGGCGGGCGCCAAGCAAGCAGCACCACTGTGCAGGCTGCACACCCAGCCCTCAAATGGCCAGAGGGCGGACCCAAGGTATAAAACCATGAAGGGACCAAAAAGCCCCCCCCAGACCACCGGAAGCGGGGCTAGTAGCACACCCGCCGCAGCACTCTACTCAGCGACCACACCGCACCCGCCACCGCACGCGTGTGGCGCCACCTCCCCTTCAAAAACACCCCCAGAGGGAATGCCATCTAGCAAGCAGGTGCAGGCACCCGCTCGCCGTCAACGACGAGGCGCGCGCGGTGGAACTGCGCCCGCTTCCCCGCAACCTTGGCGGCGAGGAAAGCGGGCCACAGCGCCTGGTGCTGCGCCTCCTCGCGGTCACTGAGGACGAAGACTGCAGTCAGTCGACGCAGCGGCGCAGCGCGCTCGTGGCGCCAGCGCACGACAGTGTCGGCCACGGCGTCAGACGCCACGGTGAAGAGCACACGCAGCACACCGCCCCCGCGTGGCTCCACGCCGATGCCCCCGACGGCAGGCTTGGCGTTGAGGAGCGACGCGGACACGACGCCACCATCAGCCGGCTCCCGCCGGCCGGTGCCGCCGTAGAGGAAGCGCACGATATCCGTTGTAAGCTGCACTTGTAAGCTGTACTGCAACACTGTGTACTACACCAGACACTACCAAGTAGTGGCCATCACTACACCTAGTGACCTGCTCTACTGAGGTGCCTGCCACCGCTCTACTGTTGCGCGTGCACGGCCGCTCGGTCACTGGCTGCCAGCACTCCCGCTGCTCCCGTAGCCACCCAGCAGGCCGGCCAGACCCCCTCCCCCGTCCTCCTCCGCCTCCTCCTTCTTGGCAGCGGGCGCTGCTGCCACCGGCGCCTTGGGCTTGGCCATCACCTTGAACACAGGCTTCTTTGGCCCCAACGGCTTGGCCCCGCCCGCCTTTTCCGGCAGGCCCTCCAGCCCCACGGCCACTGTTGCGACGGCCGGCGCCGAGCTGCCGCCCGCCGCGCTGCCGCCTGCCCCGCTGCCGCTCGGCCCCGCCCCACCCGCCGCCGCGCTGCCGCCTGCCCTGCTGCCGCTTGGCCCCGCCTCACCCGCCGCCCCCGACGTCGATCCCCCTGGCCCCCGCTCATCCTCGTCGCTGCTCGACGCCGTCGAGAGCTCCTCCGGCACGCGCGCCGCCTCCACGCGCGCCTTCTTGAGCTGGTAGAACTCCGCAAGGTCGTCTGCGTCCTGCTCGGCCTGCGTGGTGTGGCGTGTGGGGGCTTGCGTGGTGTGCGTGTGTGGCGGTTGAGTGTGGCCCAACTGTGCGCTGGACTGATGGGACTGATGGACTGATGGGACTGATGGACTGGGACTGGGAATGATGGGACTGATGGACTGATGGGACTGATGGACTGATGGGACTGATGGACTGGGACTGATGGACTGATGGGACTGATGGATTGGGACTGATGTGTGTGGCCCAACTGTGCGCTCTGATGGACTGATGGGACTGATGGACTGGGACTGATGGACTGATAGGCTGGGACTGATGGGACTGATGGGCTGGGACTGATGGGACTGATGGGACTGATGGGCTGAGACTGATGGACTGATGGACTGATGTGTGGTGTGTGTGGGTTTGTGACGCGGCCACAGACGCGCTCTGATGGGCTGGTCGGGGTTGTGGCTCAGGTGAAGGATTTGGGACCAGTCTGATGGGCCCCCCTGGAAGCAGTGAGGATGTATTTTGGAGGCGTCGCATAGCTCTCCTGTTGGCTCTAGGACTACGCGTTCGCAGGCAGCCGGCTAGTGGCTACTGCCCCTCACAAGTAATTGTTAGGGCCAGAACTGGACTTGGGACTAGGTGGTGGTACTGGGACTATGAGGTTAGTCTTCGCTGGAAAGCCGATGTTACTGTTTCAGTACAGAGGGGCTGTGGGTTGAGGGAGGATGGCGGTCGACGGTCAAAGTCAACGGTCAACGGTCAAAGTCAACGGTCACACTTTGCGGTCGACGGTCAAAGTCAACGGTCAAGGTCAACGCTGCTCACCTGCGCCGCGTCTGCCGCCTTGGCCGCCTCTGCCTTGAGCGCAATCAGGGCGTCCGACGTAGACACCCTGGTGGGCGGCAGTTGGGGGGAGGGGGGGGGGCATCGTTAGTGGCGGTGGCGGTGGCGGTCGTTGTGTGCGTGATTAGGGCATCCGACGCCGACACCATGGTGGGCGGCGGTTGGGGGGAGTGGGGGGGGTCAATCGAAAGTGGCGGTGGCGGTGGCGGTCGTCGTGTGCGCACTCAGGGCGTCCGACGTCGACACCCTGGTGTGCGGCGGTTGAGGGGGGGGTGTCATCATAAGTGGCGGTGGCGGTGGCGGTGGCGGTGGCCAAGATGTGTAGCGTGGCGGTGGCGGTCGTCGTGTGCGGAATCAGGACGTCCGACATCCTGGGAGGGGGGGGGGCGTGTTGGCATCGCTGGTGTGCGGTGGCGGTGCCTTGCCTTGACACACACCCGCTGCCCACTTGCTGTGACGCGCGTTTAGCGTCTGAAACTAGTTGAGCACAGCCATGGTGTCTACCTTGCACACACACACACACACACACACATACACACACACGCATACACATACACACGCACACACAAACGCATACCCCCCCCCTCTCACTTGCTGCGTCGCGCGTTGAGCGTCACCATCTCGTCAAGTGCCGCCATAATGTTTATCTTGTACACACACACACACACACACACACACACACATGCACACACATGTCCCCCCCCCCTACTTGCTGTGTCGCGCGTTGAGCGTCACCATCTCGTCAAGTGCCGCCGTAGTGTATATTCTGCACACACACAAACACACATACAAACGAACGCACGCACACACACACACAAACACACATGCCCCCCCTCCCTCACTTGTTGTGCCGCGCATTGAGCGTCACCATCTCGTCAAGTGCCGCCATGATGTCCATCTCCCGCTTCGATTCTAACGTTCGATTCTCTAGCGCTTTCATCGCATTCCCCATCTCCTCCTGCTCTCGTTGCTGAGCTGTTTCTTTGGTCGCCACCTGCGTGTGTGTGCGTGTGTGTGCGTGCGTGTGTGTGCGTGTGTGTGCATGTGTGTGTGTATGTGTGTGTGTGTGTGTGTGTGTGCGTGTGTGTGTGCGTGTGTCGGGAGCAAGGCGCGTTCGTCGCGTTCCCCATGGCCTGCTCTCGTTGCTGCGCCGTTTCTTTGGTCGCCACCTGCGTGTGCGTGCGTGTGCGTGCGCATCAGTGATGCAGAAAGTGCTATGCGCGCATGCTTTCGCATAATTTCGGGTCGTTTGGCGGGACCCGCGCGTAGCGCGGCGGGACGCGGCGAAGCCGCGTTTTGCCTTGCGCGTAGCGCGGCGCCCCCAGGCGCCTTGCGCGTAGGGCGCCTTGGGCGACGAGCATCGGATCCGATCAGCGCCCAGCTCGCGCAATAATCGGTGGAGGGGGGCACCGAAAAAAGTGCCCACCAGGGCTCCCCTGGTGCCCACCTGGAGGAGGCGAGGAGGTTGGTCACACTTTTAAGTTTAACAGCCCCCCGCCTGGCTCTCTGCTGCAGCAGATCATGCCATCTCTAGTATTCAACACAAAGCACTGGTTCTTATATCACCTGAGGGGGCTGCGCCCCGGCGCCCACCGCATGCATGCATGCAAACACGCGTGCGCCATGCAAACACGCCACGTGCGACAGCTCGTCTAAGCGTGCGTGCTACATTGTTTTGCCCCCTCCAGACTGCTTCCATACCCTGAAAACTAACATTATTAAGGATGCCATCAAATTCAGAACTCCAATGTGGCTCTGGCATCTGCTGCTTGCATGCACGCGAGCCAGTAGGGGGGAGGGGGCGCCTCACGTCATGCTACGCCCGATACGCCCAACGTAAGCTACTCTGTCTGCTGTAGGGACAGATTGTGTGTGCTGATCCAACGTGGCTCTGGCTTGCGCTGCTTGCATGCACGCGCGCCAGTAGGGGGGAGGGGGAGGGGGCGCCTCACGTCATGCTACGCCCGAGTTAGCTACTTGTCTGCTGTGCGGGCAGATTGTGTGTGCTGATCCACACTGAGCCACTCACGCATGTGCAGAGAGCGGCGCAGGCGCGGAGTGGACATTCAGATTTGCATCAGGGGCACCCCTGATTTACACCGAGAATCGAGACACGCTTTGTGTGGGTTTGTGGTTGTGATGTTTGTGAGGCACAGGGAAAAGACAAAGTAGGAGAACTAAGCAAGGAATAAGGAAAGAAAGAGAAATGAGAGAGTAGCGTAAAAAAATGTGCTGCCGTTCCACCAACAAGAACACTTTGGACAGCGGGGGTCCGGGGACGCAGCCCCCGGGAAAATGGCTGCGTAGAATCGTGCCACAGCCCACATAGAAGCGCCGGGCCGGCAGGCCCGGCTGGAGCCTCCGCGCGTCGTAAGACTGCCATTACGCCAAAACACTTTCTGCATCACTGGTGCACATGTGTGTGTGCGTGTGTGTGTGTATGTGTGTGTGCGTGTGTGTGTGCGCGTATATGTGTGTGTGCACGCGTGTGCACGTGCGTGCACGTGTTTGTGCAACCGGCAAGGCAAAGCGGCACCACGGTATTTGTCGCACGCACCGCTGTTTCTCGCCACGGCTCGTAGTTCCGCGTCGCGCCGCCTTCCATGATGTAGTCTGTGCTCTTGGGGTCGGTCTTCATGCAGAACTCGCCCGCGCACTGGGTGCAGCGGTAGTAGAAGCGGAAGATCTGGGGGGAGAGAGGCAGGCGGGGGGCGTCAGATGTGAGGTGTGTGAAGACCAGAAACGAGCAATCCCCTAAACCCTGAACCCCTAAACCCCTCACTCTACCTCCTAAACTCTAAACCCTTAACCCTTCACCTTGAGCCCTCAAACCTCAACTACGAGCGCCCCCTCACTCAATCCCACCGCACACACGCACATACACACACACAACCAACCAACCAGCCACGCGTTACATGAGGCCGTCCGCACACACACACACACACACACACGCACGAACCCGTGCAGCTCCCCCCATTTCCAGTGTACTACTGTCGCTCCCGCCACTCCACACCCTCTATCCCACACACACACACACACACACACGCACACGCACACACACACACACGCACACACACACACACCTTCAGCCCAAGGTACAGCTCGCCCGCGACGTCCTCCATGCGCGTGTTGAACTTGGTTCCCTTGTACATGAAGTTGCCGCACGTGTTGCAGCGCACCGACATGGGAAGCATCATGCGCACCTAGCGGCATGGCGAGAGGGCATGCAGGGCGGTACCGGGGGCATGTGAGAGGGGGGGTGGGGGCGTCGCATGTGTAGGTGCAGGTTGGGGGTAGGGTGCGGTGCGGGGCTGCAGGGTGCAGAGTCGCATGCAGGGACTGGGGTGGGGTGCGTGTGTGCATGCGTCGCATGGACCATGTTGCAGAGATCGCATGGCGCGCATGGAGCGCGCCCCATGCATGTGCCCCTGGCCTCCTCCCCTCGCACCTTCTTCTCATTGTTCTGCCCCTTCTTGCCACGCGGCAGCGCCGCCGGATCAAAGTCCGGCGGGAAGTACCTGCGGAGATAAACAAGGGCGGCGTGAAGGATGCGCATGCGGCATGCAACGGGTGAACCGAGCATGCAATGCCCCCCGCTGTTCAGACGCACCATATGACCCGCATCGCGCCTGGCCAGCGGGGGCCCTGACGCCATGCATCGCGTCGCAGTGCAGCCCATGCACATGCACTCACTTGTTGAGGACCTTGCGCTCGCCCATGGTGCTCCTCCTCCTTCAGTAGCGAAGCGGAAAAAGCACAACCCAGTGGAAATCAAGCGAGGCAGCAATGTCCTGAGTGACTGTGTGTGTGTGACCGGGTCGTACTTTTGCGGTCGAACTTTGAATGTGGCCACTCCGGATCGTCCCCTTCCGCAGCTCGGCAGGCGAGGGCACGCCCATGCTGAGCGCCACAGAGAGGCGCAGCACGAGCCCACAAGCAGACGTAGAAGCCACCGGGCTGGCTCCCAGCCCACGTTCCAACATGGAGACGCCTGGGCTGGCCCTGGGTGGCACGGCGCGCTCTATGGCGTCAGGGCATGGGCAAGGGCAGGGCGGCCGCGTGGTGCGTAACGTGTCCCACTGGGGTTCGTGCATGCGTGCATGCGGCACCTGCTGCTGGGAGGGATGCATGCATGAGGGGGTGGGATGCAGCAGCATACGTGCGCCATGATCGTTGTATGAGCACCGGCCATGCATGCATGCACACCCTGCTGACTCGTTCTCATTAACACGCATGCACACGCGTGGTCAATGCACGTCAATGCGCAGTCACGGCACACGTTCACATCCCCACACGCACAAACGCATGCATAGATCACGCACACGCACGCACGCTGCCCCCCCCCCCACCCACCCACACAGAGAGACACTCGTTCCCACCGCATTCCATGGATGACGGCCCGTGCCTGTGCTAAAGCACCCCCCGGCAATTGGTTAACGAGTCGAGAACCCACCCCACCCACACACACACACACACGCACACACACATGCACACAAGCTGTGCACCTGCACCTGCACCCTGCCACGTGTGCCCCGCATGGGAAAAGGGGTGATGCTGTGTAACAGGGCCACACACACACACACTCACACACACACACACACATGCAGGAATCACCACGTGATCCAGACCGTTACACACTCACACACACTCACACACACACATGTAGGAATCACCACTTGATCCAGACCGTGACACAACACACACACACACACACAGGCCTTCACCACGCTGCTTCAGTCCTGGGTGACACATTCCATTCCATTCCATTCCAGATCGTTACAAAGTCCTGGGTGACACACACACGCACACACACGCACACACACACGCATACACATGCATGTGCGCCGCCAAGCACATATGGGGATGTGCGCGCCGAGGGCGTGCAT
Source organism: Chlamydomonas sp. UWO 241 (assembly GCA_016618255.1). Classification (NCBI taxonomy): domain Eukaryota; kingdom Viridiplantae; phylum Chlorophyta; class Chlorophyceae; order Chlamydomonadales; family Chlamydomonadaceae; genus Chlamydomonas; species Chlamydomonas priscui. The sequence continues at coordinate 21,130 of VFSX01000044.1, read as the reverse complement.
GGGGATGTATATGGTCGCGCACCGCGCATTATATCCCCATGCGCCGCGTACATGCACACACACATGCCCCCCCCCCCCACACACACACGCAGGCCTTCACCACGCTGCTCCAGTCCTGGGTGTCGCGAAAGTTTGCCGTCGGATGTGCAATCCTGTTCCCGGTCGCTGTCACGGTGTGGGTCACGTGGTGGTTCCTGCAGGTGTGTGTGTGTGTGTGTGTGTGTGTGTCTCACGGTCTGGGTCACGTGGTGGTTCCTGCAGGTGTGTGTGTGTGTGTGCGTGTGGTGCGTGCGTGTGTGCGTGTGTGGATCACGTGGCGGTTCCTGCAGCAGTGTGTGTGTGTGTGTGTGTGTGTCTTTGTGCGTGCGTGTGTGTGTGTGCGCGTGCGTGTTTGTGCGTGTGTGTGCGTGTGTTTGTGTATGTGTGTGTGTGTGTGTGTAATGGTCATGGTGGTTCCTGCAGGTGTGTGCGTGTATGCGTGTGTGCGCGTGTGTGTGTGTGTGTCATGGTCGTGGTGGTTCCTGCAGGTGTGGATGTGTGGGTGTGTGCAACGGTGTGTGTGTGTGTGTGTGTGTGTGTGTGTGTCACTCTGTGGATCATGTGGTGGTTCGTGCAGGTGTGGATGCGCGGTGTGGATGCACAGGTGTGGATGCGCACACACAAACACGCATGCACCGCACACACACGCATACACACACACACACACACACACACACGCATACACACACGCACAGTTCTCCGTCTCCTGCTACTCGCTCTTCAGGCTTGCTCCCCACCCACCCCTTCCCGTTGCACACACACGCGCACACACACACGCATAAAAGCGCGCGTGCACATACACACACACACACGCGCACACATCTGCAGGAACCACCACGTGATCCAGGCAGTGACACGCACACACACACACACGCACACGCACATACACACACATACACACACACACAAATCACCCACCCCCACCCCTCCCTCCCAAAATCCTCAGTTTTTCGACTCCATCTTCTCCCCAATCTACTACTCGCTCACCCCCCCCCCCTCGCACACACTACACACACACGCACACACACGCACATACACACTCGCACAATCCCCAGTTTTTTGACTCCATCTTCTCCCCAATCTACTACTTGCTCACCCTCCCCCTTGCACACACGCACGCATACACGCATACACTCACTAACACACACACACACACACACATCCCTCCCACAATCCCCAGTTTTTCGACTCCATCTTCTCCCCAATCTACTACTCGCTCACCCTCCCCCTTGCACACACGCACGCATACACGCGCTAACACACATGCACACGCACATACACGCGCGCACAATCCCCAGTTTTTCGACTCCATTTTCTCCCCAATCTACTATTCGCTCACCCCCCTCCCTTGCACACACACGCATACACACACGCACACACACGCACACACACACTCACACAATCCCCAGTTCTTCGACTCCATCTTCTCCCCCATCTACCACTCACCCCCCCCCTTTGCACACACCCCCTCTACACACGCACACACACACACACACAAACACGCACACACACAAACACACACACACACGCACGACACGCACGACACGCACCGTTCTTCGACTCCATATGTTTGCCCATGTACTACTCGCTCGTCCCCCCTGCACACACGACACACACGCACGCACACGCACACACGCTCACACATACAGTTCTTTGACTCCATCTTCTCCCCCATCTACTACTCGCTCTTCGGACTCCACGTCTTTGGGCTAGGCTTCGTAACGTCGATGGTCTTCATCCTTGGCACCGGCGTGTTCATCTCTTCCTGGGTCGGAAACACGCTGCTGGGGATAGGTGGGCGTGCAGGGGGGGGGGGCAGAAAGATGGGAGGATTGGCCCTTGGATCAGCAAGTGTTTTTTTCTGGTGCTAGGCTTCGTTACGTCGATGGTGTTCATCCTTGGCACCGGCGTGTTCATCTCTTCCTGGGTCGGAAACACGCTGCTGGGGATAGGTGGGCGTGCAGGGGGGGGGGGCAGAAAGATGGGAGGATTGGCCCTTGGATCGGCAAGTGTTTTTTTCTAGTGCTAGGCTTCGTTACGTCGATGGTGTTCATCCTTGGCACCGGCGTGTTCATCTCTTCCTGGGTCGGAAACACGCTGCTGGGGATAGGTGGGCGTGCAGAAGGGGAGGGCAGCAAGGAGGGGAGGCAGGAAGCGGGGTGGATTGGTCCTTGGATCGGTACGTTCTTTTTCTAGTATACGGCTTCGTTGCGGCTGCGTGACGTCGATGGTGTTCATTTTTGGAACGGTTGGGTCGGAAACACGCTGCTGGGGATAGGTGGGCGTGCAGAGGGGAGGGCAGTAGGGGGGGGGGGGGGGGGGATACGCACCCCTCTTCCCAACACACACACACGCACACACTCACCCCGCTGAGCTCTTAGCCCGCTGAGCTGGACGCCCCAAAACTAGTAACTGTAAACTCCACACACAAACACACACGCACGCACACGCACACACACTCACACTCGAGATCCTAGCCCACTGAGCTGGACGCCTCAAAACTGTAAACTGTAAACTCCACACACACACACACACACACACCACAGACACACACACAAACACACAAACACACACACAGACACAGACACAGACACCACACACACACACACACACGCACACACGTCCCGCACCCCCATCCTGTTATAGGCGAGGTCGTGATCCAGTGGATGCCGATCATCAAGCACATCTACAGCGCGAGTAAACAGGTGCGTGCTTCTGTGTGTGTGCTGGGGGCAGTGATTTTGTTTTCAGTTTTTTGTCTTTTTCTGGAAGCCGGCGTCGCGGACCAACGTCCCATAGACCGCCTTGACCTTAGCGTTAACCATCAAATATGGCCATTTCCAAGCTCTTGACGAGCTCCATCTGATGAGTTCGTCAGACCATCAAGCAACTTGGTTGGTTGAGCACTATCTGATGGGTTCGTCAGTAGCCAAATGGCTCCCAATGGCTCCCAGACTGGCTGGGGGGGTCAAGCCCTTGGTGTGGTGTGGTTGGCCAGTGGTCGACTGCGACACATTTTGACAACCGGGCTTCTTGAAACTGGGCCCCGCTTACCCACGCCTGCGTGTGCATCTGTAACTGTGTGCCCGCGTCTGCGTGTGTCTGCGTGATCAACAGGTCAGCGCCGCGCTCAACCCCGAGAGCGAGTCGACCCACGCGTTCCAAGATTGCTTCCTCATGCCCTCACCACACACTCGCACACACGGCTTGAGCTCACCTCCTAACTTATTATACCATGCTTGCAACTGTGTCTGTGTCTGCGACTGTGTCTGCATGGTCAACAGGTCAGCGCAGCGCTCAACCCCGAGAGCGAGTCGACCCACGCGTTCCAAGATCGCTCCCTCATGCCCTCACCACACACTTGCACACACGGCTTGAGCTCACCTCCTAACTAATTACACCATGCTTGCAACTGTGTCTGTGTCTGCGACTGTGTCTGCATGGTCAACAGGTCAGCGCAGCGCTCAACCCCGACAGCGAGTCGACCCACGCGTTCCAAGATTGCTCGCTCATGCCCTCACCACACACTCGCACACACGGCTTGAGCTCACCTCCTAACTTATTATACCATGCTTGCAACTGTGTCTGTGTCTGCGACTGTGTCTGCATGGTCAACAGGTCAGCGCCGCGCTCAACCCCGAGAGCGAGTCGACCCACGCGTTCCAAGATTGCTCGCTCATGCCCTCACCACACACTCGCACACACGGCTCGAGCTCACCTCCTAACTTATTATACCATGCTTGCAACTGTGTCTGTGTCTGCGACTGTGTCTGCATGGTCAACAGGTCAGCGCAGCGCTCAACCCCGAGAGCGAGTCGACCCACGCGTTCCAAGATTGCTCGCTCATGCCCTCACCACACACTCGCACACACAGCTTGAGCTCACCTCCTAATTTATTATACCATGCTTGCAACTGTGTCTGTGTCTGCGACTGTGTCTGCATGGTCAACAGGTCAGCGCAGCGCTCAACCCCGAGAGCGAGTCGACCCACGCGCTCCAAGAGTGCTGCCTCATCCCCTCACCACACACGCGCGGCTTGTGCCCAAGCCTCAACTTACTGAACCCTCCCCTGTCTGTGTGTCTTCCTGCTCAACAGGTCAGCGCAGCGCTCAATCCCGAGAGCGAGTCGACCAACGCGTTCCAAGAGTGCTGCCTTATCCGGCACCCGCGCCACGGCGAGTACGCGGTTGCGTTTGTGACGGGCAAGACGACGCTCCAGGTGGGTTTGGTAGCCGCATGGAAGCTGCTTGGTAACTGCATGGTAGCTGCATGGTAGCTGCGTGTTAGCTGTCAGCTCAAGCGCGGGGTGGACACGCTTGTCGATAACTGTCGACTGTAAGGTGAGATTGGGGTTTGGGTGCTTCAGGGTTAAGTATCGGTCTTTCAGGGTATAGAAGCAGTTAGGACCTATTTTGGAGGCGTCGCACAATAGCTCTCCTTTTTGCTCTGGGACTACACGTTGGCAGGCAGCCGGCTGGTGGCTACCGCCCCTCACAAGAAATTGTTAGGGCCAGAACTGGACTTGGGTCTAGGCGGTGGTACTAGGACTAAAGGTAGTCTTTGCTGGAAAGCCGATGTAACTGTAACTGTTTCAGGGTATAGTTTTGGTCTTTCAGGGTTAAGTGTTGGTCTTTCAGTGTTTAGTTTTGGTCTTACAGGGTTTTGGTCTTTCAGGGTTGAGTTTGGGTCCTTCAGGGTTTAGTTTCAGTTTTAGGGTGTTCGGATCTAGCCTGCTCTGTGGGTTTGGGTGTGTGGGTGTGTGGGAGGGAGCTGGTGGCTGCGCAGGAGTGCACCCGCGCCACCGCGAGTACGCGGTTGCATTTGTGACGGGCGAGACGACGCTTCAGGCTTTTTTTGTTTTTGCTGAGGCGTAGCTTATCCAGACCACCCCTCCACTCCTACACACACACACACATTTGCGCAGGTCGGCCAGACCAACGTCAATTTGTTGCCTGTGTGCCCACCCCTACACACACACGCACACACACACACGCACACTCGAACACACACGCACACACACACACACACACACACACACACACGCGAGCAGGTCGGCTAAACAGACGTCAAGTTGTTGTCTGTCTGCGTGCCCACCCTCCCCCACCCATACACGCACACACACACTCACACACACACTCACACACACACACTCCCCCACACATACACGCACACACACACACACACACACACACACGCGCGAACACACGCGAACACGCACACACACATGCGCGCGTGAGCAGGTCGGCCAAACAGACGTCAATTTGTTGTCTGTCTACGTGCCGACCAACCACGTCTACATCGGGGACATCTTTATGATGGAGGAGAAGGTGTGTGTGTGCGTGCGTGTGTGTGCGTGTGTGGGGGGGTGTATGTGTGTGACAGTAACCACAATCTACACCGGGGACACCTTTATGAAGGAAGAGAAGGTGTGTGTGTCTGTGTGTGTGTGTGCGTGTGTGTGTTGAGGGGTGGAGGAGGGTAGGCACGTAGGAAGACAAAAAAAATCATGTCGGTTTGTCCGACGTGCACGAGTGTGCGTGTGTGTATGTGTGGGTGTGGGTGTGGGTGTCTTCGCGTGTGTGTCCATGCGTGTGGGTGTGGGTGTGTGTGTTTGAAGGGGTGGAGGAGGGTGGGCACTTAGACAAATTGTTACGTCGGTTTGTCCGACCTGTGCGTGTGTGCGTGCGTGTGTGTGTGGAGGGGTGGGGGAGGGTGGTTGGTGGTGGTTGGGCCGGCAGGCAGACAGCAAGGCATGCGTGTGGGTTGTGTGTGTGTGTGCGTGTGTGTCGGCGCGTGCTGGGTGCGTGTGGTTGTCTGTGATGCACTGTGGGTGGGTGGGTAGGCGGTATGTGGGAACTGGTGGTTGGGGGCAGCCCTGGGCGTTGGTGCGCAGGGAGCAGGGGCGTGGATTCCCGCATCGAGCACCATCAGCAGCGGTGGCGGTGGTCGCCGCCGTATGATGCGCGAACACACACACATGCAGCTTGTCTTGAGCGTGGGGCGGTTGCCTGCCTGGTACCCTTCTATCAACATTAACACACACGCACACACACAAGCAGCTTGTCGTGAGCTTGGGGTGTTGGCCTGCCTGAGACCTCTTAACAACATACACACACACGCGCGCACACACACACACATACGCACGCGGTGTGTGACACACACACACACACACACGCAGGACATCATCCACACCAACCTGAGCGTGCGCGAGGGCCTGGAGCTTGTCGTGAGCGTGGGCATGGGCCTGCCAGAGACGATCCTAGCGACAAAGGTCACGAAGCACCTTGTGGAGGCGCTGCAGAGAGACACAGGGCAAGGCAGATAGGGACGGGGTCGGGGTCGAATAGAAGGATGGACGGGGGCGGGGGGGGGGCAAGGTGGCAGTCTGACATACCTGCTGCTGCTCATATGATGATGATGGATGTTACAGGCAGGGACACCTTTCAAGGCGTATAAGACCGTGTTCGGCGCGTCTGGCCCGAGCACCTTGATGAGATGGCTGGCTGGTGGTGGTAGGGAACACACACTCTGTTAAGAGCGTGGGCGCGCCCCCAGATCCCCTACCGCAGCGGCAGCAAACGCGTGTTGAAGTAGGTGAGCGCATGTGCATAGCATCGTCACCGCAGGCTCTGGCCACGTCGGCCTCTCCCCCAGGGCAATCCCTGTAGCCCCGCCATACCTCTTGGCAGGCAGGCAGGCACGGTTTTTACAGGTGTTACATGTGCGCCCCCCAGCCCCCAGCGTGAGTTAAGGCCTAAACTACACGTCTAAAGGGGCTCCACTAGGAGAGCCCGCGAGGCCACGCAGCGCGCTAGGCTGCAGACTGCCAGGCAGGGACGCAGGCACGCCTACAAGGCAAGCACGCAGGCAGGCAGGCGCGCAGTCACGTCTACCAGGCAGGCACGCAGGCAGGCCAAGGCAAGCCCTGCAGCCCCGACAAATCTCTTGGCAGGTACGCAGGCAGGCAGGAATCCTGTGTCGGCGGCAGCGAACACGAGCAGGCAGCGCAGTATGCACATGGCAGTTAGAGTGCACCTTGGTCGTCACAGCTGTTGGGTCGGGCCCCTCAGCTGATGATCACGACGACGCCGGATCCGGTAGTGACCGTGTTCAGCGCACCGAGCCTCAGCGTTGTGACTCTCCAACTTCCACCCGGACACACAAAACTCGTGTGGACTGTGCTGCCGGCGCTCGCGCGGCGTGTGAACTGTTACAGGTCGCGTTATTGTGTACAAGCCGAGGTTCCTCAAGCGGCAAGCTGGTTATGAGAACGCAGGCGACCACAGTCTCTTTATCCCCCCTCCCCCTGGTGGAGTCCCCCCCCCTCCCACACACATATGCCCTGGTGCTCGGGCCATACGCGCCCAGCACAATCTTATACACCCGCGCGAGTGGATCTTACAAGGGTGGCACTTGAGAGGTGTCCCTGACTGTAAAATCCATCATCAACATCATCATCATCATCATCATCCCCCCTCCCCTGGGGGAGTCTCCCCCCCCCCCCACACACACACCCTCCCGCATCTGTCGCACACTAGCTCATGGTAGTCTGGCGCGCTGCATGGCCTTGCGGGCTCTCCTAGTACAGCCCCCAGTGTCCCCTGGGAAGGATTTTAGTAATTATATATTCCCGGCTCGAGCACCTTTGACCAGTCATGAACTTTGACCGTTCATACCACGCGCATTACATAGCGGGTATTCACGCAACGCATGCCTTTGTGCTGCTCTCAGCGACCGCTTTTCAACGCGCCCATCCGCGCTCTCTCCCATCAAGTGTGGGGTGGTTTTCTAGGAAATGGAAAATCAGGCCTTGAGCGGTATACGGCTTGCAGAAGGATCACTGAGAGCCCCCCTAGACGTGTAGTCTAGGCCAGGTCTAGGCCTTAACTCATGCCCCGGGGTCCGGACGCGTACATTTTAACCCTGTAAACCCCGCACCTCAGCTCATAGACGCTGATGCTGATGCGGCCATGGCAGCGCGCACGTCTGCGTTGCTGAACACACGGAGTGCGACCCCTGCGTCCGCTTTTGTGGCGGGGTCTGTGCAAAACCTCGCCAGCTGAAGCACCGCAGGGATGGTAGCAGCAACAACCGCAGGCGCATGGTCAGCGTGCGCAGCGAGGATCGCCAGTGCGTTTGTTGCACTCTTTGCAGTCATTGGAGAGCCAGGCAGCAGCATCTGAACCAGCAGAGGGATGGCACCAGCACCAACGATGGCGGCCGCGTGGTCAGCAATCTGAGCGAGGCGCATTAGTGCTGCTGCTGCACTCCATTGCGCACGCTCTGGAGAGCCGGGGCCCAGCAGGTGCACCAGCAGAGGGATGGCACCAGCACCAGCAATGGTGGCCACAGATTCATCACTTTATAGGTGAGGTGCATCAGTGCCAGTGCTGCTCTCGAGTGCACGCCAGCCGAGAAGCCAGGCGTCAGCAGGTGCACCAGCAGAGGCGCAGAACCAGCAGCAGCGATGGTGACCGCGTTGTCGGCACTCCGAGCGAGATTCCCCAGCGCTCCGGTGGCAAACTCCTGCCCCCAAGCTTTAGAGTCAGGCCCCAGCATCCGCACCAGTAACGGGATGGCACCAGCGGCAGCGATGGTGGTGCCCTCACTGCCATCAGATTGGGTCAGGCACATCAGCGCTCCTGCTGCACCCGTCTGCACGTCGGCTGCAGAGTCATTCTCCAGCAGCCGCACGAGTGGGGTGATGGCGCCAGCGGCAGCGATGGCGCCCACGTCAAAAAGGGTGAGGTACATCAGAGCTCCTGATGCCATCTCCTGCGCGCCAGCTGAATAGCCAGGCCCCAGCATCCGCACCAGTAGAGGGATGGCACCGGCAGCGGCGATGCTGGCCGCGTTGTCAGCACTCACAGCGAGGTCCCTCATCGCGTTTGCTGCGTCTGCCTGCACGCCAGCTGAATGGCCAGGTCCCAGCAGCTCCACCAGCTGAGGGATGGCACCGGCAGCAGCGATGGTGGCCGCGTTGTCAGCAATTCGAGCCAGGCTCATCAGCACAAGTGCTGCGGACGACTGCACGCCCACCACGTGGCCAGGTGTCAGCAGCTCCACCAGCAGAGGGATGGCACCGGCAGACACGATGGTGGCCGCGTTGTCAGCACTATCACGTATCAGGCCCACCAGAGCTCGTGCTGCTGTCTCTTGAACGTTAGCTGGAGACCCGCCCCACAGCAGCTGCACCAGTCGAGGGATGGCGTCTGCACTCTCAGCGTTGGCAACGAGGGCCGTCAGTGCTGCCGTTGCTTCCTGCTGTACGTTGGCTGTGCTGTCAGGTCCCAGAAGCTGCACCAGTCTAGGGATGGCACCAGCAGCGGCGATGGCTGCTAGCATGTCTGCATCTCCGGCCTCACAAAGCATCGTAATCGGCATGAGCGCCGGCGATACATCCACGCTCGTGCATTCAATTTGTTTGGCGTATTCAGAGAAAGATGCACCAAGCAGCAGGACCAGTGGCGGGATGCCGCCAGCAGCAACCAGGGCGGCCCGTGCAGCTGCGGCCCTAAGGCACAGCTCCGCGATCGTCATGGCTGCGTCGGCCTGACGCATGGGCCTAGCATCGGAGCGCAGCATTTTCACCAGCCTCTTGAAATCCGGGCGTGGGGGCATCGTGTGTGCCGTGCCTGCGCGCACGCGGGCAGAGGGGGGCGTGCATGCACCTGGCGGTCAGCTAAGAGTGTCTGCACACGGGTGTGGGCTCCGAGGAGCCCAGGGCACCAAAGTCGTGTGTGTGCGTGCGCATGCATGGCGGGGCTGCACGCACGGCGGAGCTGCATGCACGGCGGAGCTGCATGCATGGCGGGGCTGCCTGCACCCCCACTGCAGGGATTGGTGCGCCCGTGCGTTTTACACGATGATGTGCTCAGCTGGGCGCGTGTACGCGTCAAGACAGTGCTGTGTCTTGGCTTTGGCCAATGGCGGCGCTGTCGTGATGGACCGCTTCCGCTGTAGCGCGTTGATGTGTGTATTCTTTCACGAATACGCAGCAAGCAAACCGAGGAATGCCTCAACCTCTCGGCCCCAGCCCGCGCAAAAGCTTTGCGTGACGCCACACCTGTATCAAATATCAAGAGTCCAGCATCGCACGCACCTATACCTATACAACACCTACGATGTCGAAATCATATGAGTTCGACGACCTGCTGGAGGGGGTAAGCACACGTCTGCAGGCGGTGAGAGTCTTCGCATGGTGCATGGTCTGCATGCCATGCTGTTGCGGGTCAATAACGTGCCCTCGCCCCTTGCAGCAGCATGGTGGTGGCGACGAGATCGATGAGATGGTGAGGCGCAACATCGAGGACGCGGTCAAGGCGGCGGAGCTGGGCAGCGGGGGCGCGGGCACGAGCTTCCTGGACGAGCATGGAGGTGGGGCCCCCATGGGCACAATACTCCGCGTGCACATGCCCACAGGGCCACAAGTGTGTCATCAGAGGCTGTTGCTGCTGCTGGCCTGCATAGCCACGACCATGCAACACGCATGCCCAGCTGCAGCTGTTGCCCGCTTCAAAGCGCAGCCATGTCCCATGCCCCATGCAGGGAGCTACCTGGGGGAAGAGGAGGCGGGCTTCAAGGCACGGGGGCAGAGGTGAGTGCGCTGGGAAGCCGGGTGGGGAGGGAGCACGCATGTCACGCGGGGCGCCATGCAAGCTCTCCCCCCCCCCCCACACACACACACGCACACACACGCACACACACACACACAAATACACACGAGCGCACACGCATGCACGGGGGAACGCAGGCCGGCGAGCGGCGCGTCGTCGGCAGGGCGCCGGGGCAGCAGCGCAGGGGCAGGAGCGGGCGGGCCCGGCAGCGGTGTTGCGTCCTGCCTCGACGTGCCAGGTCATGCAGACGCGACGGTCCGGCTGCACAAGGCGCGCATCCGCGGGCTGGAAGACGAGGTGGAGAAGGTAGGGTGGTGAGGAGGGGAGGGGGGGGGGGGGAGGTGGAGGGGCTTCTGGAGGGGTTCTGGATTCTGGATTCTGGAGGGGTTCTGGATTCTCCGCACAGAGGGCGGCGCTCTGTGCTGACTGAGCTGTCCCTACCACAATCCCAACTCCTGAGGCGCGAAAGTGGAGGCGGTCATAACGCCTGATGCGGTCGGGGGTGCGCCTCAGGCGGCGGTGGGCGCCTAGGGCGGTCAGGGTGAGCGCCTGATGCGGTCGGGGGTGACGCCTGAGGCGGCGCCTCGGGCGGTCGGCGGTGCGCCTCAGGCAGTCTCGGAGCGCCTGAGGCGCCGTCTGAGCCACGCAAGTGAAGGCGTCGCCTGAGGCGTTGGGAATGTGGTGGGGCCTGCACCACAGCGGGTATGCACGCCTCTCTGCCCACACGCGTGTGCGGCGCGCCATGCGTCCACACGCACGCCTGTTGGCCGCGTGCCGCACCTCGCATGCGTGTGTGCCCCGGTGCTGGTGGGCTGTGCCCTCAGTGAGTGAGCCTTGCGCCACATCCCTACCACAGCCCCATCGTCTGATCCGCGCAAGTGAAGGCGGTGATAACGCCCGAGGCGATCAGGGGTGCACCTCAGGCGGTGGTGTGCGCCTAAGGCGGTCGGGGTGGCGCCTGAGGCGGTTGGGATGACGCCTAAGGCGGTCGGGAAGACGCCTAAGGCGGCGCCTGAGGCGATCAGGGGTGCGCCTGAGGAGACGCCTGAGGCGGCCGGCGCGCCTGAGGCGACGCCTGATCCGCGCAAGTAAATGCGCCGCCTGAGGCGCCGCTCAGGCGTTGGGAATGTGGCAGGGCTTGCGCCACATGCACGCACGCTCTGCCCACATGCACCACCACGTTGTCTCGCAACACCGTTCTGCCTGCCACACAACCACCAACGCCCACGGGATGGCCCTTGTCACACCCTGACACTTGTATTTCATACTTCCACACCAGGGACCTGCATGGCTGCACACGGCACCATGCAGGACACTTAATCTGAAAGCTCTTACACGTCTCACGGTCCTCAACTACCGCGAGTTCTACATTGGTTTCGGTCGCTTGGCCCTTACAAAGGCACACAGAGGTCCATTATTAACAAGTGGCCGCCGCGAGCCATCCAGATGGCGCAACCCGCACCCCGCCCAATTACAGTCTCTGCAGTTCTGACTGAGCTCAGTGTTTTTGTTTTCAGTTTTCATTTTATTTCTGGGAGCCGGCGCACGGACCAACATCCCGTTGACCGCCTTGACCGCTGCCATAGCGTTGACCATTGACCATCAAATGTAGGTCACATTCAAGCTCTTGACGAGATCTATCTGATGCGATCGTCAGACCATCAAGCAACTTGTTTGGTTGAGCTCTATCTGATGGGATCGTCTGTAGCCAAATGGCTCCCCATGGCTCCCAGGAGCCCAAAACAAAGTGACTGACTGATTTGCAGCTGTGGGCTCCGCACTGGGAGAGCGCGAGCGCACAGCTGGTGGCAGTGAAGGTCGTGCGAGGGCTGTCAAGTGGATCTGGATCCGTGATTTCCTTTTCGGCCCTACACAGCCATTTGGCTGTATTTTGGCTGTACTTTGACCTTGCACACAGCTCAACCCATGCCGTGGATTGTAAGTCTGACAAGCCCGCCAGATAGAGTGCATCACCAGCTTTCAAATGACCTATGTATGAGGACAAACGGTCAACATGAGGTTGACGGTCAACGCGGTCAAAGCAAAATCTGGCTGTGGAAGAATTAATTGAAAATCCTGAAAAGGAAATCACTGATCTGGATCTGGAATGGACACACGCAGACATGACATGTGCCGTGTGCTGTGTGTGTGCCCCGCACAGCTGGGGATTGCTCTGAGTGAGCGACCACACAGCTGGCAGCAGCGCTGAAAGCCACCACACACGCACACACACGCACACACACGCACACGCAGCTGGGGTCTGCTCTGAGTGAACGCGGCCACACAGCAGCAGCAAAGAAAGACACCACACACACACACACGCACGCACACACACGCACACACGCACGCAGCTGGGGTCTGCTCTGAGTGAGCGCGACCGACAGCTAGCAGCAGCAAAGAAAGACGTGAAGGCGGTCAAGGCGGAGCAGGCGACTTGGGCCAAGACACAGAAGGGGCTCGAAGCACAGGTGCGGCCCGGGCGCTACGGCTGCCCCGCGATGTGCCACGCCGCACACAGACTACACAAACAGCCTACACGCACACACTTAGTCGGGGTTCACACGCGCACCATGCGGGACAAATGCCGTGGTGCGGTGTGCATGCCTGCACACACACACACACACACATACACACACACACAGCATACACACGAACACAAACACACACACACACGAGCGAAGCCTACACGTAAAGGCACTCTCTGGCAAGCACGCACACAGAGACACACAAGCACACACGCACGCACACGCAGATTGCGGCCGGGGCGCTACGCCTGCCCCGCAAATCGCCACACCGCATACAGCACACACACACACACACACAACCACACACAGCACACACACACAGCATTCACACACACAGCATTCACTCACACAACCACACACATAATACGCACACACACAGCACCCACCCACCCACCCACACACACACAGCATACACACACAGCATACACACACGCGAGCAAAGCCCACACGCAAAGGCACTCTCCCTTTCTTCCTGGCAAGCACACACACAGATGTGCGAATCACACACAAACACACATGCACACGCAGATCGAGAAGCTCTTGAGAGCAGTGGTCGATGAGCGGGAGGCGGCCGCGCACACGCACCGCACACATACGCGCACACACACAAACACACACACACAGACACACACACACACACACGCATGAATCACACACACAGTCACACAGTCACACATACACACGCACCACACACAACACACACACACACAGACGCGCAAATCACACACACACGCACACATACACACGCACAAGTGCATAATGCGCCATCAAAGGCGTCCGACGGACTGTAAAATTGACCACACACACACACACACACGTGCAGATCGAGAAGCTCAAGAAAGCAGCGGTCGACGAGCGCGAGGCGGCGCTCGCGCGTGAGGCGGCGATCAAGGAGCAGGCGCGGGAGGGGTCGCGCACAGACAAGGTGTGAAACAGTGGTTCCGGATCTTGGGAAAATGATGGTCCAAACCGGGCCGCAGAGCTCACTTCCTCAGTCTCACCCCGCAAGAGGCGATTTGTTTTGGCTAAAACGTGCGAAATTACGTTTTCACACTGTCCGGGTCGAATTTCGCGCAACCTAACCCCGCAACGCCTTCCCCAAATCGGCCAATCCTTCCCCTCAAAGCACTTTTGCTGAGTGCGCGGTGGCTAACGGAAACATCCTTGCGGGGCAGCAGGTGTGCGTGTGCACGGGTGCGCGCGTGTGTGGGTTTTGAGTGTGAGTGGATGGGTGGGTGTTTGCGCGCCCGCCCGAGGGGAGGCTTTTCCGGATTTTCACTGCGGCGTGCTCGGACCTTGTCATCGCTAGCTCCTGCAGACCGTCCAAAGCGGTTACGTGGGCTGGGGGTGCAAGGGGGTCTGTCACTGTTACAGCTGTAAATCATGTACACACTCCCGGCCAGAAAGGCTGGGGGTGCAAGGGGGTCTGCCACTGATACAGCTGTAAATCATTTACACACTGCCGGCCAGAAAATCAGGCTCGAAGCGCGACGCGGGCGCCCACGCCCGGAGTTCACTCAGCAGTAACCGTACCTTCGTCCAGGGACCATTGGGGGCAGTGATTTTCTTTTCGTGAGTTTTAATTAATTATTCCACAGCCGGATTTTTCTTTGACCGCGGTGACCGTTGACCTCCCGTTCGCCCTCAAATATAGTCATTTTATTGCTCTTGACAAGCTCTGCGTGCCGGGCTTGTCAGACTTACAATCCACTGGATGGGTTGAGCTGTGTTGAAGGTCAAAGTACAGCCAGAATACAGCCATAAGGCTTTGTAGAGCCGAATAGGAAATCAATGGTCGGGGGCCCGCCGAGGCGCGACGAGGCGGCGCTGGGAGCGGACTACCCCAAAAACAAACACAAATAAACAGCTGCTGTCGCACCCAGGAGGCGTGTTTCCATAGTCGCTAGCATACACAATGTATCACAGCGTTTCCTGGAAACCCTGGAGCCCGGCAGGGGCCTGCAGACTTGGTGCGTGGCGCGCAGTCATGGTGCGCGCACCCAGCCTGCATGGCGCCACCTCCATGCAGCGACGCAGACGGCCCCCAATCGACGCTGCCGGCATGCCAGATAATGTTACGGATATACAGACACGTCTGTGGCGCTGGTGAACTCAGTTGGTGAGTGTGAAAAAGAAAGCACGAAGTTTACACCGAACGGACTAGTCGTCGTAGTAGCCGTCGTCGGACGTGGCGGCCCTCTGCCGCTCCTGCTCCTCCTGCTGCTCCGCCTGATCCTCCAGTTTCTTCACTTTCGCCTCAAGTTGCAGCTTCTTCACCTGCAGCTCGAGCCTTTCCACCTCTCTGCGCAGCCTCTCGTTGTTAAAATCCTGCATCTGCGCGGGGTTCCGTTCGTTTTTGTTTGCTGCGTGGAGAATACACAATGGGGTATTGGGGGAGGGGTCTCAGTCATCACGTCGAGTGTCAGATTCACCCTCACGTTGTCTCCGTGTGTAGCTATGTGCGGGGCTGTGTCTCATCTCGAAGAAAACAGACCTCGGAGGAACATTGAAACTCGAGAAAGCAAGACGCACTTACGAGACGCTCGCAATAGGCACTCACGAATTCCACACATGCACATTCACACACACACACACACACACACTGTTTCTGCAGGAGCAGACCGCACACAACGCCGAGTCTCGCGCGCGCGACGTGCGGCTGACGCGCACACACGCACACACACGCACACACACACACACTCTGTTTCTGCTGCAAGAGCGTACCGCACGCCACGCCGAGTCTCGCGCACGCGACGTACGGCTGACGCACGCAAACACACATTGTCTTTGTTTCTGCTGCTCCTGCTAAGGGGCAGACCGTCCGTGAGATGCCGAGTCTGCCTCGCCGGTTGCCCCTGTCCATCATCAGCCCCCCCCCCCCTCCCCCCAAGAGCGGACAGCCCGTGACGCCGAATCTCGCGCGCGCGACGTGCGGCTGACACGCACACACACACACACCACACACACACACACACACACACTGTTTCTGCTGCAGGATCGTACCGCGCATGATGCCAAGTCTCGCACGCGCGACGTGCGGCTGACGTGCACACACACACACACACTCTGTTTCTGCTGCTCCTGCGAAGGGGCAGACCGTCCGCGAGATGCCGAGTCTGCCTCGCTAGTTGCCCCTGTCTCTCATCAGCACACACACTCCCTGTCCCCCCCCCCTCCCCCTCTCCCCCCAGGAGCGGACAGCCCGTGACGCCGATTCTCGCGCGCGCGACGGTCGGCGCTGACGCATGCACGCACACACACACACACACACACACTCTGTTGCTGCTGCTGCTGCTAAGGCGCAGACCGCCCGTGAGATGCCGAGTCTGCCTCGCTAATTGCCCGTCTCTCATCAGCCCCCCCCCTCCCCCCAGGAGCGGACAGCCCGTGACGCCGAGTCTTGCGCGCGTGACGTGTGGCTGACGCGCACACACACACACACACACACACACACACATCTGCACACACACACACACACAGTTTCTGCTGCAGGAGCAGACCGCGCGTGGCGCCGAGTCGCGCGCGCGCAACGTGCGGCTGACGCGCGCACACACACACACTCTGTTTCTGCTGCAGGGGCGGACCGCACGCGACGCCGAGTCTCGCGCGCGCAACCTGCGGCTGACGCACACACACACACACACACACTGTTTCTGCAGGAGCAAACTGAACGCCACGCCGAGTCTCACGCATGTGACGTGCACACACACACACAGACACACACACGCACACACACACTGTCTTTGTTTCTGCTGCGGCAGACCGTCCGTGAGATGCTGATTCTGCCTCGCCAGTTTCCCCTCTCTCATCAGCCTCCCCCCCCTTCTCCCAGGAGCGGACAGCCCGCGACGCCGAGTCTCGCGCGCGCGACGTGCGACTGACGCGCGCGCTCGAGGAGGTGGAGAAATACAAGGCTCTTCTGTCTGACGTGCGAATGCAGGCGCGTTGTAGTTGTGGGTTTGCAGATTGGGGTTTGTATTTTTGCGAGAGTGTGTGCAGATGTTTGTGTGTGTGAGAGAGAGGGAGAGAAAGAGACATGCAGGGGGAGGGGGAGGCGGCAGAGAGGGGGAGGAGGTGGAGAAGTACAGGGCTCTTTTGTTTGACGTTCGGATGCAGGCGCGTTGTTGTTGTTGCTGGTGGTGGTGGTGCCTTTGGATGGCTGTGTCTGGCTGTGTCTGTGGGTGGCTGTGTTTGTGACTCAGGGGGGGGGAGGTGGAGAAGTGCATGGCTCTGCTGTCGGATGCTCGGATGCAGGCGCGTTGGTGGTGGTGGTGGTGTCTTTGAATTGCTGTGGCTGTGTCTGTCTGGCTGTGGCTGGCTGTGTCTGCGGTTGGCTGGGTCTGAGACTGACGGGTGCGGGGGGGGGGGGAGGACAAGGCGCTGCTGTCTTACGTTCGGATGCAGGCGCGTTGTTGTTGGCAACACTGGTGGTGGTGCCTTTGAATGGCTGTCTGAGTGGCTGTGTCTAGCGCTGTGTCTGTCGTTTGGCGCTGTGTCTGGCGCTGTGTCGGAGGCCTGGCGCTCTGCGTGGCTCTATGGACTCCCTCAGGAGAGGAGAGGGGGGATCAGTGATGCCCTTATCCCGCAGCGGGGGCTGCGAGGGCAAACCGAGAAATTTGGGGGGGAACTGCGGGGGCGAATCTCGGGAATTTCGCTCCGACAAGTGTACAAATAAAAAAAACTCGCTGCGGCTTGCGTTGCAGGGGCAGTTTGGCATTTTTCCTCCAATGCTGCGGGGGCAAACACAATATTATCTGTTTCCTGAAGGATACCACTGCTAGGAGCTCCCTCAGGAGAAAAGCGGAGGGACCTCCACCAACCCAAGCCCCGAGCAAAGAACTTTGGGCGCACGTATGAAACCTCTCAAACCCCTGTGTCGGCTCAGTAAATAGTAAACAGTAACACGGGGTTTCCAGCTAAGCAGGCTACTCTTCTACTAGAGACACCCGCCAATACTCCAGCACACTTCAGTACTAGAGTACCGTCGGCTCCCGGCCGATAGACTACCGCTCCCGCCGGCTAGACTACCCCAAACAGCGGTCTCTGAGAGACATGTCTGGCAAGGAGCATATAGGAGAGGACCTTCCTCAGGGTCACAGTAGTGGCCTTGTGGCCAGTCAAGCCGGCAGAGCCGACTGGCGCTGACTGGAACGGTCCCCGCCTGGCAGTGCATGGCTGTCCAGCTCTCGTTTGCATGGGGCTCAGCCGGCGCCCCATGCCTCATGCATGGCCAGGTCCCACCCTCCAGGGGTGCATGGACGACAGAGATGTCATGGAGGCTGTCTGAAGACCTTCCAACGCCAGTCACCGGCAGACGAGCGCCCCCCGAGGATGAGCACGGTGACGAACGCTGCGATTGGTGAAGCGGATTTACTCTGTGTTGCCTCGGCGGTCGCCACCGCTGAAGCCGTGATGGTAGCCGCCTCCACGGGCAGCCATCTTGACCAATGTCCAGCATGCATTGACGGGCGCCAGCTCCTCCGCGCGTCGATCAACTCGTCGAGATCGGTGCCGCATGGCGTCCTGCATGGGGGGAGGATAAGGGCCGTCTCCCAGCACGGGCCGCGGCAGCGCCGCGGCTACTCGCCAAGCCATAGCAGCGCCGGCAAGCCGCTCCTGAAGTGTTCCACCGAGGGGCAGTCTAGCAGGAGCCGGGCAAGTCGTATTTTACCCCGCTCGTCAGCGGCACGGAGATCCTCGTCACCAGCAGCGCCACATTACTGGGTCCAGGGCTCGGCGACGAGAACGCGCCTCTGTTAATCGAGCCCCGTGTGTCGGCTCAAAACTTGAAAAACATAGACCAAGACCTCACACCTCAAAATATGTTGCCTGTTGAACCTACCGTAAACTCCATTAGCCTGCACGGATGGCCGCAAAAAATACTCTTTATTTGATTCTGGAAACAGAGTACCGAGCGCAGCGAGGAATTCTTTCGAGTTTTTCGAATGTACCGATGGATTTTAAATGATTGTTGTCAAAGTGCCGACGCTACCGACGCTACTTGCACGCGGTCAAGACCATCCCACATCCATGTCTGGATCCCATCTCCCCCGCCGCTGGGCGCAACCGGCAGCTCTACTTGCTCGCCCTCTACTTGCTCGCCCTCCTCGCCCCAGTCCTCGCCCCAGTCCTCGCCCCAGTCCTGGCCCCAGTCCTCATCAGACCCATCAGAGGCTGGATCAGCCTTGCTCAACCGATTTGGGGGGCAACCTGTTTGCGGGAACTTGGAGAGGGCCCTGTGAGGGAGGTCGTCTACACTTGGACAGCAAAAGTGACAAAAAATGTTGCCCTCGGGAACCGATCTCGGGTCTGCTCCACTGACATAATTATACTATTACTTGGTAAGATGGCATTCTACCGGACTCCGATACCAATTAATTATATCAATACCGGCTCAGAGTACCGCAGGCCTCCGGGACTTAATTATCGGTACAGGCTAACGGAGTTTACGGTATGCCTGCTCAAAACTTGAAAAACATAGATCAAGACCTCAAACCTCAAATCTCAAAATCTGACCCCTTCGAACCGTGTCGTCTGGTGTGCGACAGGGGTGCGTCATTGCTCCTGTGTTGTTCAATGTTTTTATTGACCACATAGTGAAAAAGGCGCTAGACATGATGCCAGAGGGGGCTGGCGTGTCAGTCGTGACCCGAGTCGGCGGCTCTGTGTTTTTGTCGTCGGTTGAGCGCATAGTAATGCTGATGTATGCCGACGATTTATGTTGGTTCTCGCATGACACAGCTCAGTTGGCGCTTATGCTGAAAATCCTTGACAAAGTGTCCTCTAGCTTTGGCATGCAAATCAACGCCGCCAAGACAGAAGTGATGATTTTGCCAGCAGATTTTGACGCGGATCTGCCCACGTTTGCGCTGACTGGTGGTGAAGTGAAGACCGTCTCTGCATTTAAGTATCTAGGGAGTTGGATAACCCAGAGTGGTGGTGTGGAAAAGGAGATCGGTGTGCGTGTCGGTCGCGCGCTGGGCGTGTTTGCGTCTTTTGATAAGATTTGGGCCAGCAAGAAGATGCAAGTGCAGTCTAAGATGCCGGGTTTACAACACTTTCGTGCTGCCCCACTTTCTGTACGGCTGCGAAACATGGGCCCCTACTAAAACACAACTGACTCGATTGGAGGTTGCCCACTCTAACTGCCTTCGTCGCATTCTGGGTGTGCGCCTGGTCGACCGGCACAGATTAACTTATATTCGGCAGGCGTGCGACACTGAGCCAATTGAGAGCCTTGTGGCAAAGCGATCAATGCAGTGGCTAGGCCATGTGATGCGCATGCCGGCTTCTCGTCTTCCTCGTACGACTTCTGACTGCACAATGGATGTGGCTCGGCAGCAAGGCCGGCCTCCAGCCTCCTCCCGACACTCTTTTCTTAAGCTACTGATTCAGCAGCTAGGCGAAACTAGTGGCACTCGTTCTGGTTGGAAGACTTTTTCGGACACGGCGTTTGAGCGTGCTCAGGATAGGGTCGGGTGGAGAGCCGTGGTGTACGGTCCGGCTGCCCCTCAGGCGCCGGCCCCTCCAGCACGGCGGTCAAGTAGATTGGCAAGCGCAACTTGACCCCCTATCCCTGTATCAGTTGATGATGATGGATATTACAGTCGGTGTGACACCAGTAATGATGTATAAGACCGGTGTCGGCGCTAGCGCCCGACACCTTAAACTCAGTTTCAGTGGGAAACTGGCTGGCTACCTGGTAGGGGTGAGGGTAAACCCCCACACGCGCGCACGCACTGGACCTAGACAGGACACTGGGGCCCCAGATCCACCCTATACCACCCAGGTAGTGACAGCAACGCATTGTTGGTGTGCGCCTGTGTTCGACTACTAGTCCCGCCGCCGCCATTGGCTCCAGCAATCTCCTCCATGCCCGCCAGCAATCTCTATCTCCTCCACGCCCGCCAGCAATCTCCTGTATGCCCGCCAGCAATCTCCTCCATGGCC
>VFSX01000131.1:422538-440038 GCA_016618255.1 Chlamydomonas sp. UWO 241 | reverse complement strand
CCGCGAGCCGCTTCGAGGCTGTAGATGAACTCGGTCGGCCACTTCCTGTACGTGTTGGCGCTCCCTGCGCGCGCGTGTGTGTGCCGGTACGCGTGTGTGCCGGTCGACGCACGGGCATGCGTCTGAGCACGGGCGTGCGTCACGCCACCACACGCGAGCCATGCACCGAGGACAGGAGCTGCTCGTGTGCACGTCTCAGAATGTGTGGCCCACGCAGGGCCCGAAGAAACTAGAATGTTTGAAGATGACGCAGATGCAATTTCGTTTTTCCACACCTGCCATCCTCTCAGAAGGTCACACAATCTTCGCCCTCTCAATTCCCCTCAGTCGCCACGACTCTTGAGCAAAGACACCGACAGCTTGCTGTGTCCTCTCACCCGTGACCCAATCAAGAAGCTTGAAGAAGCGCACCCAGCGCCGCCCCGCCCGCGTAAACAGCTCCCGCTGCACGCTGTAGCCAAACTTTCCTCCGCTTGCTGCACGCCAGAGCGTGTCCAGGACCTGTGCGTGGGTGCGTGTGCACGTGCGTGTGTGTGCGTGCGTGCATGCGTGTGTGCATAGGTGCGTGTGCGTGTGTGCGTCTGTGCCTGGGACAGGTTGCCATGTTGTCGTGTACAAAAGCCTCGACATAGCAGCAGTGTTCAAAGGCCCAGCACGCACAATCAGGTCCTGCGCTGGCATGCCGCCAACTTCGCTTGCGTTCACGTAGCCCCTCTTCAAAGCGCCGTTGCCCGCGAGCTGTATCAGAGCCGCACGTGTTGCGTCATCGGCGGCGCGCCAATCACCCGCAGCGAGGGCGATGCGCAGGGGGGCGTAGTCGATGCCGGCCTGGAAATGGTTGGTGCACGAGTGCATGGATGCATGCGTGTGTGATGGTACAACTGCATGGGCAACTGCAGACACGCATGCGGTGCGCCAACTCGTGGCCAACGCTTGCATACACGTGACACCTGCACCGCATGCATGCATGCACACCTCAGAGTCTGTCTGCACATCCTCGAGTCGCGGCAGATCCACAGAGATTGATCGCCCGTCAGGTGATTGCTCCCCTACGCTTGACGTCCGCCCGCTCAGCAGGTCTGATGCCAACACACCAAGCAGCGGTTCTTTGCTGCCCGAAGCAGCGAGTGGGCCCGCACGAAGGCGGGGTCGCAGTGATCGGGGTGGTGCATGCGTGCAGCACCGCCCGCTGCACGACGCCAATCCTGGTCCACGAGCTAGTAGCTGCATGAGGGTGGTGTGCACACCACAGCAGCTGTTGCTGATAATAATTGCCACACTTGTGTGAGTGTGGAGTGAGATCGTTCCGTCCCTGCAAAGCTGGCGGGGCGCAAAGTAGGCTTGTAGGCGCGTGTAAGCGCACCGAGATGGCCACTAGGCGCTGCCCTTGACAGGGGTGGGCGTAGCTTGCAATCAGAGGGGCCAATTCCCTTTAGGGGAGTGAGCCGACGTGCGCCACTACAGCAAGAGCGGGGAGGCGCGTCCTGTCGTGGCGTCGAGGTGTGTTGAGGGCTTCGCGTGGGGCTGGCTGGCTGCGTTGCTCCTGTATGCGTGGCCCCAGACCCTCCATGTGGCCCTACTGGAAACCCAACCCACGAGCATGGCACAGTGCAGCCATGTACCACATCATGCTGCAGCTGATGGAGAACGCATGGCACTATATTGCAGGCGAGTCCCCATGCAGACCTGAGGCCGACTCAAGGCGAGAGGGCTCGCGCCCCAACAGCAGGCTCCCATGGCTCCCATGGTGATGCGCCTGCCCATGCGCCTGCCCAGACGCCTGCCGTCGTGCAGCTGCGCCGTTCAGCGGCCACTGTGTGCTGCAGTGGCGTGCCAGCAGGGGCCTCCAGTGCAGCATGAGGAGCATGGGGTGGCGCCAGGCATCGTGGTTGCAGCCACACCGCACCCCAGTCGTACGCCTCAATCGGAGCAGGTGGGTGGACCGATGGGCAATGTGGTGCGCTGGCATGGGATGCCCATGCATGTGCGACGCTTGGTGCGGCGATGCATCACCCTCTCTGACGATGCACGCCTGTCTCCCTGCCCCAGGCCGAGCCAAGCAGCAGGGCAGTGACCGATGCGCCAGCTCTGGCATCGTACTCGCAGCACCATGCGGGCAATGGGGCGCCGCCGGGGTCTGTGCGAGTGTCGTCCCCAGGGTCGAGCATGCTGCCACAGCAGCTGACGGCAGAGCTCACGCACTGCCCCGACGTCGCTTCGCTCGCGTCGGCCGTGGAGATGCATGCCCATGCTATGAACGGGGTGCATGTGGCCGCTGCTACGGTGCACCTGGCGCACCTGCTGACGCATGCGCATGGCGACAGCGGAGCCGTGGGCCATGCAACGTTGAGCAATAGAGCGCAGCGCGGTGGCCCGGGCAGTGCAGCAGCGCGTGCGCAGCCGGGCGCCAGCACCAGCGCCAGCATCTCGAGCACCAGGGAGCAGCAGCGGCGCGGCAGCCGGCCGCACACGGCAAACGGGCGCGCCGGCAGCGCCAGCAGCACCGGCGAGGCAATGCCCCACCAGGCGCAGCAGCGCATCGACGATGCGTGTCGTCTGTCGGCGCAGCTGGGGCACATGTACGTGGCGTGCTGTGCGCAGGGGCGGTACTCCAACGCACGGCAGCACGCCAACGTCGCGTGGGCGCTCTCCGTGTCTGGGCTGCCGCCCCAGCCGCTTGTGGTGAAGGCCGCGGTCGACGGACTGCTCGCGAAGGGCGGCGCAGCAATGAAGAACGCGCGCCCGCAGGAACTGGCAAACGTCGCGTACGCGCTCGCGCGGCTGGGAGCGGGCGGGCGTGAGTTCTGGCGCGCTCTGAGCACAGCGGCCGCGCCGCACGCGGCAGCGACGGCAGTTTTGGCGACGGAAGCAGCGCCGCATGCACAGTCGGTGGCAGGGCACGCGCAGGCGCAGGCATCCCCTGCGCCCTCGCAGGCGCACGCAAAGGGGCACGCGCCCGCGGCTGTGTTCAGGCCGCAGGAGGCGGCGCACCTCGCGTGGGCGCTCGCGTCAAGTGGCAGCGCCCACAACGAGCCGTCTGCCCGCGCGCTGCTGCGCTCGCTCGGCTGCGCGTGTGCGCGGGGCGTGGGCGAGTATGCGCCCGGGGAGCTGGCGATGCTGCTCTGGGCGGTGGCCAAGGCGAACGTGGAGTGCCGGCCGCTGTTTGGGGCGGGGGCCGAGCGGCTCCTGGGCATGCTGCAGAGCAGCAAAAACAGCGGCAGCGGAAGCGGCGGCAGCAGCACCACCAGCATCAGTAGTGACGGCGGCAGCAGCGTTGGTGATGGCGGGGGCCGGGGCGGCCAGAAGAAGCGAGGCGGCGGTGGGCAGCAGCAGCGGCGGCAGCAGGGGCAGCCCCAGCCTCAGCAGCAGCAGCACCTGTGCAGCCAGGACGTGGCCAACGTGGTGTGGGCGTACGCACGGTCGCTCCAGCGCCCCATGCACCTGCTCGCAGCGCTCGCCACCGCGCTGTCCTCTGCTGCAGCATCACAACCACAGCAAGGCGCAGCATCGGGCAGCTCCGCCCCCACACCCGGCAGCTCCGCCTCCACACCCGGCAGCTCCACACCTCGCGCCGTCGTGCCGCACATCTCGGCGTTCTCCACTCAGGAGCTGTCCAACGTGCTGTGGGGCTACGCGCGCCTGCGGCTGGGCTACGACGGGCTGGTCACAGACCTGGCGAACGAGCTGGCTGCGCGCTTCTCTCGCGACAGTGGCGGTGCTGCTGGCGTTGCTGGTGCTGGCGCTGGCGGGGGAGTGTGCCCGCAGGCGCTCTCCAACACCGCGTGGGCCGCGTCGCGTCTCGCAGAGGCGCGGTCCTACACGCCCCCCTCCCGCGACCGTGCCACCGCGTCGGCGCCTACGTCTGCGTCTTCGGCGTCGGCCGCGCCGCCGCTCGTGCTCGCGGCGGGCCCGGCGCGCCCCGCTCTGCTGCGCCTGGAGAGGGCCCTCGTGTCCGCGTGCGCACGCAGCGCAAAGGCGTTCTCGCCGCAGGTAACCTTGAACCCTAAAATCCTCTAAAGGCGTCAACCCCATACCGTAGTACCGCTTTGCCTTGCCGATTAAATAATTCCGAGGGCGTGCCGGCCATCCCCACCCAACCTGGGCCCAAAATGTGGCCACACTCAAAATCCCAAAGTCAACACAACCGCCCCATTTCGTGCATAATGCCTTTCCGACACGTAATATAGACATGCGTGTCGAGAGCGTGTGCTGGGATGCGTCGTGGGGCCGTCGCGGGCCTCGCGGAGCGCCATGCAACAGTCGCACCCAACCCTCTGCCGCGCCGCTGGGGAGAGCTAGCCCCCCGAGACGCCTCTTACCGATTGCTACCACCCATAGCATGGACTTAAAGCTGGGACCCGTATCGCGCCGCGCCGCGTTGTGGGGGGCGAGGCCGTGTGGCCAAACCTGGCAACACCAAACTTTCAGCATGTTTTGCGGCGTCGTCTCTGGACCAAATCCACTTTTGACAGGTGCTTTCAAGTTGCCGTCCTCGTCATTTAGACGCATGCCTCGTGGGTGACCGTGGCTTGGAGAGACGGCGAAATGCGGGACGAAACTGATCGGCTTCAAAAGTTACCGCGACAGGCACATTTTAAGCCGATCGGTTTTGTCCCGCATTTCGCCGTCTCTCCAAGCCACGGTCACCCACGAAGCATGCGTCTAAATGACGAGGACGGCAACTACAAAGCACCCGTCAAAAGTGGATTTGGTCAAGCAGGGACGCCACAAGAAATTCCCAAAGCTTGGTGTGGCCCGTTTTGGCCACTTTTTGGACACTTTTGGCAACAGGTTGGGTGGGGATGGCCTGCTGGCAAGGTCGATTTTTAAAGAATATTGCCGGAAAGTAGAAAAATGCGCCAAAAGTGACACGTCAAAACGGGAAGTTTTACAAATAAAATCCCGCGGCAAGGCACCCAAATTATAAATAATTACCCCCTTAACATGTGGTGGCAAGGCAAAGCAGTACTACGGTACCCTCCATCCTTTAACCCTTAAGCCCCGACCCTTAACCCTCAAAACCCCAAGGCGTCAACCCCCTCCCCCTCCTCGGTCAATACCCTCCACCCTTAAACCCGAAAGCTTGAAACCGCCGCAGGAGCTCTCCAACGCGCTGTGGGGGCTGCTGAAGCTGCGGCAGGCGCTCGCGGAGGGCTCTGCTGCAGACGGAGAAAGTGTGGACAGGAAAAGTGTGGATGGAGGTGTGGGCTCGCTGTCTCCGCTCGACGCGCTGCAGCCGCTCGTCAACGCCGCGCGGTGCCGTGCGCCGGACATGGACCCGCCCGGGCTCGCGCAGATCGCGTGGGCGTGCGTGCAGCTGGGGGGGTCGCCGGACGGGGACACGCTGGCGCAGGTAATGAGAGGAGCAGGGAGGATGAGATGATGCATGTGCATATATGCCTGCATGCGCATGCACGTATGCATGTGCACACATGGGCATGTGGGCGTGCGTGCAGCTGGGGGGTTGCCGAGGGGGACACGCTCGCACAGGTAATGAGAGGGGAAGGGAAGATGAGATGATGCATGTGCATGTGCATATGTGCCTGCATGCGCATGCAAGTATGCATGTGCACGCATGGGCGTGTGGGCGTGCGTGCAGCCGGGGGGGGGGGGGCGCTGGACGGGGACATGCTGGCGCAGGTAATGGGAGGGCTAGGGAGGAGATGATGCATTGCAAAAAAAAGGCATGCATGGACACGCACACACGTGCGTGTTAGTATGGGCGTGTGGGCATGTGTGCGGTCTTGCACGGCATGCGCATGCACGCATGCATGGGCGTGCGGGCGTGTGTGACTGGGGGGGGGGGTACCTGACGGAGACACGCTCACGCAGGACATATGAGTGGAGGGAGTGTTTGTGTTACATACACACACACACACACGCGTGCATGCGCACACGAACACACACGTACACGTATGCTCACACACACACACACACACGCACACGCAGGCTGTCGCAGCTGCGGCACTCCCGCAGCTGCACGCCGGACGCTTTGGCCCTCACGAGCTCTCCACCCTAGCAACGTGCCTCGCGCGCCAGACGCACTATGTGGACTGGTCCCTCTTCCGCGAGGTCGGGGACGCCGGGGCGCGCCTGCTGAGTGGGTTCACCAGCGGCGGTGGAAGTGGGCAGCAGCAGTACAGCAGCAGCGGTGGTGGCGGTGGCGGTGGGCAGCAGCAGCAATTCAGCAGCAGCGGCGTTGGCGGTGGCGGTGGGCAGCAGCAGTACAGCAGCGGCGGTGGTGGCGGTCGGCAGCAGTACAGCAACAGCAGTGGTCCAGCAACAGCATCGCAGCAGCAGTACGCGGCGCTGCGCGGCGCCGCCGGAGGAGGCGGGGGCGGGTCTGGATCGGCGGGACGCACAGACGGATCAGCAGGACCGGCTGGGTCAGCGTGGGGGCCAGCGTCTGGCGGAGGAGCCGCAGCAGGCGGGGGCGGAGGGGGGTCCTCCGGGGCCCCGGTCTCGCGGGCGCCGCCGGGAGGCGGCACCGCGCGCCCCGCGCCGTGGCACGGGTTTACGGGGTTTACGCCCGCGGGGCTCGCAAACCTTGCATGGGCGTTTGCACGCCGCCGGCAGCGCCACCCCGAGCTCGCGCGCGCGCTCGCGGCCGCGGCCGCCCCGCGCGTGCACACGTTCAGCGGCCAGGAGCTGGCGAACCTGCTGTGGGGGCTGTACAGGTGCGTGTGTGTGTGTGTGAGTGTGTGATGTGTTCAGCGGCCAGGAGCTGGCTACCTTCTGTGGGGGCTGTACAGGTGCGTGGGTATGGGGGAGGAGGGGGATCGGGGGGGGAGGTGTTGTGTGTTTACGCATGCTGTTCACGTGCGTGCGTGTGTGGCGATGTGAGGGGCATCTGTGTATGGTGGTGGTGGGGGGGGTCTTCACTGTTGTTGTGTGTTGGTGGTCTGGCAGGCCGCAGGCCACCCAAGCGACCGACCGACCACCCTCCCCCCTACCAGGCTCGAGATGCGCGACAAGGTCGTTCTCGGCCGCGCCGCCGTGCACGTCATGCCCCCCCCTTCCCTCCTTCTCCCCCTGCCCCCCAACCAGGAGAGGGAGAGGCTTTCGTTGCAGTTGCTACTGTAGGGGCAACCTGCGCAGGCTTGAGATGCGCGACAAAATTATCCTTCCACCCATGATGGATTTTACAGTCGTGTTTGACGCACTTAACAGGCAGCGTATTCGACCTTGCTCGGCGTATAGCGCCCCAGCGCTACAGACGGGTGACTGGCTACTGGTGGTGGGGGGCTAGTGGGTCGGGGCTGGACCTACACAGGGCACTCGGCCCTCAGATCTATCTTCCTCCCATCAACCACCAAACGCACGCGCAGGCTTGAGATGCGCGACAAAATTATCCTTGACCACGCCGCGGCGCACGTCATGTCCCCCCCCCCCCCTTTGACCCCTTCCCCCAACGAGGAGAGGGAGAGACATGCAATACAGTTCCCAAGAGGGAGAGCCATTCGGTACAGTTCCCACCGCACAGACAACATGGATGACCTTCCCCCCCCCTTCCCCCACACGAGCAGGCTCGAGATGCGGGACAAGGTCATCCTCGACCGCGCCGCAGCACACGTCATGTCCGGTCTCCCAGGAGGAGGGACCTACAGCAGCGCGTACAGCGGCAACGCGGCGGTCCCCCCAACGAGGAGAGGGAGAGACATGCAATACAGTTCCCACCGCACGGACAACATGGGTGACCCCCCCCCTTCCCCCACACAAGCAGGCTCGAGATGCGCGACAAGGTCATCCTCGACCGCGCCGCAGCGCACGTCATGTCCGGGCTGCGCAGGACGGTGCTGGGCGCCGTCGGCGGCGGCGGAGGAGGAGGGACCTACAGCAGCGCGTACAGCGGCAACGCGGCGGTCGTGTGCGGCACTCAGGCGCCACCGCCGTCGCTGCCGCCAGCCGCGAGCGACGCGGAGGCTGAGGCGCAGGAGGAGGCTGCCACCGCCGCCGCAGCTGCTGCCGCTGCCGTCCCCATCACCGCTGGCTTTCATGCTGTGGCTGAATCAGCGCATCAGGAGGCGGCAGCCGCCTCTTCCTCTGCCGGCGACGGCCCCGGCCCCGGCAGCGGCGCTCTCGCCGCTGCAACAGCAGGGAGCGTTGCGGGCGGTGCACTGCCAGGCAGCGGCGCCGGTGCTGGCAGCCAGCAGCAGCAGCATCGGCCCGCTGTGACGCCGTCGCGCTCGGCCGGCATGTCGGCCGCCGTGATGGCGTGGTGCTTTGCACGCTGCCGCTACCGTGTGCCGCAGGTCGGTTCCCTGCGTGTGCATGGCTTGCACGCGTTTGGCTTGCATGCGTTTGTCACTCCATACTGCATGTGTCGCTGCATGCTGCATGTGCATGGCGTGCACGAGGTGGTCACTGCTTGGGCATGGCCGGCATGGCGGCCGCCGCGATCGCATGGTGTGCTATGCACGCTGCCGCTACCGAGTGCCACAGGTCGGTTCCCTGCATGTGCATGGCTTGCATGGGTTGGTTACTGCATGTGCACGGGTTGGTCACTTCATGGGCATGGCTTGCATGGCGGCCGCCGTGGTCGCATGGTGTGCTATGCGCGCTGCCGCTGCCGCCGCGATCGCATGGTGTGTTATGCACGCTGCCGCTGCCGCGTGCCATAGGTCGGTTCACTGTGTACCGCGTGCCATAGGTCGGTTCACTGCGCGTGCCATGCGCTGCATGCATGACATTTCGTAGCCCATACGCCAGGTGCACATGCATGTGCCGCAAAGCGCTCGCTCACACACCCCCTGCTTGCTTCGCGCCGCAGCTCTTCGACGCTCCGTCTGCGAGGCCGCTCCCGCACCTCGCGTGCATACCACACACGCACACGCATGCACACACATGCACACACACACAAACACACACACACACACACACGTGCTCACGCCCGCACACACACATTCACCGCAGCTCTACAATGCTCTGTCTGCAAGGCCGCTCCCGCACCTCGCGTGCATACCAAACGCACGCACACACACACACACGCACACGCACACACACTTACGCACGCACACACACACACATTCACCGCAGCTCTACAACGCTCTGTCTGCAAGGCCGCTCCCGCACCTAGCGTGCATACCACACGCACACACACACATACGCACACACACACGCACACACACTTAGGCACGCACACACACATTCGTCGCAGCTCTTCGACGCTCTGTCTGCAAGGCCGCTCCCGCACCTTGCGTGCATACCAAACGCACGCATACACACATGCACACACACTCACGCACGCACACACACATTCGCCGCAGCTCTACGATGCTCTGTCTGCGATGGCGCTCCCGCACCTCGCGTGCATACCGCCGTACAATCTGGCGCAGCTGCTGTGGTCGTTCGCGGCGCAGGTGCAGTTTATGTTTCAGGGGTTTAGGAGTCGCCGGCGCAGGGGGCCTGCCTCACGCCTCACGCCCTGAGCAACCGCCTGCCCGCTTGCCTACACGCGCACACACACGGCACGCAGCACTCTCAAACATGTCGCCTCGCACACACGCACACACACACGCACACACACACGCACACACACACGCACACACACACCCATTCACACACGCACATTCACACACGCATCCAAAGCCACACACACATCCACACGCATCCACACCCGCATGCACGCACAGGACTGCGTCAATGCGGACGTGCTTGACGCAGCCGCCGACGCCATCATCAGACACACACACACACACACATACGCACGCACGCACACATCCACACACATCCACACTCACAAATCCACACATCCAAACACGCACACGCAGGACTACGTCAACGTCGAAGTGCTCGACGCGGCCGCCGACGTGATCGTCGCACACGCGCACACACACACACACACATCCATGCTCTCTCTCACAAGTCCACACACACACGCGCATCCACACACGCACACGCACAGGACTATATCAACGTCGAAGTGCTCGACGCGGCAGGCGACGTGATCGTTGCAAAACTCCGCGCGGCCAACAACGCAGCAGCAATGGCAGACGGCAGCGGCGCGCCGGCGCGCGCGCGCGGTGACGGCGGCGGCGACGAGGGTGACGGCGCGGGCATGGGGGCCCGCCCCGTGTTCGAGTTCGAATTCGAGTTCGAATCGGCGGCCGGATACGGTGGCGAGGCCGACAACCTCCGCGACGACTCGGCGCGCAGCAACCTCCAGGGTGACTCAGCGCGCCGCGGCGGTGGCAGCGCAGGTGTGTGTGTGTGTGTGTGTGTGTGTGTGCTGATTACTCGGTGGCAGTGCAGGTGTGTGTGTGTGTGTGTATATGCAGATTATGTGTATTGAATATTTCATTTGCCCGAACAGTGCCCACCCGATCTCACCTGCTCTGCACCAGCATGCACTTGCTCCAGCGACAACAGCAGGACCTGTGCGCGCGTGTGTGCGTCTCTTGTGCGTGCATGTACATGTGATGCCTCCCGCTTCCGGGCCACTTTTCAACCATGTGTCCCCGTGCACCACGGCTACCACACTGACTCTCATCTTATGCGAGTCCTTCCACCCCCCCTCCCCTCGCCAGTGGTTTTTCGGCGTTTGGAGCCGGATTTGGGAGCTGTGGAGCCGGATGTTAAGTTCAATGGCTCCAGAAAATCAATTGAAATTCCTAAAGCAGAATCACCGCCCCGAGTCTCATCTTATGCGAGTGTCCCCCCCCCCTCCCCTCGCGCACACAGGCTTGCCGTCACCGGCACCGATGCGCGGGTGCGACCCCGGCAGCGCGGCAACGCAGCGCCCAACGCAGCTCGCAGCTGCCACTCTTGAGTCCCATCTTATTCAAGCGCCGCCCCTCACCCCCTCCCTCCTCCCCTCGCCAGTGTTTTTTCCGGCGTTTGGAGCCGGATTTGGGAGCCGTGGAGCCGGATGTTCAATCAAGTGGCCCCACAAACAGTTACAGTAACACGGGGTTTCCAGCTAAGCAGGCTACTCTTCTACTAGAGACACCCGCCGATACTCCAGCACACTTCAGTACTAGAGTACCGCCGGCTCCCGGCCGATAGACTACCGCTCCCGCCGGCTAGACTACCCCAAACAGCGGTCTCTGAGAGACATGTCTGGCAAGGAGCATATAGGAGAGGACCTTCCTCAGGGTCACAGTAGTGGCCTTGTGGCCAGTCAAGCCGGCAGAGCCGACTGGCGCTGACTGGAACGGTCCCCGCCTGGCAGTGCATGGCTGTCCAGCTCTCGTTTGCATGGGGCTCAGCCGGCGCCCCATGCCTCATGCATGGCCAGGTCCCACCCTCCAGGGGTGCATGGACGACAGAGTTGTCATGGAGGCTGCCTGAAGACCTTCCAACGCCAGTCACCGGCAGACGAGCGACCCCGAGGATGAGCGCGGTGACGAACGCTGCGATTGGTGAAGCGGATTTACTCTGTGTTGCCTCGGCGGTCGCCACCGCTGAAGCCGTGATGGTAGCCCGCCTCCACGGGCAGCCATCTTGACCAATGTCCAGCATGCATTGACGGGCGCCAGCTCCTCCGCTCGTCGATCAACTCGTCGAGATCGGTGCCGCATGGCGTCCTGCATGGGGGGAGGATAAGGGCCGTCTCCCAGCACGGGCCGCGGCAGCGCCGCGGCTACTCGCCAAGCCATGGCAGCGCCGGGCAAGCCGCTCCTGAAGTGTTCCACCGAGGGGCAGTCTAGCAGGAGCCGGGCCAGTCGTATTTTACCCCGCTCGTCAGCGGCACGGAGATCCTCGTCACCAGCAGCGCCGCATTGCTAGGTCCAGGGCTCGGCGACGAGAACGCGCCTCCGTTAATCGAGCCCCACAAATTCAACTGAAATCCTGAAAACGAAATCACTGCCCCTCCCACTGCGTCTCATCTTATGCGAGTGTCCCCCCCCCCCCACCTCACGCACACAGGCTTGCCGTCATCGGCACCGATGCGCGGGTGCGACCCCGGCAGCGGCGGCGACGCAGCGCCCAGCGCAGCTGCCACACTTGAGGCTCATCTTATGCGAGTGCACCCCGCTCCCCACCACCCCACACACACAGGCTTGCCGTCCCCGGCACCGATGCGCGGGTGCGACCCCGGCAGCGGCGGCGACTCGGCGCCCAACGCGGAGCACCTGCACCCGGCCGACGTGTGTGTGGCCGCGTGGGTATATGCGAAGCTGGGGCACTACCACGAAGCGCTCTTCGAAGAGGTGGGTTGTTGGGGGGGGGGGGGCTGCACCCGGCCGACCTGTGTGTGGCCGCGTGGGTGTATGCGAAGCTGGGGCAATACCACGAGGCGCTCTTCGAGGAGGTGGGTGCTCACCTGGGACCTCCTATGCTATATCTCATGCAGTCTGGACTGCTTGTGCGTGCGGTGGTGGTAGTAGTGTATCTGGTCGCGTGGCGTGTGCGCGAAGCTGGGGCACCACCACTAGGCGCTCTTCCAAGATGTTGGTTTTGGGGGATGTCACGGGGGGGGGGGGGCAAGGGGCGGGGTGCAGGGGGCAGGTGCACCCGGCGGACGTGTGCGTGGTCGCGTGGGTGTAAGCGAAGCTGGGACACTTCCACAGGGCGCTCTTCGAGGAGGTGGGTTGTTGGGGAGGGGCCTCGAGTCTGCTCGGTCGCGCCCCGCTGATTACTCCCTGCGCGGCTGGGCTCTTAACCCTTACCCGCGACATCACTACCACACGCACACACGCACTCACACACACGCGCGCGCACACGCACTCACACACACACGCACACACACAATTCGCAGGTGCTCGAGTCTGCGCGGTCGCGCCCCGCTGAGTTCTCGCTTCGCGGCTGGGCGCGGCTCACGTGGGCCTTCTCCGAGCTTTGCCACCCGAGCGAGGACATGTTCATTGGGCGGTTGCAGCAGCTGCAGGTGGGCGTAACTGTTTGTTCGGTTACTACCGTAGTGACACACTCATTTGGGGGTACGACGATTTGGGGGTTGGGAAAACGGCCGTTCTATGCCCACCAAAGACACGGGTTTGGGGGTAGCCGCCGGCACGCAGTGCCCTCGGTGACACGCATTCGGGGGCAGTTTCACACACCCACATGCCCCTCCGCCCTCTTCCCTCCAACCCCTGCTGCATCCAAGCAATTATCTGGATAGCCCTTGTTAGTAGCTTTCCAGTGCAACTCGAATCGTCAAAATCCATGCAGTATCGTGTGAGTTACAGCATTTACGCCTTTTACTTGCGACACGGGTTTGGGGGTTGCCTCGATGGTCAGTGCCAACCCCGACACGGGTCTGGGAGTAGCCTACCCCCAATCGTGCCCCCAAATGAGCATGTCACTATGGTATCATCGGTCGTTGTCAGTTTCAGTAGTGGGTTTTCAGTTTCTTTGGCTCCGAGGTGCCTCACGTGGGTCTTCTCCGAGCTGTGCCAACCGAGCAAGGGCGTGTCCATTGGGCGGTTGCAGCAGCTGCAGGTGGGCGTTACTGTTTGTTCGGTTACAATTGTCGGTTTCTATCTGTTTCGGTAGGCTTCTGGGTGTCAGGGTCTAGGGAGGCATTACGTAGGGGGCCTTCTCCGAGCTGTGCCACCCGAGCGAGGGCGTGTCCATCGGGCGGTTGCAACAGCTCCAGGTTACAGCAGCGGACGTGGTATGCGTGTTGAGCGCACCAACGTTCTCCCCTCTACAGACACAAAGCCCACGAAGCGCACACACGCAGGTCTAGCGTGAGCGGCGGCACGGCGCGGATGTGTGGGCAGCAGACCACTCTCTCTGTCTCTCTTCTCTTTTTTCTCTCTGTCCTTTACTCGGTCTCTCTCTCTGTCTCTCTCCCTCTCTCTTACACATACGCACGCACTCACACACGCAGGTCCAGCGGGAGCGGCGGCAGGGCGCGGATGTTTGAGCAGCAGACCACTCTCTGTCTCTCTCTCTCTCTCTCTCTCTCTCTCTCTCTGTCCCTCCGTCTCTCTCTCTAACACACACACACACACACACGCAGGTCCAGCGGGAGCGACGGCGGAGCGCAGACGCGTGGGCGGCTGCGGCGGAGCGGCGGGAGGACTGGCGCGCGCGTGCCACCAGCGTGGTTGCCGCGCCGGATGGCCGCGATCTGGATGGGCGCGACGCTGCCCGCGCCGAGTTTGAGCGGGGCGGCAGCGGCGGCTACGGGCGCGCGGCTGTGGCGTGGGCGTCATCAGAGCAGGGCGCCAGCGGCGCGTACGGGCGCGCGCCGCCCCGCAGCCGGCAGCCGCCCTCCGACAGCGGCGGCGGGTACGGCGAGTACGGCAGCTACGACGGCGGTTACAGCGGCAGTTACGAGGGCGGTTACGGCGGCGGTTACGCCGGCGGCAGCGCGCCCGCGCGCTCAGCGGCGCGCCAGTCGCGGCAGCCCAACCCGGCCGCGCGGCGGCAGGCGCAGCAGGGCGGGCAGGAGTGGCAACACGGGCAGCAGGCGGCGGGCTATTTGTCGACGTCGGGCGGCGCGGCAGCGTCGGCGTTGCAGCAGCAGCGGCACCCCGACGACGCGTCGTCTGCGCTGCACGACGCGCGCGACGACTCGTGGGACCGCGACGCAGACGTGCACATGGCGCCGCCGCCCGGCATGCGGCTGATGCCGCGGCCGGCGCTGCCCCGGCCGGGCGCTGACGACTCAGCAACCGACTCGGAGGCAGGCGATGACGCAGCCACCGACTGGGGAGCCTCCACGGACGAGGAGGGGCGGGCGGCCGAGGCGCCGCTGCAGGAGCAGTGGTGAGGCACGCAAGTGCCCAAGGTGCTGTGTCCTGTGTCCCTTGGTTGCGGTGGGCGCCCGTCCCACCCCCTCACGCACCCGGTCGTTGTTTTTGTCGTGGTCGTTTGTCGTGACGTTAGGGAGCGCTGTAGGTAGAGAGAGAGGACCGTGGAGTAGGCTGCGAGAGGTTTGCGAACGCGTAGCGTCGGCACACGAGTGTGTAACGATCGTTGATGGCGCGGGGCGATGATGATGGACTCTGGTTTCAACAGTCATGTGTGGCGCACCTAACTATGGTTCATGACGATGGTTGAAGACGTGGCGTTGTTTCCCCGGAAGAAGAGAGACAGTTGACATGTCGTAGGAATCCCCAAAACAAGTGGTGTCGCCAGCCACTTCCAGGCGCCTCAAGCTGAAGCAAATGTTTCAGTTACACATGGGGCTCGATTAACGGAGGCGCGTTCTCGTCGCCGGGCCCTGGACCCAGCAATGCGGCGCTGCTGGTGACTAGGATCTCCGTGCCGCTGACGAGCGGGATAAAATACGACTGGCCTGGCTCCTGCTAGACTGTCCCTCGGTGGAATCTACAGGAGCGGCTTGCCCGGCGCTGTCATGGCTTGGCGAGTAGCCGCGGCGCTGCCGCGACCCGTGCTGGGAGACGGCCCTTATCCTCCTCCCATGCAGGACGCCATGCGGCACCGATCTCGACAAGTTGATCGACGAGCGGAGGAGCTGGCGCCCGTCAATGCATGCTGGACATCGGTCAAGATGGCTGCTCGTGGGGGCGAGCTACCATCAGGGCTTCAGCGGTGGTGACCGCCGAGGCAACAACAGAGTTTATCCGCTTCACCATCGCAGCGTTTGTCACCGCGCTCACCCTCGGGGGCACTCGTCTGCCGGTGACTGGCGTCGGCATTGGTCTTCAGGCAGCCTGCCATGACGACTCTGTTTGCCCAGGCCCGGGTGGAGGGTGGGACCTGGCCATGCATGACGCATGGGGCGCAGGCAGAGCCCCATGCATGGAGTTGGACAACCATGCACCATGCCAGGCGGGGACTTTTCTGCTTCAGCGCCGCCAGTCGGCACAGCCGGCGTGGTTGGCCTCAAAGGCCAGGAGGAGGACGGTCCTTTCCTATACGCTCCTTGCCAGACATGTCCCTCAGGGACTTGTTTGGGTCTAAACTAGCCGGCGGGAGCGGCAGTCTAGACGGCAGGTAACCGGCTGGTGGCTATCGTCCTTCACAGGGCGGTGGCACTAGGACATGTGTTGTCTTGTCTTAGCTGGAATGCCATGTAACCGTAACTGTAACTGTAACACATGGGGCGTAGATGCAGCTCAGCAGCCCCAGGCCTGCATGTCTGGTCTCTCTCTACCACAACGTCTCTCTCTCTCTCTCTCTCTGAAGCGGTCATTCGAGTGGATATTGACAGCAATCACGCAGACATCGAGCCCTTGGGTGAGCCCCTGGAGGGCACCGTCACAAAGCGCCGCGGCCGATCGCCGCCCCACGTCTTAGCCGCGAGCACCGTACAAAACGCGACCAGCATGAGGAAGATCAGCACCTGCGGGGATATGGTGGGGTGGCGTGTCAAGATTTTGGGCTTGGACGTGTGGCGAGAGAGAGCTGCAAGGCAGGCCGTGACCCTGGGGCCGCTAGGCCATGGGCATGCTGCAATTGGGGGAAGGGGGGATGGGAGCAGGGTGCAGGGTTCTTGGGTGGCCGACACATCTTCAGGTTCCAGGGCTTCGGGGGAGTTCGCACGCAGCAGCAGGACTTCCCAACACGGCTAAACGCGGCTGCTGCAATTCACTCGAGCGGCGGCGTTTTTTTGTCTCATTTCAGTCACCCCTCGATTACTGGGTGTGTGCCTGTTGCCCCCCTCCCGCACCCCCGTCACAACCACGGCAAAGCCACGCAAGCAGGGGGCCTTGGCTGGCAGCCCCAGTCCCCTTTCTCCCGCGCCATGCACGCTCGCTCGCTCACCATGCTCATCATCGTGGGCGTTGGGAACCACGCGCCCCTGCGGGTGCAGGTTTTGAAGGTGTTGCAGGTGTTGCAGGTGTTGCAGGTGTTGTGCAGGTGTTGCAGCCTGTGAGTGTATGGGGAGCGGGAGGTGTCACGGGAGTTGTGAGTAGCTGACACCCATCTTGTGCAGCGCGTAAGTGGTCACGCAAGGAAGGAGTGTGAGATGGCGAGTGCGGGGAGCGGTAGGGAAGGAGGAGGGAGGAGAGTGGTCTGGTGGGTGGACGTACGGATGCTGCGAGTGAGGGAGGGGACGGGAGTGAGATGGCGAATGGTATGGGTGGGGGACGTTGTCCAGTGCTGACGCTGCAAGCCAAGTCCATGTCACGGGAGTTGTGAGTAGCTGACACCCATCTTGTGCAGCGCGTAAGTGGTCACGCATGACTGTACAACAAACGCAACAGTATGAAGACAGCTAAGGTGGTTTCTACGGGGAACACCTTGTGCAGCGCTGACGTACGGATGCTGCGAGTCGAGTCTAGGATGCATATGCCGTGACCCACAGGCATCGCGTCGCATGGCCGGTCGCAGGAGATGCAGCCCAGAGTGTGTGTGCGTGTGCGTGTGTGTGTGATGGAGAAGGAAGTTGTGGGAGGTGCAAACCACGACGGGATCGTACCCACTTGTGCCACGTCAGGTAGATGCTACATGTAGTGCCACTCGTGCCACGTCGGGTAGATGCTACATTGATGTAAGAAGCCCCATTTGAATGCTGTTGCTGACAGAGTCGAGTCGGCTAGATGACGGCATAGCTAGATGACGAGTTGAATCAGCCACATGACGGCATAGCTAGATGATGAGTTGAATCAGCTGCATGGCGGCACAGCTAGATGAC
>VFSX01000131.1:342538-417538 GCA_016618255.1 Chlamydomonas sp. UWO 241 | reverse complement strand
GATGCTGATTGGGGTGTGGAAAGATGGTGTGTGTGTGTGTGTGTCATCTTGATGCTGATGCTGGGAGGGATGGGGTGTGTGGAGGGATGGGGGTTGAGGAAGAAAGGATGGATTGAAGGGGACGAGGTTGGGGGGAGGCAGGGAGAGCGACTCAGGCCACAGCGTTGGATAGAGAGAGAGGGAGAGGGAGAGGGAGAGGGAGAGGGCGAGAGGGAGAGGGAGAGAATTCGAGAGGGAGTGAATGTGGGAGAAGGAGAGAGTGCGGGAGAGAGAGAATGCGAGAGGGAGAATGAGGAAGAGGGAAGAGGGAGAGGGAAAATGCGAGAGAGATAATGCAAGAGAGATAATGCAAGAGCACCTCCCCTGCACACACCTTCCGACTCAGGCCACAGCGTTGGATAGAGAGAGAGGGAGAGGGAGAGGGAGAGGGAGAGGGCGAGAGGGAGAGGGAGAGAATTCGAGAGGGAGTGAATGTGGGAGAAGGAGAGAGTGCGGGAGAGAGAGAATGCGAGAGGGAGAATGAGATAGTGAGGGAGAACGAGAGCAAGATAGAGATGAAGAGAGAAGGGAGGAAGCGGTAAAACGAGACCCCCGCACGCACCTTCCGACTCCGGCCACAGCGTTGGATAGAACGCGACGAGGCGCTGCGTGTGTGTGTGAGATTGTGTGTGTGTGTGTGTGTGTGTGTGTCTCAGAGACCGCTGTTTGGGGTAGTCTAGCCGGCGGGAGCGGTAGTCTACCAGCCGGGAGCCGGCGGTACTCTAGTACTTAAGTGTGCTGGAGTATCGGCGGGTGTCTCCGGTAGAAGAGTAGCCTGCTTAGCTGGAACCCCGTGTTACTGTGTGTGTGTGTGCATGTGTCGGTGTGTGTGTGTGTGATAGAGAGTGTGTGTGTGTGCGTGTGTGTGTTTGTGTGCCTGTGTTTGTGTGTGTACGTGTGTGGAGCATGGCAGGCAGGCTGGGCATGACACCAACGTTTGCCATCCACCTGGCAGTGTATGTGTGTGTGTGTGTGTGGCCAGCTGCAAGAGGGTGGAAACCTCATTCATAAAGCAGTGGGGGTAATGACGGGTCGTTGACGGCTGTGTTCGTGAATCCGCCTTGACTTACATACACACGCACACACACACACGCACACACACACACGCACACACACACACACACACACACACACACACCTGGGCGCCGCTCATGCACGCAGCGGTATAATGCTCACAGCATGCACACACACATGCACACACACACACACACACACACCTGGCTCCTGCTCATGCACACAGTGGTACAATGCTTACATCATGCACACACACACACACACACATACCTGGGCCCCGCTCATCCATGCAGCGCTCGGGTGTGCTGCTGCCCACAACGTGCACACACAGTTACAGTTACATCGGCTTTCCAGCAAAGACTACCTCTAGTCCTAGTACCACCGCCTAGACCCAAGTCCAGTTCTGGCCCTAACAATTACATGTGAGGGGCGGTAGCCACCAGCCGGCTGCCTGCCAACGTGTAGTCCCAGAGCAAAAAGGAGAGCTATTGTGCGACGCCTCTGTCAGGAGGAGGCTGGAGGCCGGCCTTTAGGGGGTCCAGTGGCGCTTGCCAATCTACTTGACCGCCGTGGTGGAGGGGCCGGCGCCTGAGGGGCAGCCGGACCGTACACCACGGCTCTCCACCCGACCCTATCCTGAGCACGCTCAAACGCCGTGTCCAAAAAGTCTTCCAATCAGAACGAGTGCCACTAGTTTCGCCTAGCTGCTGAATCAGTAGCTTAAGAAAATAGTGTCGGGAGGAGGCTGGAGGCCGGCCTTGCTGCCGAGCCACATCCATTGTGCAGTCAAAAGTCGTACGAGGAAGACGAGAAGCCGGCATGCGCATCACATGGCCTAGCCACTGCATTGATCGCTTTGCCACAAGGCTCTCAATTGGCTCAGTGTCGCACGCCTGCCGAATATAAGTTAATCTGTGCCGGTCGACCAGGCGCACACCCAGAATGCGACGAAGGCAGTTAGAGTGGGCAACCTCCAATCGAGTCAGTTGTGTTTTAGTAGGGGCCCATGTGCACACACACGCACACACATCCGCACACACACACACACACTCACCTGGGCCCCGCTCATGCACGCAGCACTGGGATGTGCTGCTGCCCACAGCTTGGCCAGCTGCAGCAGCGCAGCGCGCTTGTCTGCGCCTGCGTGCAGCTGCGTGTGTGTGTGTGTGTGTATGCAAGAGTGTGTGTGTGTGAGAGTGTGTGTATGCATGTGTGTGTGTGTGTGGCCAGTTGCAGCAGCGCAGCGCAATTGTCTGCGCCCGTGTGCAGCTGCATGTGTGTGTGTGTGTGTGGCCAGCTGTAGCAGCGCAGCGCGCTTGTCTGCGCCTGTGTGCAGCTGCACGTGTGTGTGTGTGTGTGTGTGTGCGCGCGTGTGCGTGTGTGTGTGTGTGTGTGTGTGTGGCCAGCTGCAGCAGCGCAACGCGCTTGTCTGCACCCGTGTGCAGCTGCCTGTGTGTGTGTGTGTGTGTGTGTGTGTGTGTGTAAGTGTGTATGTAAGTGTGTGTGTGTGTGTGTGTGTGTGTGTAAGTGTGTAAGTGTGTATGTAAGTGTGTGTGTGTGTGTGTGTGTGCGGCCAGCTGTAGCAGCGCAGCGCGCTTGTCTGCGCCCGTGTGCAGCTGCGTGCGTGTGTGTGTGTGCGTGCATGTGTGTGTGTGTGTGTGTGTGTGGCCAGTTGCAGCAGCGCAGCGCGCTCATCTGCGCCTGTGTGCAGCTGTGTGCGTGCGTGTGTGTGTGTGTGTGTGTGCGCGTGTGAGTGTGTGTGTGTGTGTGTGCATGTGTATGTGTGGCCAGCTGCAGCAGCGCCACACAAGTTTTGGTGTCATGTGCAGCTGCGTGTGTGTGTGTGTGTGTGTGTGTGTGTGCGTGTGCATGCACGCGCGTGTGTGTGTGTGTGTGTGTGTGTGTGTGTGTGTGTGTGTGTGCCAGCCCCCTCCACATCTTTGGATCCCGCATGATGCTCCCAAACAGAAACGGCGTCACGCCCCCCCCCCCCGGCCCTTTGTAAGACCTGCGTCTGCTGCATCCGCATGCATGCACGCACGCGCGTGTGTGTTCCTCCCACACTTCCACACCTCCATACCTTTGGACCCCCCATGATGCTCCCAAACAGAAACGGCTGCACGCGCCCCCCCCCCTGTTTGTAAGACCTGTGTCTGCTGTACCCGAACGCATGCACGCGTGTACATGTGTGTCCTTCCCACACCTCCACACCGCCACACCTTTGGATCCCCCATGATGCTGCCAAACAGAAAAATTGTCGCGCTCTCAACGTCCTGCCGCGTCCACACAAGCCCTTCCACACCTGCGTGCGTGTGGACATGTGTGTTTGTGCGTGTGCGTGTGTGCGTGCGCGGTAGGATCTGAAGCAATCTCTCTTCTGTGTGTGTGTGTGTGTGTGTGCGTGTGTGATCTATCTTACGGAATGTCGGACGCCTCTGATGCAAGTGTGTGCACGTGCGTGTGCGTGTGTGCGTATGCGTGTGTCAATTGATGACCAGAAGCAGCCCATCTAGCTCTGCCGTTCAGACTTTTCTGTAACGATCTCTCTATTTCTTTCTGTGTGTATGTGTGTGTGTGTGTTTGTGTGTGTACGTGCGCACGTGTCCGTGGCGGCACCCTCTCGGCCCCAGACTGCACCTCCCCATCCCTCACCTCCTCCCACACTTTCCACACCTCCCACACTAGCGACAGCGTCCAATGCCCCAGCCGCAGCCAAGGCAGGCCCCGGC
Source organism: Chlamydomonas sp. UWO 241 (assembly GCA_016618255.1). Lineage (NCBI taxonomy): Eukaryota > Viridiplantae > Chlorophyta > Chlorophyceae > Chlamydomonadales > Chlamydomonadaceae > Chlamydomonas > Chlamydomonas priscui. The sequence goes on along the minus strand of VFSX01000131.1, from coordinate 413,756 downwards.
TCAAGACCCAGCGCCTCAGCCGCCCAGCCTAGGACGATCTCTGTCGTGCGCCTGTGTAGTGCGGTGTGGGCAGGTGTGGGCAGGTGTGGACAAAGTGTGGACACAGTGCGTGTGGAGGGGCGAAACGAGCAGGCGCACCCAGGGCAGGCCCCGACTCAGGACCCAGCGCTTTTGTTCGCCCAGCCTAGCACGCCCTCGGTGGTGCGCCTGTGGTGTGGACAGGTGTGAGCAGGTGTGAGCAGGTGTGGGCAGGTGTGGGCATAGTGTGGGCACAGTGTATGGGGGGGGAGAGCAAGCGCTTTGGCCGCCCAGCCTAGCACGCCCTCTGTGGTGCGCCTGTGGTGTGGTGTGGGCAGGTTTGGGCAGGTGTGGGCAGGTGTGGAAAGGTGTGGGCACAGTGGTTGGGGGGGGGACAGCAAGCGAGACCTCTAGAACGAGCGCTTTTGTTCGCCCAGTCCGCGGTAGTGCGCCTGCGCGCGCGTGTGCAACACAGCATGTGGTTTTAAAAGGCCCTAAACTCAAGGGTGTTCCTGAGGGCCCTGAACTTGGGAGTTTTTTCGGCTCTGAACTTTTGAGGGAAACGAGCAGCCGCAGCCAAGGCAGGCCCCGACTTGGGACCCAGCGCTTGGGTCGCCCAGCCTAGGACGCCCTCGGTGGTGCGCCTGTGTAGTGTGAGCAGGTGTGGGCATGTGTGGAAAAGTGTGGACACAGTGTGTGTGTGCGGGGAACAAGCAGACGAAGCCAGGGCAGGCCTCGACTCTACACCCAGCGCTTGGGTCGCTCAGCTCGGTGGTGCGCCTGTGTGGTGTGGGCAGGTGTGGGCAGGTGTGGGCAGGTGAGGACACAGTGTGTGTGGAGGGGGGAAACGAGCAGGCAAAGTCAAGCAGGCCCCGACTCGAGACCCAGCGCTTTTGTTCGCCCAGCCTAGCACGGTGGTGCGCCTGTGTAGTGTGGTGTGGGCAGCTGTGGGCAGGTGTGGGCAGGTGTGGACAGGTCTGGGCAGGTGTGGGCAGGTGTGGACAGGTGTGGGCAGGTGTGGGTAGGTGTGGGGGACAATGTGTGTGGGGGACAGTAAGCGAGACATTTTGGCGCTACTTCCCTACACCACGAACTCCAGAGAATCTACCCCACACACTGCCCCCCCCCCAAAAAACTCACTTGAACTTCGTCCCGAAAAGCACGGCGACCGTTTTGCCGAGGAGTTTGGCATACGCCCCGGCACTACATCCCTTAACCACAGCCCCCAGAGAATGCAGCCCCTTGCCCCCGCCTCACACACACACTGCCCCCACATGCACACAGAAGAAGAAGAAAAAACAAAACTCACTTGAGCTTTGTCCCGTCAAATACGGCAACCGTCTTGCCGAGAAGCTTGGCGTACGCCCCGGCGCTACTTCCCTAAACCACAAACCCCAGAGAATCTAGCGCCCCCCCCCTGCACACACGCTGCCCCCCCCCCAAAAAAAACTCACATGAGCTTTGTCCAGTTAAACGCGGCAACCGTTTTGCCGATCAGTTCGGCGTACGCCACGGCGCCACTTCCCTGAACCACACTCCCCAGAGAATCTGCCCCCCTCCCCCTTGCCGAGTAGCTTGACTGCCCCCCCCCACACACACACAAAACTCACTTCAGCTTTGTCCCGTCAAACACGGCGACCGCCTTGCCGAGGAGTTTGGCTCACCCCGGCGCTACTTCCCTCAACTTCCCTAAACCACAAACCCCAGAGAATCTACCCCCCCCCCCCGTAGCTTGGCGTACGCTTCGGCGGTGCACTCACTTGAGCTTTATGCCGTCAGACGCGGTGACCGTCTTGCCGAGTAGCTTGGCGTACGCCACGGTGCTAAGTAGCACTTCTCTAAACCACCCCCCCCTACAGCACGCGCGCACACGCGCGCACACGCACAAACACGCACACACGCACAAACACGCACACACACAGCTTTATGCCGTCAAATACGGCGACCGTTTTGCCGAGTAGCTTGGCGTACGCTTCGGCGGTGCCGGCCGTGACCCAGGGGTATGAATCCACACTAAAGTTGTTGCAGATCTTTGCCTGGAAGTGTGGACGCGAGGGAGGGGCGGGAGGCTTGGGGAGAGGGGCGCACGCACGCGCGCACACGCGCGCACACGCACAAACACGCACACACGCACAAACACGCACACACACACACACACACACACACACACAAACACACACACACACACACACACGCGCGCACACACGTCTTCTCAACGTGTGTGACGCTTCCTGTAGCGCGTGCAAGTGCGTGCATGCCCCCTCTCCCCCCCACACACTTTCAAGTTGGACGGCTCCGCGCAGTCCATGTGCAACACACACGCACACATACACACGCACACACATACACACACACACCACGCACACAGCCACCCACATTGGACGGCTCCGCGCAGTCCATGCGCGCGACGAACACAGTGGCGGGTTGCCCCTGTTGGCCCTCAAGCGGCTTGAGCTGCGTGCCGTCCAGCGCGGCTGCCACCTTGTCATACGTGTGGGCAAACGCACGACATGCACCACACCTGTGGGCATGTGTGTAGACGATGGCGGGTGGGGAGGAGTGAGGGGGGGGCGTGCGTGCGTTGCATGGGCACGCATGGAGGCGCCACTAGCGTGCGGCCCCACCATGCGGCGTAGAACTCCACCAAGCAGGGGCTGTCTGGTGCCAATCCCTGGAACGTGGACACGAAGCCCTGTTCTGTCAGGTCCTTGATGTGGGGGCTCACGGCGAACGCGGCACGCGCGCACGGCAACACCCCGCCTGCTGCCATCACCACCATCACCGCCACTAGCGCGGTCGTCGTCGCGCCTCTATTAAACGATCTGCTCCAGCTCCGTCGTTTCCGCATGGTCGTTTCCGAAAGAACCACAACTTGCAGCGCACCGCCACCTCCCTCCGTGGGTAGCGATCTCCGCGAGCCAAGCCCTATCGCGAGGGGGGGTGGGGTGGGGTGCACAGCGGTGCTGGTCCCCTGTGATGTAGGGGGTTTGGGTCCCCGACTGCTGGACTCCCCGCCCCACACCCCAGCAGAGACGTTACAACTTACAACCGCTCGTCTCTAAGCATGTCTTAAGCATGTTGTTAGGAATATTTCGTCACCCACCGCCACAACATTAATCCTCGCCGCCTCGTACAGCAGACGCTGTGCCAGACCACACTGGCTTGCCGCACGTGCCGGCTGAGTGCAGCCTAGGCCTAGAAGCACTGCCTTGCGGCAGCAGCAACATGAGTGCTAACGGCATCAGTTGCGAGCAACGCGCGCGCGCGCGGCGCATCAAGCATCGGCGCCAGCATCAGCATCAGCAGCGCCGGCAGCAGCAGCAGCAGCAGCGCGCCCAACATCAACTTAAAACGTGATCAATGCAACACTCTCCACATCGATCGTCAACCTCAGTTGACGAGCAAGCTGACGGACATGTCGACGTCGTTGTCAGTCGCCTGGAGCGCCTGCACCGCCTGTTGTGGGTGGTGGTGTGGGAGGGCAGGGTTTCAGGGTTTGTGCAAGTGTCGAGGGCTGTGTGTTCCTCCAGCGAGAATGCCAGTGAGCCAACTGATTCACTGCATTCACTGCAAACTGATTCACTGCAAACACATTTGTACTGCATTCAATGCAGACTGATTCAATGCAATCCGATTCAATGCAATCCGATTCAATGCAAACTGATTCAATTCACAACAAAGGCTGTCGCCCCCTGCTCTTGCCTGCGCGCGGCCGAACCCCATCTCGGTCAGCTTTGGGGCCTCGAGCCTCGGAGCAAACAGATTCAATGCATTCAATGCACACTGACAACAAGGGCCGCTCTCGTCCCCCCCCCCGCTCTCGCTTGCGCGCCCAAACCCCACCTCGGTCACCTTTGGGGCCTCGAGCCTCGGACGCAAACTGATTCAATGCATTCAATGCACACTGATTGAATGCAAACCGACTCAATGCAAACTGACTCATGCACAACGTCTCAATGCACAACAAAGGCCCCCCCCCAGGCGCCCTCACCTGCGCGCGCCCAAACCCTATCTCTGTCAGCTGCGTGATGAGCTCCTCCGGCTCAAACTGATCCAATGCATTCAATGCACACCGATTCAATTCACAACTGACTCAATGCACAACAAAGGCCGCTCGCCTGCGTGCACCCAAACCCCGTCTCGGTCACCTTTGGGGCCTCGAGCCTCGGACGCAAACTGATTCAATGCCTTCAATGCAAACTGACTCAATGCAAATTGACTCATGCACAACTGACTCGATGCACAACAAAGGCCACGCCCGTCTCCCCTCTGCTCTCGCCTGCGCGCGCCTGAACCCCACCTCCACACGCATTGCACACGCTGCATAGTCACCTTCGGGAACGTTCGGGGCCTCGAGCCTCGGGAGCTAACTGATTCAATGCCTTGAATGCACACGGATTCAATGCAAACCGACTCAATGCAAACTGACTCGATGCACAACCGACTCAATGCAAAATGACTCATGCACAACGACTCAATGCACAACAAAGGCCCCCCCCTCCCCGCACCTGCGCGCGTCCAAACCCCATCTCGGTCAGCTGCGTGATGAGCTCCTCCGGCGGTGGAGGCACGGCCGCGGCTGCCGCGCGCGCTGCCTGCTGCCCTGGCCCCGCCCGCCGTGCCCCGCTGCTGCCAGCCGCGGCGGCAGCAGCAGCTGCTGCTGCGGGTGTGCCGTGCGGTGGCTGCGCGGGTCCCGCCGGCCGGTCCTGAACCGGGAGCGCACGCGAGGGAGGGGGGGGTGAGGAGAAGAGGAGGAGGGGCTTGAGTGGATGGGGTTGAGCGGATGGGAAGGCAACCTGAATCGGGAGCGCACGTATGTGCGTGGTGGGGCGGGGGGTTGCGAACGCGTTCAGGCAAGCCAGGGTTGTCCTTCCCGATTGGCAAACGAAAAAGGCATGCCCGGTAGGCGCCCCCCCCCCCACGTTTTTGGGGAGGGCACGTTCAGGAAAAAAAAAACGTGCTGAGGCTTGAGCGGAGGCGTTTTTTCGGGGAAAAGTGTGAGATCGTATTTGTTTTGCACTTTTCGAAGTGATTCTTGGTCTGCAGCCCGGAGTCCCGACAACCCGGTAAACCCTTTTCGGGAAAAAAAACACGAAAGGATAGCTGACCCCAACTTGGCAAGGAGACCCCTGGTGCAAAAACACACACACGCTGACACACGACGCAGCAGCGTGGCACCACCGACCTGCAGCAGCTCGCCTATACAGCACACACACACATACACACACACACACACACGCACACACACCATGCACCCGCACCCCAGCCATCGACCTGCAGCAGCACGCCCATACAGGACACACACACACACACACACACACACCATACAGCACCCCCCACCCCAGCCACCAACCTGCAGCAGCACACCCATACAGCACACACACACACACACACACACACACACACACACACACACACCATACAGCACCCCCCACCCCAGCCACCAACCTGCAGCAGCACACCCGTACAGCACACACACACACACACACACACACACACACCATACAGCACCCCCCCCACCCCAGCCACCAACCTGCAGCAGCACGCCCATACAGGACACACTCACACACACACACACACACACCATGCAGCACCCTCCACCCCAGCCACCGATCTGCAGCAGCACGCCCATACAGCACACACACACACACACACACCATGCAGCACGCCCCCCACCCCAGCCACCAAGCTGCAGCGGCACACCCATACAGGTCACACAACACACACACACACACACACGCACACACCATGCATCCCCACCCCAGCCACCGACCAGCAGCAGCACGCCCATACAGGACACACACACACACACGCACACACCACGCAGCAACCCCCCACCCCAGCCACCAACCTGCAGCAGCACGCCCATACAGGACACACAACACACAAACACACACACACAACACACACACACACACACAACACACACACACACACAACACACAACACACACACACACACACACACGCACACACGCACGCACACACACCACGCACCCCCTCACCCCAGCCAAAGACCTGCATCAGCACGCTCATACAGGACACACAACACACACACACACAGACCACCGCCACACACCTGCAGCAGCACGCCGAGCGTGCGCGCGAAGAACGAGCACACCACCCTGGGCAGCCGCAGCCGCCGCAGCCCAGTGCAGCGGTACAGCGCGCCTGCGGGAGGGCGGGGTGGTAGCAGGCACACGGTGGTCGCCAGCGTTGATTGGCCATGCAGGCGTGATCGGCTCGTAGTCCGTGTGTGAGTGTGTGTGTGTGTCCCCCCCTCCCCAGTGCAGCGGTACAACGCGCCTGCGGGAGGGCGGGGTGGTGTGCACGGCGGGCGCGGTGGCATCGTTGGTTGGCCATGTGCGCGTGATCAGGACGTGCTCCGTGTGTGTGCGTGTGTGTGTGTGTGTGTGTACCCCCCCCCCCACACACCCAGTGCAGCGGCACAGCGCGCCTGCGGGAGGGCGGGGTGGTGGCAGGCACACTGAGGGGCGTGGCGGCATCGTTGATTGGACATGAAGGCGTGATCGGGACGTGCTCCGTGTGTGTGTGTGTGTGCGTGTGTGTGGGTGTGTGTGTGTGCGTGTGCGGCAATTCTCCGATGCAGAACGGAGTATGCACAGCCCCGTCTTGTCACCCAGCTAGGGGGCCAATTCCAGCGCGTCCCTACCTGCCACCAGCCCCGCCCCCCCTGCCAGCAGCGTTGACGGCCCGCCCGCGAAGAGCAGCTGGAGGCCTGACAGGTACGCGAACGTCTGCGGGTGCGGCGGGCACAGTGAGTGTGTATGTGTGTGTGTGTGTGTGTGTGCACCCCTGGTATGTACACACACGGGGCTGCATGCATGCGCCATGCGACGCCATGAATGCATGCATGGGGACTCGCCTTGTCGCTGAACCGCACGCCCCCCACGGTGAACTGTGAATACGCAGGGATGGTGAAGACGAACTGCACGAGGCACGCGAACATGAGGCCGTAGGGGCCGGATGCAACCGGCACCTTCAGCACTCTCCGTCCGGCATACGCCAGTACTGCTGACAGGCCCGTCGTCGTCGTCGCAAACGCCCCGAACTTTGCACTCCCCGCATGGCGCTCCAGGTGGCGAAAGCCGTACAGCAAAAAGAGACCTATGATGAGCTCGCCGGGCGTCCGTAGTGCGAAGCATTGGCGCGCCAGCTGCAGTGGTCCATTGCCGAGGCGAAAGTCCCTGTGGACGTTTGCCGCTTGCGCTAGAATCGATGCGCCCGCGGTTGCGACAAGAGCGCACTTGGTGATGGGGCACTCGGACAACCCAGGCGCTCCCATCCTCCTGCTAGCTCCACGCCCTAATGGAGCAGCTGAGGCCTCCTTTAGGGCTTGTCCAAGGACGCTGGGCTGGACGGGAATGGGGATTGAGGGCTCCCATGCAGTTCCAACTTCACAGGCATGCCCCACGTGCTGTTTGCTCCAACTGGAGGGCGGCAGGGTGGCGGACGCACGTTCTACTTGCGCAAGTAGCATCATCATGGAACATGCTTGCTCCCATGACTCATGACGCGCTCTAAGGCGCGCAAACACAGTGCGGCCGCCGGCGCGCTCATCGCCCGCGCGGCCACCACCACAGAATCACCGGTGAGCAGCGGCTCCCCCGGCTCAGACTCCCCGCCACGCCACCGCGCGTGCGTGGATGCGACACAGACACAGCTTTCGGCGCTCCACGGGGCGCGGGGGGCAGCCACATACGCGGAGTCTGCGCAACACCTGCATGGCGACGCCAGCAACCACATCCCGGCCTCGGCCGACACCACAGACGCCCTCCGCGCCCTCAGCGCGGGGCAGGCAGACATCAGACGCCTGGTAGGGGGGCTACTGGACAGGGAGGCGAGGGCGCGCGCCCAGCCACAGAATGCGCCGACGCAGGTGGGCGCGCCACAGGTTGCCGACGCCGGCCACAGCGGTGCCCTTGCGGGGGTGCTCGCTGTGGTGCAGGCGCAGGCGCAACAGATTGCGTCCCTGGTGGATGTGGTGAGCCTCCTGGTGAGCCGCGTCCCTGGGGCGCCCATGCAGATGCCCACGTCGCTGCGCCGCAGCTTCGTGCTGTCCATCCCGCGGCCCACAGTGCGGCGCCCCGCGCTGCGCCTGCTGCCGAGGCTGCTCAGCCTGCCCGGCCCGCTGCTGCTGCCGCCCCTGTGGCGTCGGCGGGGGGGGGGCCGGCGACGGAGCGGCCTGCGTCGGGCGCCACGCGTGCCGCATCTGCGCGCGGCCCCTCCCGCCGGGGGGGGCTGCCTGCGCGTGTGGGCGACACGTCGCTGCGCCGCAGCTTCGTGCTGTCCATCCCGGTGGCACGCGGCGCCAACTGGTTCCTCGCGGGCGGTGGCAGGCGGATGGATGAAGAGGAGGCGACGGCGGCGGCGGCGGAGCGGATCGCTGCAGCTGCCGAGGACGGCACCAGCCTGCCCGTCCGCCTGGCTACGGATGTCGTGCGCTTCCTCTACGGCGGCACCGGCCGGCGGGAGCCGGCTGATGGTGGCGTCGTGTCCGCGTCGCTCCTCAACGCCAAGCCTGCCGTCGGGGGCATCGGCGTGGAGCCACGCGGGGGCGGTGTGCTGCGTGTGCTCTTCACCGTGGCGTCTGACGCCGTGGCCGACACTGTCGTGCGCTGGCGCCACGAGCTGCGCCGCTGCGTGGACTCGACTGCAGTCTTCGACGTCCTCAGTGACCGCGAGGAGGCGCAGCACCAGGCGCTGTGGCCCGCTTTCCTCGCCGCCAAGGTTGCGGGGAAGCGGGCGCAGTTCCACCGCGCGCGCCTCGTCGTTGACGGCGAGCGGGTGCCTGCACCTGCTTGCTAGATGGCATTCCCTCTGGGGGTGTTTTTGAAGGGGAGGTGGCGCCACACGCGTGCGGTGGCGGGTGCGGTGTGGTCGCTGAGTAGAGTGCTGCGGCGGGTGTGCTACTAGCCCCGCTTCCGGTGGTCTGGGGGAGGGCTTTTTGGTCCCTTCATGGTTTTATACCTTGGGTCCGCCCTCTGGCCATTTGAGGGGCTGGGTGTGCAGCCTGCACAGTGGTGCTGCTTGCTTGGCGCCCGCCACCAAGTGTGGATGGCGTTACCGTGGGCTACTTGTAGCTTGACCTTTTGTGGGCCTTGAGCCTTGTTTCTCTAAGTCCCACTGGAGCTTTGGAACCGTACGTGTGACCGCCAGAAGTGGATTGTAAAACTCTCATCATCATTCCATGCTCATGGCGCTCCCACACTTGCGTGTATGTGTGTGCAGCACACGCGCGCGCTCGGCGCCAGTGTTGTCTGTGTGTATTTCAAGGGTACATGTATTTCCAAGGACAGCAGGCCCCACAGACGAAAAAACGTGCCTACATCCCGAACCCCCCAAACCCCATCATCGCCATCATCTCCGGGTCCATGCCCTCCGCCGCTGCCGCCACCTCAGCGTCCTTCTCCCGCTGCTTCTTCTCCTGTGGGTGGGGAAGCGGCAGGTGTGCGCGTTTGTGTGTGAGTGTGTGTGCGCGTGTGTGTGCGTGTGCGCTCGTGGCCGGTGCCACGGGTGTCCAGTGACGCTACAGACACGGCAACCTCCTTTGCCACCCTTTGATCTTCGCTCCTCTCTTGCTCCCTCCCTCCCTCATACACACACCCACACCTTCTTCGCTGCCTTGCGCTCCTCCCGCTCCCGCTCCTCCCGCTCCTGGGCCTCCAGGATGCGCCGGTCGACGCCATCAGGCAGGTAGTCGTCCGGGTTGGGCTCGGACTTCTTGGCCTGTGTGTGTGTGTGCATGTTGACACACGCGCCACGGAGGTGGACGAGGCGCACGGGCGCCCCCCTGACCTGGCTGAGACGGAGGCGTGTGTGCGAGCGTTGCGCTCGGCCGCCGCTCCGGGCGGTGACCAGCTGGACGCCATGCTGTTGCGGTGCCCACCTGCCATCGCATGGCTCCACCGGGTCATCATCGCCGTATGGCGGTCGGGGAGAGCCCCGAGGGACACATGCCGAGTACAAACAATGCATGGCTGTGGCATTTGTCGACTATTCTAAAGCTTACGATTGCATAAACCGTGCGGCACTGTGGAGAGTCCTTAGATTATATAGTGTTCATTACTTCTGCACCGCGTCTCCACGCAGGTTGATGGTCAGTTGCATGAGGCTCAGTGTGGTTTCAGAAAAAGCAGAGGCACTGTTGATGCGATTTTTACTCTGCGCTCGCTGAGCGCGGCACATGCCGAGTACAAACAATGCATGGCTGTGGCATTTGTCGACTATTCTAAAGCTTACGATTGCATAAACCGTGCGGCACTGTGGAGAGTCCTTAGATTATATAGTGTTCATCCGCACATTATTGATCTGTTGGAGGATCTTCACACCAACACCGCAGCTGCCGTGCGGCTGGCTGGGAAAATCGGGCACGAATTCCCCGTGTCGTCTGGTGTGCGACAGGGGTGCGTCATTGCTCCTGTGTTGTTCAATGTTTTTTATTGACCACATAGTGAAAAAGGCGCTAGACATGATGCCAGAGGGGGCTGGCGTGTCAGTCGTGACCCGAGCCGGCGGCTCTGTATTGTCGTCGTCGGTTGAGCGCATAGTAATGCTGATGTATGCCGACGATTTATGTTTGTTCTCGCATGACCCAGCTCAGTTGGCGCTTATGCTGCAAATCCTTGACAAAGTGTCCTCTAGCTTTGGCATGCAAATCAACGCCGCCAAGACAGAAGTGATGATTTTGCCAGCAGATTTTGACGCGGATCTGCCCACGTTTGCGCTGACTGGTGGTGAAGTGAAGACCGTCTCTGCATTTAAGTATCTAGGGAGTTGGATAACCCAGAGTGGTGGTGTGGAAAAGGAGATCGGTGTGCGTGTCGGTCGCGCGCTGGGCGTGTTTGCGTCGTTTGATAAGATTTGGGCCAGCAAGAAGATGCAAGTGCAGTCTAAGATGCGGGTTTACAACACTTTCGTGCTGCCCCACTTTCTGTACGGCTGCGAAACATGGGCCCCTACTAAAACACAACTGACTCGATTGGAGGTTGCCCACTCTAACTGCCTTCGTCGCATTCTGGGTGTGCGCCTGGTCGACCGGCACAGATTAACTTATATTCGGCAGGCGTGCGACACTGAGCCAATTGAGAGCCTTGTGGTAAAGCGATCAATGCAGTGGCTAGGCCATGTGATGCGCATGCCGGCTTCTCGTCTTCCTCGTACGACTTTTGACTGCACATTGGATGTGGCTCGGCAGCAAGGCCGGCCTCCAGCCTCCTCCCGACAGTTACAGTTACATCGGCTTTCCAGCAAAGACTACCTCTAGTCCTAGTACCACCGCCTAGACCCAAGTCCAGTTCCTCCCGACACTATTTTCTTAAGCTACTGATTCAGCAGCTAGGCGAAACTAGTGGCACTCATTCTGATTGGAAGACTTTTTCGGACACGGCGTTTGAGCGTGCTCAGGATAGGGTCGTGTGGAGAGCCGTGGTGAACGGTCCGGCTGCCCCTCAGGCGCCGGCCCCTCCACCACGGCGGTCAAGTAGATTGGCAAGCGCCACTTGACCCCCTATCCTCTAGATAGCAGTTAGGACCTGTTTTGGAGGCGTCGCACAATAGCTCTCCTTTTTGCTCTGGGACTACACGTTGGCAGGCAGCCAGCTGGTGGCTACCACCCCTCACAAGTAATTGTTAGGGCCAGAACTGGACTTGGGTCTAGGCGGTGGTACTAGGACTAGAGGTGGTCTTTGCTGGAAAGCCGATGTAACTGTAACTGTGTGTGTGTGTGTGCATGTTGAGTATTTCTCTCTGTAACGTCTCTCTTTCGGCCCGCCCCCCACGAAGCTGAAAACGACATTTCAGGGGAAAAATCGCGACTTTGGGCGTAAAATCGACTGAAAACGACGAAAACGACCCCCGCAGATGATTAAACATTTCCGATCTTCTACCCCCCCCCTCCCCCCGTGAAGGCCAAGGGCGCGCACGGAATGATACTTTGACTTCCTCCAGCTTCCGCTTGACCTGGTCAACCGTGCTCTTCTCCACGCGCATCGTCATGCCTGCTGACACACACACACACACACACACACACACACACACACCTCTCTACCCTCCTTACCTTGACTTCCTCCAGCTTTCGCTTGACCTGGTCAACCGTGCTCTTCTCCACGCGCATCGTCATGCCCAGCGCGCGGTTGTGCCACTTGCCTGCGTGAGTGCGTGTGTGTGTATGTGTGTGTGCGCGTGTGTGAGTGCGTGCGCGTGTATGTGCGTGTGTGCATGCGCAAGTGTGTCTTGGGAGGGGATAGGAATCACGCAGGCGTGCCTGCGCATGGGGTGGAGGTGGAACAGCATCAGCGGCATCACAGGCAGCAGCAGCAACAGCAGCAGCAGCAGGAGCAACAGCAGCAACAGCGCGCCCACCGTTGATGTGGTCGAGGTACGTGATTGAGTCCTTGAGCACGCAGTCGCACACGTTGCAGAAGTAACCGCCCTGCTGGTTGAGGGCGGCGTTTGCGCCCACGACCTGCGGGCACACACGCAGACCGGATGCATGCGTGGTGAGCCATGCATGCACATGGGACTGCTGCGAGCATGCATGCATGCATGCATGCGACGACTGCACTTAGTCTCTTGGCTACCTACCCCCCTGTCAAAGGCTGGGGGGTGGCCAGCTGGGGGAGGTATCCAAACCAAGAGACTTACAGGGATGGCGAAACGCCATCCCTGTAAGTCTCTTGGTTTGGTGGGTAGCCAGCTGGTTATTTTCAAGCAGGCGGAGCCGGGCTTGCTACCCCCCCGGACTTAATCCAGGGGGGGATGGGCCATCCCCACCCAACCTGGGCCCACCCCAGGAGGCAAAGTGGCCAAAACGGGCGACACCAAACTTTGGGAATTTCTTGTGGCTTCCCTGGTTGACCAAATCCACTTTTGACTTTTGTGTACTTTTTAATTGCCACCAATCTCATTTAGACGCATGCATCGTGGGTGGCCGTGGCTTGGAGAGACGGTGAAATGCGGAACGAAACCGTTTGGCGTCAAACGCAACCGTGACGTGTAACGTTCGACGCCAAACGATTTCGTTCCGCATTTCACCGTCTCTCCAAGCCACGGCCACCCACGACGCATGCGTCTAAATGAGATTGGCGGCAACTAAAAAGCACGTGTCAAAAGTGGATTTGGTCCAGAGGCGACGCCGCAAAACATGCCGAAAGTTTGGTGTCGCCCAGCACAGCGACCGCGGCAACGCGGCACGGCACGGGACCCAGCGCCTCGTCAAGTTCATGCCACGGGTGGTACCGATCGGTAGGAGGTGTCGCGGGGGGCTGGCTCCTCGCAGCGGCGCGGCAGGGGGTTGGGTGCGACTGTTGCATGGCGCTCCGCGAGGCCCGTGACGGCCCCACGACGTATCCCAGCACACGATCTCGACACGCACGTCTATATTACATGTCGAGAAGTCATTCTGCACGCGCGATGTGGCCGTTTTGTCGACTCTGGAATCTTGGGTGTGGCCACATTTTGGTCACAGGTTGGGTGGGGATGGCCGACGGAGCAAGCGGATTCTTTTGGACTTGTTGTTTAGGGGCTAAAAGCCATTCCTAATAAAATCTATCATTACTAGGCTTTGATATTTAAAGAATAAAGACATCTAAACTGGCATGAACTGCAAAGAAAGCAACAGTCAAAGGTACTAACGCTTTCCAGCCTAATCGCATAAATTGGTCGTACACGCATGCATGCTTGCAGCAGCCACGGTGTGAGTGTGTGGTTAGGAGTCGTGCGGGCGCGCGGTGCAGACGGTGTGCTTGCAGCCATGCAATCACCATGCATGCATGCATGCTCGCAGCAGCCACATGTGCAAGGCCAGCTGCAAGGGGCTCGGCAGGGTTGGCGGGGCACACGCAGTGCATGGGGCGCATGCAGCGCATGGCATGCTAACATGTGCTGCATCGCACACAGCAACACACGCATGCAGCTCATGGCATGCTGGCATGTGCTGCATTGTATGCAGCAACGCACGTACAGCAAAGATGCGGCATGCTGCACACCTGCGTCTTGTTGAGCCGGCTCGCGAGGTCGATCTGGAAGTCTCGCGACTTGAGCTCACTGCGCGCCACAATCTGGCCCTGGTGCAGCGGGTCGCGCTCCACGCGCCGGCGCTTGCGCGCCGCCCACTTGTCCTCCTTGTCATCATCTTGGCCCTCCTGGGGTAGCGGGGCGGGTGGGTGCGTGTATGTTGAGGGCGCGCATGCGGCGGGCCATGCCCATGCGCCATGCATGCATGCGACCCATGCGCCACCCCTCCAGCAATGCGCCCTGCGTCCTGGCCACTCAACGCTCTGCCCGCACCCACCGTGTCCTTCTTCTCCTTGGCCTCCCTCTCCTCCGCCTTCTCCCGATACTCGTCCTTGTCCCATGTCCGGCGAGCGGTGTTGTCAATGGCAGCCACCTTCTTCTTCCCCGTGCCGCCGCTGCTCATGCCTGCTACGAGCCCAGCAACTCGACCTATGTGTACGCCCGCCGGCCCACTAGCTGGCTTGGGAGCCAACGCCGCGCGTTGTGCTGCCTTTGGGCCCGATTAGGGGTGTACGCGTGCGTGCGTGTGTATTCAATTGACACACGCTTTTAGACAAGGCTCATTAGACAAGGCTCATTTAAAAAAGGCTTGTAGACAGGCTCATACTGCCCACACAGTCACACGTTACTCGTTTCACAAGACCTCTCTCTCCTTCTCCCCTGCTCTGATCCCAGCACCAGAATCAAGATTACCAAAGCGCACGCCACGCACGCCCGGCGTGTGCGCAGGTGGGCCGGGGCACACGTATTTTCAAGCTAAGACAGCCGCGTAGCAGCAGCAGGACACAACGCCATCATGACGTCCGGCAACGAGGACCGCACGACTGGCAGCTTCAACTGGGTGGCGCAGCTGCAGCACTACGTGAAGCAGCCAGTGGGAGGCGTGGTGAGCACCAACCAGCCTGAACGTCAGCGCCTGGCGGACGCCGTGCTCGGCGCCCCGACATCTGCGGAAGCGTGGTGAGCACGGAGTCATGCCGCGACACCAACGCCTCTTTCATGCGGTCGAGGAGGAGGGAAGGGGGAGCAGCTGCATACGCCACTCGCATGTGCGCCCATGTGGCACGCAAGGGCCCATCCCGGATGCGTGCGCGTAACTTCGCACGCAGATGACCCTCTCGCAAGCTGCTTTCTTTGGGGTGCATGCCAAGCAGGCAGCTGCACGCACGGCGTGCGCCGCCCCATGCGTCGCTGCCATGCGCATGGGCGCGTTGACCGGCTCGTTGACTGCACGCCCCCCACCCCATGCCAGGTGGGACTTCCTGCGCTACGAGGACGAGCTGCAAGACAGCAGCAGGCTGGAACCCAGCCCCGAGGGTGGAATCGGGGGCAGTGCTGGAGGGGGCGGTGGGGCGAGCCCCTCGAGTGGCGCGTCACTCAACCAGCTGTACCACCGTGCCACCGAGCTGGTGCAGCGCAAGAGCGGGGCGTCCGACGCGTACCTGTTCATCTGGCTGGGCTTTGCAAGGCACCAGTGGTGCGTGCGCGTGTATCTGTCTGTCTGTCTGTCTGTCTGTCTGTCTGTCTGTCTGTCTGTCTGTCTGTCTGTCTGCGTCTACACGCGTTTGAACGCACATACCCCCCCCCCCCAAACATTCACACATCCTGCCTCAACGCACGTGTGCAGGCACTCTTATGAGGACGGCGCGCGCGACACACCACACACACACACACACACACACAAGCGCGCACACACACACACACACACACACACACAAGCGCATACAAACACAAACACACACGCAAACACACACGCACGCACGTGCGCAGGCAGTCCAATGAGGACGACGCGCGCGACACGTTCAAGACGCTCAAGAACCACATGGTGCGTGGCAGTGGTTCTGCTATACGGCGCGCCGCCTATGTATCATCTATCAGTATCAACGTTGTACGGGTACAACGCTTTCAACCTAAATTTTGTTTGCATGGCACGAGAGCTGTGGTTGGTACCTCTGGGCCACGTGGGCCCCCTGAAAACGCTCTGAAAGCCCTGAAAACCCGTGAACACCCCTGAAACCCCCTGAGAACCCCTGAGAACCCTGCCCCTGAAACCCCCTGAAATCCCCCCCCCCAAAACCTGGAAACCCTGCCCAGGTTGGCGGGGGCGGCTCGAGCGCGCACCTCTGGGCCACGTGGGCGCGGCTGGAGGCTGCAAGCGGAGACGACGCACAGGTGTGCGTGTGGTGTGTGGGGGGGGGGGGGGGGGGCACATGTGTGCACACGCACACACACGCAGTGTGTGCCAGGCCCACACACACACTCCTTTCCCCCCAAGGTGGCAGCTCCCCCTCCACATCCTTTGAACGGCAGGCGCTGATAATTGTGGGCAAAGGAATCAAGGAGCGTGCGCAGCCTGCCTGTCTGCTTGAGGCCCTCAAGGCCAAGCTGCAGGCACACTCTGCAGGTACTGCAGGTGTGTGTGTGTGGGGGGGGGGGGCACATGTGTGCACACGCACACACACGCACACACACGCACACTCACACACACACTCCTTTTCTCTCCAGGTGGCAGCGGCAGCGGCGGTGACAACCTGACCGCGGGTCTGCCCTTGCGCGCGTGTGGCAGCAGCGGCGCGGCCGCGCAGGCGGCAGGCCCCACTCCAGGCAGCCACCTGATGCTGTCGCACATGGCCGGCGCCACGCCGTGCGCGGCGCCGCGCGGCGGCAGCGACGCGCCAAAGACGTGCGGCGCGAGCTGCGTGAGCGCAGGTGAGCTGCGTGAGCGCAGGTGGACACTGCGCGTGCGGCAGCAGCGGCGGCAGCGGCGCAGCGCGGCGGCGACAACGCGCCAAAGACGTGCGGCGCAAGCTGCGTGAGCGCAGGTGGGCGCGTGCGTGCTGTGTGTGTCTGTGTCTGTGTGTGTGCGTGTGGGTGTGTGTGCGGCAGCAACGGTGGCAGCGGCGCCGCGCGGCGGTGGCGATGCGCAAAAGGCGTGCGGGGCGAGCTGCGTGAGCGCAGGTGGACACACACACACACACACACACATACATACACGGGTTTAATGCGCCACCAAAGACATGCGACGGACTGTACACTCTCCCACACACCCACACTAGGCGCTCCAATACACACACGTTCACACACACACTACATCGCTGCTGCAGGGGTCACACGCCACTCTCTCTCCAGCACGCTCTCTGGACGCAGCGGCGCAAGCGCGTCCAGCGGGAGCGGCGGAGTCCCGCCCCCCTCCCCTCTTCCACTTACCCACACCAGGCGCTTCAACACACACACGTTAACAAACACATCGCTGCTGCAGGCGTCACGCGCCACTCTCCCTCTTCAGCACCCCCGTTATACAGTCGCAGCGTCCGCATGTAGTTCGTTCTGTTTCTCAGCAAAATCTTCTGTGTTCTCACCCCTCCACACACCCCACACCCCCAAAACAGGCGTCACACGTCACTCCCTCTCCAGAACAATCTCCGGACGCAGCGGCGCAAGCGCGTCCAGCGGGAGCCGCGGAGTCCCGACCTCCCTCCCCCCCCTCTCCCGCACACCCACACTAGGCGCTTCAATACACACACATTCACAAACACATCGCTGCTGCAGGCGTCACGCGCCACTCCCTATCAAGCACAATCTCCGGACGCAGCGGCGCAAGCGCGTCCAGCGGGAGCCGCGGACTCCCGACCACGGGCAGCGTCAGCGGTGGCGACACGAGCGGACCGCTGCTCGCGGCCCATGCGGCGTACCGCTCCTCACTTTCCGGATCCCACACAAGTGTGGGGCGCCACACTACTAGTGTGGGGCGGTACGGCGGCGCTGAGACGGACGCGGACGACGACACGGGAGGGGGCGGCGGTGGGTTTCACTCACACTAGCTAGATAGGAGTCACCTTCTGGGTCTCCTACTGGGTGCACACGGGTGCGCCACGGGAGTGGGCGGGGGTGGGTGTCACGCACGCTCGCTCTCACTCACTCACAATCACACTGTCACTCTCACTCGTACTCTTTAACAGTCACACCCTCACTTGCAACCTCACTCACGCTCTCCCACACTCTCACCCACACCCAAAACCACTCTCCCTCAGCCACACATAGCAGGGTGTGACACACACACACACACGCACACACACACACACACACGTACATCCACACTTTCAGGGGGCGCGCACGCCGGCGGGCCTACCCCTGGCAGCCACCTAGGTGGGGGGGCAAACGGAGGCCCCACTCCTGGTAGCCATCTTCTGGGCGGCCACACGCCTGGCAGCCATCTCGGTGGGGGCACGAACGGAGGCCCAACCCCTGGCAGCTATCTGGGCGGTGCGAGTGGGGGCGCACACGCGGGCGGCCCCACCCCCGGGAGCCACCTAGGTGGCAGCCACCTTCCGGGCGGACCTACCCCTGGCAGCCATCTGGCAGTAGCACCGCAGCGTGGCGGCGGCGGCGGCGTGCGTGTGCACTGGGAGGACACGGGGACGGGAGCGGGGGTGGAGCGCACGGGCAGCGGGGACGCTGACGCCGACCTAAAGTCACTGCAGGCAAGTCGTATATGTATGTACACGTCTTGGCATGGTTCCTACACGTCTTGTTATGGGTATTATTTTGGGTGTTTGGATGTAAAACAACTCATCATCATCACCATCATCACCACAGGCACGCGCCACGCCGGGGCCGGCGACGCACGCGGGGCTGGCGCAGAACCCGCGCGCGCACCAACCGGCGGCGGCGCCGGACGGCGCTGGCGGCGACAGCGAGCGTGGGGGTGCGCCGGGCAACGCTGCTACCAGCATAGCAGCGGCGGCCGCGGCCGCGACGCCCGCGCCCCCGGCGCACGGCGGCGACGACCGCGTGCACGACGAGCGCGCGCACGGCGACCGCGCGCAGCAGCCCGCGGCGACGCAGGTAGGAGTGCGTTCAGATCCGAATTGTAGGGGTTCCCTGCCGTTTTTGACCAAACCAAATGTAACACCTGGAAGGTCTGACGACCAGCTTCTTGTGGATGTCTCAATAATCATGAGCAGCCGCAGTTGGAGCAGCCGAGAATAGTGGGAAATTTTCTAGTTTGCCCCATTCCTCCTAGGAGGCTCTACCCCAGCCCCGTTTTGGCCGGACGAATTCAAATCCAAACTGCAGTTCTTTGCAAACGTTTCACACCAAACCAAATGTGCCACCTGAGAGGCCTCGTCACGAGCTATATGGGGGTGCCTCCGTCAGTACCAGAAACCCAATATTGAGTGAGATCTGGGGGGGGGGGGGGCAAACTTCAAAGTGAGACAATTTGCCCCCTATCCTCCTAACAGGCCTCGACAACGCCAGGTCAGGTCTCACTTCAATAGTCGGCGACTGTGCGGACAGGCAAGGGAGCTAGTGGAGCATACCGTTGGCACGCATAACGTTGAAAAAGCGTGATATGTGTTACGGCATGACGCGCCGTTGTGTTTGGGGCACGACGCCCCTAACACAGGCGCTTCCCAGCGGCGGCGTGGGTGCAGCACCATCACCAACAAGAAATGGGACACCCGCAACACCTGCAACACCCGCAACAACACAGGCCCCGCCAAGCCACCGCAACACTCACAGGCCCCAAGCAGTAGAACACCTGCAACACCTGCAACACCCGCAACAATACAGGCCCCCCCAAGCGGCGGCGCGGCTGCGGGCGCTGGCGGCCACGCAGGCGGCTTGCAGCAACTGTAACACCTGCAACAACCACAACACCCGCAGCAGCACAGGCCCCCCCAAGCGACGGCGCAGGCACCCTCACCAACACAACTTGCCCGCACCACCTGCAACACCTGCAACAGCGCAGGCACCCTCACCAAAAACACACCCGCAACAACCGCAACACCTGCAACACCTGCAACACCCGCAGCAACACAGGTCATCCCAAGCGGCGCCGCGGCCGCAGGCGCGGGCGGCCTCGCGGGCGGCTTGCAGAAATCGCAACAACCTAAACACCTGCAACACTCGCGACACCCGCAACACCACAGCCCCCCCCCCTCACACACGAGCGGCAGCGCAGCCGCGGGCGCAGACGGTCTCGCTGACGACTTACAGCAACCGCAACACCCGCAACACCTGCAACATTCACAACACCCGCAACAACCACAACACCCGCAGCAGCACAGGCCCCCCAAGTGGCAGCGCGGCCGCAACACCCTCACCAACAAAACTTGGAATACCCGCAACACCCTCACCAACCAAACTTGGAACACCCGCAACACCTGCAACACCCATAACACCTGCAACACCCGCAACAACACAGGCCCCCCCAAGCGGCGGCGCGGCCGCCGGCGCTGGTGGCCTCGCAGGCGGCTTGCAGCAGCCACAGCAACCGCAACACCTGCAACACCTGCAACACCCGCAACTCCCTCACCGCACAGGCCCCGCCAAGCGGCGGCGCGGCCGCGGGCGCTGGCGGCCTCGCGGGCGGCGTGCGCCGGTTCGGCTTCAAGAGCAAGGCGCTGCGCATCACGCCAGGTACGTTTCCTTCGCCAGGGGTCAATGTGGTGGACCCGAAGCCTGTGGACCCTCCTCCTGTGTGCATGCCCCCCCCCCATGCTCCTTTGCCCCCCCCCCCCTCAGTGTGCTTAGTCATCGTGGGCTTGTTTTTTTTCCTGCGCGTCGTGACCCCCCGTGTATGTTTACTTGTAAGTCTGTGTGGGTGGGTGTAAGTCTGGGTGGGATGCACTGCCAGGCGGGGACCGTTCCAGTCAGCGCCAGTCGGCTCTGCCGGCTTGACTGGCCACAAGGCCACTACTGTGACCCTGAGGAAGGTCTTCTCCTATATGCTCCTTGCCAGACATGTCTCTCAGAGACCGCTGTTTGGGGTAGTCTAGCCGGCGAGAGTGGTAGTCTATCGGCCGGGAGCCGGCGGTACTCTAGTACTGAAGTGTGCTGGAGTATCGGCGGGTGTCTCTAGTAGAAGAGTAGCCTGCTTAGCTGGAAACCCCGTGTTACTGTTACTGGGTGGGTGATTTGCTGCGCAAGAGAGAGAGCCCGGTCCATCATCTATCGGGTCGCCTAGCGCACCACGTGCCGCCTGGTTTCAGGACTCAAGGTTGACGTTTGAGGGTGTCGAGGGTTTGGGGACTGCCACGTTTCGGCTTCAAGAGCAAGGCGCAGTGCATCACGCCAGGTGCGGCTTTCTCTTGTCCGCAAGAAAGCGAGCCCGGCCCATCATCCAGCAGGCCACCCAACATGCACCACGTGTTGACTGTTCCTATAGGATTTATGGATCAAGGTTCAGGTGTTGGCGGTAAGGGTTCGTTACGTGCGTCCATCAACCCTTAGCCTCAACCTAGGGGTGCCTACCGTTACTAGATGACCCAAATCTTAACCCCCCTCCCACTCATTCGTCTCGACTCCCTCACGCCGGCCCACAGGCATGCCGCAACCGGCGCCCGGGGACGCCGGCGGCGCTGAGTCGGCAACTGCCGCGCCAGGCGCCGGCGCTGACTGTGCACCTGGAACTGCCACTGCGGGCGGCGCGGGCGGCGGTGGCGGTGCACAGCCAGGAGGTGGTGGTGGTGGTGGTGGCCGTGGTGGCGGCGGTGGCGGTGGTGGGGAAGATGCGTCGCTGCCCGCGCACACGGCGCGCGCCGCGCGCGGGGCGCACGCGTCGTCGCACACCCCGAGCGGTGCCGGCGGCGGCGGCGGTGGGCTTGCGAGCGCGTTCACGGCCGCGATGACTCCGGGGCGTGGTTGCAGCCCGGTTCTGGAGACGGAGGGGGAGGTCGCAGCGCGGGCTAGCGCTTCCAGGCCAAGCCCGGTGCTAGAGGCTGAACGGGAGGTTGCAGGGGAGGCCGGCAACCCTAGGGCGAGCCCGGTGGCAGAGGTGAAGGGAGACGGTGGGGGTGCTGGGGGTGGCGCTGCTGCTGCTGCTGCTGGTGCCGGTGGCGGTGCTGCTGCTGCTGCAACTGGCGGTCGTGGTGGCGGTGACACTGCTGGCCGCGTTGCTGCTGCTGCCGGTGGTGGTGGTGGTGCTGCCGCTGCTGCTGCCGGTGCCGCGCCGCCTGACGGCACCTCCACAGCGGACGGCGGCGCGGCAGCAGCGGCAGCAGAGGCCGCGAGCAGGCGCAAGCGCGGGCGCGCAGACCAGGACGCCGCTGCAGCTGCGGCGGGCGCGGCAGGGACGGCGCGCGCGGCAGGTGTGTGTGTGTGTGTGTGCGCGCGCGCGTGTGTGTGTGTGTGTGTGTGTGTAGCACCGTACCCCCCCATGTCGCTATGATGAGCTGTGCTGGCGGCAACGGTGCGCACACGCACTGCATGCGCACTCCAGTCTATATAGAAGCCTCCAGTGCTCTCTCCCTCGATCTACCCCTCTCTCTCTCTCTCCCTCCCATGCACGCATCCGCGCACTCCCTCTCTCACGCGCACACACAAACACACATGCACACTGTGCGCGCCGCGCACGCACACTTGTCGAAGCGATTCTTCAGGCTGCAGCCCGAAATCCCGACGAACCCGGGAAACCCACTCCGCGAAAAACGAAAGCATTACTGACCCCAAGGAAACCCCTGATGCACGCACACAGGCACAGGCGGCAGCGCGCCGACGCCGCCGCCGGCTGCAAAGCGCTCAAACGCCCCCAGCGGCGCCCCCGCCCCCGCCCCGGGCAACTCTGCGCCTGCGCCCGCGCCTGCGCGCGCGGCGGCGGGGGCGGCTGCGGCCGGCAGGGGAGGTGCGGAAGGGGCCAACGGCGCTGGTGGTGGCGGCAGCGGCGGCGCGACATCCTCGCGGGGGCCAGTGGGTGAGCCGTCAGCCAGGCCGCAGCAGCAGAGCTCGGGCGCGGGGGGCGCGCCCACCGCGCCCGAGCCCGAGCCGCGCGCCGCGTACCCCCAGCGTGCATCTTCTCATGCGGCGCAGCCCAGCGCAACGCAGCAGCAGCATCAGGGCCAGCAGCAGCAGCAGGAGGAGGGGGACGAGAACGCGGCCCCTGCGCCCGCTGCGCCGACGGCAACACCAGCGGCGTTGGCGCCATCTGCCGCGCGCTTGCAGGCTCAGCAGCAGCAGCAACAGGCGGTTTCGGCGCGCGAGGGCGCAGCGGCGGGAGGGGGAGCGGGACGTACGCCCCTCGCGGTGGTGCCGCAGCCGCAGCAGCGTGTCGTTCCGCCGCCTCCGATGTTTGACGGGCGCACGAGCGACGGCGCTGACGGCGCAAAGAAGCCGCAGCAGCAGGCGCAGCAGCAGCAGGGGCAGAAGCAGGGGCAGGCGCAGCAACAGCAAGCGCAGCAGCAGCAGCGGGCGCAGCAGCAGCAGCCCCAGCAGCAGCAGTCGCAGCAGCACACGCAGCCACAGTCGCAGCAGCCCCCGCAGCAGCAGCAGCAGGCGCAGCAGCAGCAGCAGGCGGCAGCGCGGGGCCCTCCACCCGAGCGCCTCGCAGAACCGCAGCGCCAGGCGCTCGAGGACACGCAGTGGGTATACGTGCATGGGATCCGGTACCAGAAGCTGGACTGTGTTGGACGTGGCGGGAGCAGCAAGGTGTTCAAGGTGCTGGCGTGCAACCGGCAGATCTACGCGCTCAAGCGCGTGCGGCTGGGCAACAAGGACGCAGAGGCCATCCAGGTGGGCTCTTAGAGAGGGGGAGAGAAAGGGAGAGGAAGAGATACAGGGGGAGAGAACAAGAGAGAGAAAGAGAGAGGGAGAGAAAGAGAGGAAGAGAAAGAGAGGGGGATCAAGAGAGTGAGAGAAAGAGGGAGGGAGAGAGATACAGCCAGAGATAAGGAGAGAGAGGGAGAAAGTTGCTATGGAGAACGCTCTGCACAGCAGACCGCACTAGGGCTATGCCTAGACTGTCTCTGGTCGCCACACACGCACACACACACACACTCAACCACCGGCACTACTGGTACAACCACGCACACACACTCACACTCACACACACGCCGACACTGCCGGTGCCCTGCCCTGCCAACCATGCAGGGCTTCATCGACGAGATCTCCCTGCTAAAGCAGCTGCGCAACACGCCCAACATCATCCAGTTGGTCAACGCGCAGGTCTTCAGGGAGCAGGTGCGTTGACTGGCAGCACTTCCTTAAAATTTGAAGCCTAAGCTGATTGTTGGGCGGGAGTGCGACCAGTGTTTGAGAGTGAATCTCAATTCGTTTTTTTGAGGAAGACTCTAAAACGTGATTGCCACTGGGAGGCTGCACAACACGCCCAAGGGTCCCCCTAGCGTGCGTGTCCAATGCCGGTCCTAGTGGGTACTCCAACAGCGAGTCCTAGCCAGTTCTGGCCGGTCTTAGCCAGTCATGGCCAGTGCCCTTGTCTCCTTGTGCCCTAGGCTGGCCCCTTGTGTGTGTGCACGATGCTAGTCCTAGCTAGTGAGCACCCCAAAAGCCAGTCATAGCCAGTCATGGCAGCGTACGCTGGTCGTAGTCAGTCCCCTTGTCTCCTTGTGCCCCCTTGTGTGCCCCTTGTGTGCCTCCTTGTGTGCCCCCGTGTGTGCCCCCGCGTGTGCCCCCGTGTGTGCCCCCTAGACCCTAAACCTCAAACTAGGGGGGGGGGCCTTGTGTTCGTGCCCAACGCCGGTCCGAGTTAGTGAGTACTCCACGAGCCAGTTCAAGCCAGTCTTCGCTAGTCCTACCTACTCCTGAGGTCCAGTCCCTGGCCAGTCCATGCGGTGACTTTGACAACCTCTCCATCTCCCAAATCAATTCAATCCATGCCGCTACACTGACGTTTCACGCACAGACACACGCGTGCGCGCTTGCACGCACGCACACCCTCTCTCCCTCTCTCTCTCTCTCTCTCTCTCTCTCTCTTTTCCTTCCTCCCTCTACGCCCACACGATTGTAAAATCCATGATCGCCATCACGCCCTCCCTCAACACCCTCTCTCAATGTCCCTCTCGATCTCTCTGTCTCCCCCCCCCCACCGTCCCTCATATTGTCTCATCCATGCAGGGCCTCATCTACATGGTTCTTGAATACGGTGACATCGACCTCGCACGGCTGCTCTTCAACCACGAGGTGTGGGGGGTCAGGGTTGAAGGTTTAGGGCTTAAGAATTTTAGGGTTTAGGGTTTAGCCAGGGCGTTGGGCATGGAATATCTGCTGGGGCCACATGAGGAGTGGGGGGTCAGGGCATGGGCATGGGGCATGGAGTGTTCCTCGACCTGCCTGAGGTGTGGGGGATCATTCTACCCACCTTCTACCCACATTCCAACCACCTTCTACCCATGTTCCATCCACCTACTCCCCACATTCAACCCACCTTCGGGGGGGGTCAAATCTGGGAGCGTGGGTGAGTGTGTGCCGTGTGGCGGCGAGGGTGAGGGAGAGAGGACAGGGGGGGGAGCACTTTCGGCTGCCGGCGAAGCCTTAAACCCTACATAATTGTACCTACCTTCTGCCGATCTTCTGCCCACCTTCTACCCACCTTCTACCCACATTCCAACCACCTTCTACCCATGTTCCATCCACCTACTCCCCACATTCAACCCACCTTCTAACCACCTTCAACACACGTTCCACCCACCTACTCCCCACCTGCCGCCCACCTTCTAACCACTTTTTCTTGTGCTCTCATCGGAACAGGAGGCGCGCAAGCGGGACCAGCAGGGGGGCGGCGGAGACGGCGGCGGCACCATCGACGAGAACTTTATTCGGCTGTACTGGCAGCAGATGCTGGCGGTGCGTGGGGGGAGGGCAAGGGTGGTGGTGTTGTGTGTGTTGTGTGTGTGTGTGTGTGTGTGTGCGTGTGCATGTGTGTGTGTGAAGAGGAGGTTCGAGGGAGGGGGGGCAGCCTCAGCACAGCACGTGCACCGCTGCAAGCACGCACAGTGCAAGCACACACTTGCATAGTGCGGCTGTACTGGCAGCAGATGCTGGGGGGGGGGGGGCAGCCTCGGCACAGCACGTGCACCGCTGCAAGCAAGCACGCACAGTGCAAGCACGCACGTTCATTGTGCGGCTGCACTGGCAGCAGATACTGGCAGTGGGTGGCGGTCGATTCTGCAGTCTGCCAGGACGCCTATGCCTGGCGTCCTTGACGTGTGTGTGCTTGCGCACCTTAGAGAAGAGGCTGGTGGCTGTCAACAATGCACCCCCCTACCACATTCACAACGCCTGAGGCAGCGCTTGAGGCGTCCCATTCCATGGCGCGGATCAGGCGGCGCCTCAGGCGCTCCGGCAACCTGAGGCGCCGCCTGAGGCGCACCAACGATCGCCTCAGGCGTCGCCTGAGGCGTTATCCAAAACACCTCAGGCGCCACACCGGTCGCCTCAGGCGCCCACCATCGCCTGAGGCGCACCCCCGACCGTCTCAAACGTTATGACCGCATTCCATGGCGCGGATCAGATGTTGAGATTTTGGTAGGGCCCTAGCCGCCATCTGCCATCATAATTGCTATGCATGCGGTGCGTGTCTCAAAGCATGCGACCAGGAAGTCGACCATATCGTACCCCCTCCCCTTGGCACGCTTGGTCACGACCCCCCCCCCCCTCTTGGCACATGAACCATGCAAGGTGTGTTCAGCATCCACCGCTGACCCTTGCACCCCCCCCCCCTCTTGTTTTAAACCCTGTACCCTGTACCCTGAAACTCCTGGCACACCAACCATGCAGGCCATGCGTGGCATCCACAAGCTGCGATTTCGTGCACTGTACCCGATAACCTCCCATGAATTGCTCAACTCCCCTCCCTCTCCCCCGGAAGTATCCTCCTGAGCAAACCTCTTACCCGTGCCTGAACCCGACCCCCCCCCATCCTTCTGTATGCAGGCCGTGCGCGGCATCCACGAGCTGCCAATCGTGCAGTCTCCCACGTACTCGGCCACAATGGTTGCACAATGGTTGCACAACACAACATAATTGCATCGCATGGCTGCACAACACAACATCGCACAATGGTTGCACAATGGTCTGATGGTGCACAATGGTTGCACGATGGTCGCCCATTAAATGCCTCCCCCCCCCCCCGTTCCCCCTTGGCACACCACTCAGTTCGTGCACCATCAGACCATGCACTGCACCCTCCACAACCTCCTTGTAGTTCCCCCCACGACCTGCCCACGACTCTCCACCACACCACCGCACACACACCCTTGGTACACCAACTACGCAGGCCGTGTGCGGCATCCACGAGCTACGAATCGTGACCCCCCCTTCCCCTTGGGTTTAAACGCTGAACCCGAACGCTTAAGCCTAAGACCCTAAAGCTCTTGGCACACCAACCACGCAGGCCGTGCGTGGCATTCACGAGCTGCGCATCGTGCACTCGGACCTCAAGCCGGCCAACTTCCTGCTCGTTATGGGCCAGCTCAAGCTGATCGACTTTGGTATTGCAAAAAGCATCCAGGGGGACACGACGCACATCGCGCGCGAGTCGCAGGTGAGCCGCCTGGGGGCGTGTGTGTGTGTGTGTGTGTGTGTGTGTGTGATGTCGTGTGAGAGAGAGCGTATGTTTGTGGGGAGGGGCGTTTTTCTGTGAGCGAGAGAGCATCCAGGAAGACACGACGCACATTGCGCGCGAGTCGCAGGTGGGGCATGTGTGTGTGTATGTGTGCATATTTTCGGTGAGAGAGAGTGCGCATGTGTGTGCGAATAAGCGTGTGTATGTGAGAGCGTGTATGCGTTTGTGTGTGTGAGAGAGAGAGATCATCCAGGGAGACACGATACACATCGCGCGCGAGTCTCAAGTAAGTTGAGAGAGAGAGGAGTACCATCAGTGCACCCCATCAGAGCACTCCTCCAGAGCACCATCAGAGCACCCCATCAGAGCACCATCAGAGCACCCCATCAGAGCAACAGCAGAGCACCCCATCAGAGCTCCATCAGCACCCCATCAGAGCGCCATCAGAGCACCCCATCAGAGCACCATCAGAGCACCCCATCAAAGCACCATCTGAGCACCCCATCAGAGAACCATCAGAGCACCCCATCAGAGCACCATCAGAGCACCCCATCAGAGAACCATCAGAGCACCCCATCAGAGCACCATCAAGAGCATCCCATCAGAGCACCAGCAGAGCACTCCATCAGAGCACCAGCAGAGTTGGTGTGTGTGTTGTGTGCCACACAGTGAGCGTGTGTGTTTGGGGGAGACACAGAGCATCTAGGGAGACACAACGCACATTGCGCGCGAGTCGCAGGTGAGGCATGTGTGTGTGTGTGTGTGTATATGTGTGTGTACGTGTGTGTGTTTGCGGTGCGAGAGAGTTCACATGTGTGTGCGAATGGGCGTGTGTAAGCGAGCGAGCGTGTGTGTTTGTGTGAGAGAGAGCGAGAAAGGGAGAGCACACGGGGAGACACGACGCACATCGCACGCGTGGTTACTCTCTCCTGCCTTCCCTTTTTCACACCCTCTCCTGCCCTCACACTGTGTGATGTCAAAGGTCGGCACACTCAACTACATGAGCCCACACTCCACACCATGTTCACTCCACACCATGTTCACACTTCACACCCCGCACCCTGCAGGTCGGCACACTCAACTACATGAGCCCTGAGGCGATCCAGGGAGGAGCGAGCAACCCTGTTGGCGGGCCCGCGCAGGTGTGTGTGTGTGCGTGTGTGTGTGTTTGCATGCGTGTGTGGATGTCTGGGTGCCTGCGCTGCGTGCAATCGAGCGTGGAGCCCCTCGGCCTAAGAAGCCCTCCAAAACACACGCAACCGCCGCAGCGCATCCCGTGCCACCATGGCATGGCGCACCGCCCAACCCACAGCCTGAAAACTTAAACACGCACACCTCCCGCCCACCGCGAAATGTACACACGCACGCACACTGCCGCCGCAGCTCGTCGGACGCCCCAGCGAGTCTGGTCTCTCGGCTGCATCCTCGACCCGCATGCTGCACCGCCCAACCCTGAAACCTAAAACACCAGCCCTGAAACCTAAAACAACCGCCCCAACTGCCTGCAACCTTGAACTCTTTAAGCTAGTCACATGCCGCTACCAACACACGCACACTGTGCACGTAGCGCGTCGGACGCCCCAGCGACGTCTGGTCTCTCGGCTGCACCCTCTACCAGATGGTGTACAGCTCAGCCCCACGACCTTGAGCCTAAGCACACACACACACACACGCCTCCCACCTACCGGCAAATCTGACAAGACACACACACTCCCGCCGCAGCGCGTCGGACGCCCCAGCAACGTCTGGTCGCTCGGCTGCATCCTATTCCACCACACGCTGCACTGCCCAACCGTTCAGCCTGGAAACTACACACACACTCATCGCAACATCGACCCCCACCCCACACACACACACGTACAGCGCGTCGGACGCCCCAGCGACGTCTGGTCTCTCGGCTGCATCCTCTACTAGATGGTTTGCGGCCCAACGCCGCACATCCTAAAGCCTATAACCATCCAACTCCAACAGACTGAAGCCTCAATCACCACCACCACCACACATACACACACACAGCGCGTCGGACGCCCCAGCGACGTCTGGTCTCTCGGCTGCATCCTCTACCAGCATGCTGCACCGCTTAACCCTACACCAACCGTGAAACCTAAAACAACCACCCCAACTGCGTGAAACCTTAAACGAATTTAGCCAGACACATGCCACCGACACATCCCCCCCCCCCCGCGGCGCGTCGCACGCCCCAGCGACGTCTGGTCGCTCGGCTGCATCCTCTACCAGATGGTGTGCTGCCCAACCCTTCAGCCTGAAAACTTAACACACACACATCGCAACATCGACCCCCCACCCCCCCACACAAACATACAGCGCGTTGGACGGCCCAGCGACGTCTGGTCGCTCGGCTGCATCCTCTATCAGATGGTGTACGGGCGAACGCCCTTTGCCGACCTGTCGTTCATCCCCAAGATGAACGCAATCTGCAACGACAACCACAAGTGAGTGTGGAGGGGGGATGGGAGAGGGAGGGAGACTCTTCAAACCCAAACCTATGAGCCCTGAACTCTTCTTATAAAAAGTCAGTCTCTCTCACCTCTGGTATCGAGCTTCGTGCAACGCTCTGGAACCCCCAAACCTTGAACCCTAAACGCCTGCCCCCCCCCCCTCCCCCCAACAAACCGTGCATGCAGGATCTCCAAGGTTTATTCTGTATAGAAGGGCTATGGGAAACGTGTAAAGCCCACATGCGATCGACGTCAAACGACAACAAACAACAACAACAACAACAAACCGCGCACGCAGGATCTCTTTCGGCACGTGTTCCAACCCCCACGCGATCGACGTCATGCGGCGGTGTCTGGACCGGGACGCGTCCACGCGCATCTCGATCCAGGTGGGTTATAGGGTCTAGGCTGAACCCTTAACCCAAGGTTTATTCTGTATAGAAGGGCTATGGGAAACGTGTAAAGCCCACATGCGATCGACGTCAAACGGCGGTGCCTCGACCGGGACGCGTCCACGCGTCCACGCGCATCTCAATCCAGGTGGGTTAAGAAGTCTTTTGAGGTCGATTTTAGGGCTGTGGATTAAGCCGACCTAGGTCCAACCCGCACGCGGTCGGCGTCATGCGGCTGGACCGGGACGTGCCCACGTGCATCTCGATCCAGTGGGTGGGTGCGGGTGCATCCATCCAATATTTGGGGTTTCATCAGGTTTTTGCCTTGAACCCTGCTTCCAACAGGGTTTTAGGGTCAAGGCTGCACACGCACGTGATTGATGACATGCGGCAGTGTCTGGACCGGGACGCATCCACGCGCATCTCGATCCAGGTGGGTTCTAGGGTCTAGGCTAAACCCTTCACCCAAGGTTTATTTTGTAAAGTAGGGCTAGGAGGCTCCTACGGGTAACGTGTAAAGCCCGCATGCGATCGACGTCATGTGGCGGTGCCTTTAACAGGGCGCGCCAACGCGCATCTCGATCCAGCTATGAAACCTAGTGGCAATGCGCATCTGCACAGCATCCCACCATCCACACCAACCACACCCGGCCTCCCCCAGTGAACCTACAGCCAAAAACCGGCCACACCTAAATCGCGAAACAGCCTCGTTCGCTGTCGAAAAAACACCATGTTCTTCGCCATTTTGCCCCGCATTTCGCCGTCTCTCCACCGCACAGTCTCACACGACGAAGGCGTCGACATGAACAATTCGGCAGACGTAGTCCGTCGGGAGCACTGTGTTTGACCCCCTCACAGCCGAGAAAAAGATACAAACAGTTTAGGTTTTGCAGTTTGGCCGCTTTTTGGCCGCCCTGGGGAGAGGTTCACTGGGGAGGCCACCCACACCCACGCCTGATCCACACCATCCACACCATAAGAGCTGGACCACCACTTTGGGTGTGTTCTCACTCGGACTCTTAGAAGTTTTCTAGAAAACGTCTAGGTTTTCTAGTCGCGCTGGAGGGCCCCCAAGTGACCCCTAAGCAATCTAGAAGAAGTGTTTTTTCTTCTAGTCACAGCCGAGGTTCAATCAACGTCGCTAGCGTCTCCGACGTCGAGAGCGCTCCAGTCAAAGTCGCTTCCCACCCTTCTTCCAGGCTAGAAGGAACCTCTAGGTCGTGAGTGGGAACACACCCTTTCTTCACCCCGACAGAGCAGCGGCGGTTGCTCCATCCTATGCACACCTGCTTCACACCATCTACACTGCTCACACCACCCACACCACCCGGATCGCTCAGCAGCAACCCCACACCATCCACACCCATACCATCCACACCACAGGAGCTCCTGGACCACGACTTCCTTCACCCCGAGAGGGCAGCAGCAGCGGCACCGCCGGCGCCGGCGCCCGCCGCGCCCGCTGGAGGGCTCGGAGGGGTGACTGAGGAGCAGCTCAAGAGCATCGTTGCTCAGGTGTGTCGGCGTGTGTGTGGGCGTGTGTGTGAGCGTGCGGGCGGGCGTGTGTGCGGGCGTGTGTGCGGGCGTGTGTGCGTGTGTGCGGGCGTGTGTACGGGCGTGTGTGGGGGGGGGGAGGGGGTCGATTTCATCGCCCGTCGGACGCCTTTGATGGCGCGTGTGTGTGAGTGCGCTGCGCCTCCTACTACACGCGCTCGTTTGAATCACTGCCGGAGGCCTCACACACACACATGCACACACGCATGCACACACGCATGCAGGTCGCGTCCGCTGTTGGGGGGAGGGGGGGGGGGCACAACAGCGGGTACACACTGGACGCCATGTATTTGCCTCAACACACACGCGGACACTCACGCATACACACATACACACACACACACAGGTTGCGTCCGCCGTGGGTGGCGGAGGGGACGCCGCGCCCTCGCTCGACGCCATCACGGCACACCCTGCATTTGGTTGCCTCAACACACTCGCGGACACACACACAAACACACAGGTTGCGTCCGCCGTGGGTGGCGGAGGGGGCACCGCGCCCTCGCTCGACGCCATCACGGCACACCCTGCATTTGGTTCCCTTAACACGCACGCGGATACACACACAAACACACACACGCGCACACACACTCACACACACACACACACAGGTCGCGTCTGCTGTTGGGGGCGGAGGAGGCGCAGCCCCCTCGCTCGACGCCATCACGGCGCACTTGCTACAGGCACTCGCAGCAGGCGGTGCAGGCGGCGCGGCGGCGGTGGCGGCGGCTCTCGGTGGCGGCGGCGCTCTGGTGGCACAGGTTAGTGTGTGTGTGTGTGTGTGTGTGTGTTGCCGCAGGGGGGGGGGAGCAGCGGGGGCTACGCTTGGAGTTGTCGCGCGGGTGGCACAGGCAAGTCCGCCCGCTCTGCAACTGTCAACATGCATGCGCACACGCGCACACGCACAAGCTCTCCCACTCCCCCCCCCCACACACACACACCACACACTCACACACACACACACACAGGCACCACCGGCAGCCGCGTCCGCCTCCCAGCAGGTGGGTTACGTTGTCAGCTTATGGGTGGGGTGGGTGCTGATGCGAGTGCTCTGAGTGGTGGGTGGGTGTGCAGGCCTGCGGCTCAATGTCACTGATCGCCACGGCTGTGGTGCCCCACCCACCGCCGGGCATCGCGCCGGCCGCGCGCGGCGGCGCGCGTGCACCGCCGCCTGCCGCCGCACCACCCCAGAGCCGCGCAGCGGGCCCCAGCGGCGCAGGCGGCTCCTCAGGTGGGTTACGTTGTCAGCTTATGGGTGGGGTGGGTGCTGATGCGAGTGCTCTGAGTGGTGGGTGGGTGTGCAGGCCTGCGGCTCAATGTCACTGATCGCCACGGCTGTGGTGCCCCACCCACCTGACCACCCACCCGCCACACACGCATGCCAACAACGAACACCACCGCGCCAAGAACACACAGCAATTCGTGGCTTCGGTCGTTTTCCGTAACACCTCCAATCATTCCATCACACACATGCAGGCGCCGGCGGCGCACTCGGCGGCTCAATGGCACTGATCGCCGCGGCAGCAGCGGCATCGGCCGCGCGCCGCGCTACAGCCAGGGAGCAGCTGCCCACCGGGGGCGGCGTGACCACCAGCGATGGCACGGCTAAGCATGGCGGTGGCGGCGGTAAGTGTGGGGGGTGGTACAGCGCCCTTACCGCGCACACACACGGCAGGGCGCTCCTGGCGCGGCGCTCGCACACACACTCACACACATGCCCCCCCACCCCACCCCACTCACACACACACACACTCAGGTGGCGGCGGCATGCCCGCGGGCGCGGCGCTGCAGGCCGCAATCCTGGCACTGCGCTTGCACACGCGCGCACTCTCCCTCAAGCACACGCGGCAGGGCGCTCCGGGCTGCGATCCTGGCACGATGCTCACACACACACGCACACACACATGCCCCCCCCACACACACACGCAGGTGGCGGCGGCATGCCTGCGGGCGCGGCGCTCCAGGCCGCAATCCTGGCGCAGCGCTCGTACACGCACACACACACGACAGGGTGCCCCGGGCCGCGATCCCGGCACGGCACGCACACAAACACACACACACATACACACACACACACACATACACACACACACGTGTGCACACACAGACGCACATGCCCCCTACCACCACCACCACCACCCACACACACGCACACACAGGTGGCGGCGGCATGCCCGCGGGCGCAGCGCTGCAGGCCGCAATCCTGGCACAGCGCTCGCAACTCCGCAAGGCGCCTCCGCCCACAGCAGCATCGTCGTCGGCAGCCGCGGGCAGCGGAGCAGCTGCGTGCTCAACGTCTGGCTCTGCAGGTGCGGCGACTCCGGTCTCAGTCGCTACTAACTAACCAAACTAACCAAACTTCCCTGTATAACTAAGCCCTAAGCCGGCAGCCACAGGTGTGGGCAGTGGCGCTGCTGCGTTGAGCTCAACGTCTGGCTCACAGTTGTGCGGTTGGTCGTTGTTGCCCCTGTGCCTTACGCCCCTCGATCACGCCCCTCGATCACGGTCGTGCCCTCGCCCCCACCTAACCAACACGAAGTCCTGCCACCGGACGCGGCTGCGTGCTCCGCAGTGATTTTGTTTTGGGCTTCGGGGAGCCACCGGGAGCCATTTGGCTCCTGACAACTTAAGTCGGCAGGAGCCAAGAGGCGGGAGCCAACCAGTTGCTTGATGATCTACTGACCCCATCAGATAGAGTTCGTCAAGAGCTTGAAAATTCGATTTGACGGTCAACAGTCAACGGTCAATGGCTCCCAGGAACTAAGCAAAAAAAATGAAAACAAAACCACTGAGTGCTCCGCATCTGGCTCAGCAATTGGTTGCTGTGTCTCCATCTCACGCCCCACAGTCGCGCCCTCATCATAGACATCGTGTAGTCCTAGAAACACCGCCTAGACCCAAGTCCAGTTCTGGCGCTTGCGCGCCCTCGCACACAACGTACCAACCCACCCAACCCTCCCTGCCTGTACCACTGGCGCCGCAGCAGCAGCAGCAGGCGCCGGTGGCGGTGCCGGCGGAGGTGGCACCGGAGGAGGCGGCGGCGACGCAGGGGGGACAGCGGGAGGAGCAGGTGCGTGTGTCAGTGGTTCCTTTTCGGCTGTACGCAGCCATTTGGTGATGCCGGCGGCGGTGGCACCGGAGGAGGCGGCGGCCGTGCAGGGGGGGGCAGCAGGGGGAGCAGGTGCGTGTGTGCGCGTGTGCGGAGGGTGTTGTCGATTTTGCACCAGAGGAGGCGGCGGCGGTGCAGGGGGGGCAGCGGGAGGAGCAGGTGCGTGTGTGTCGGTGATTTCCTGTTCGGCTGTACACAGCTATTTGGCTGTATTCCGTCTGTACTCCGTACTGTACTCCGTACTGATACATCCAGTGGGCTGTCGGTCTGACGAGCCCGCCGGACAGAGCTCGTCAAGAGCTTTCAAATAACCTATTTTTGAGGGCAACCGGGCAACAGGAGGTCAATTGTCAACGCGGCCACAGCAAAATCCGTCTGTGGAGAAAATAATCAAGCAAGAACGAAAAGGAAATCACTGGTGCGTTTGCGCGTGTGCGGAGGTTGTGGTCAATTTCCCAGTCCTCGTGCATAGGTGCGCTCCTAGGTGGTCGATTTTTACAGTCCGTCGGACGCCTTTGATGGCGCATTAGACCCCTAGGTGCGCTCTCCACGCATCTCATCCTCCTAAGAGGGTGTGTGCCGCGCCGCGAGCTCGCGACAGACACAGCACAACCGACACAGCACACACACAAGGTCCAACACGCCATTACAGGCGTCCGACAGGCTGTAAAATCGACCAGCACACTGGCCACACGCAGCAGGGGGCCTCGGCGGCGTGCTGCGCCGTCGCCCACAGCATGAATGACACCCCGGCCGCACCGGCTGCACAAACGACAGCAACAAAGCACACACCGTTGCCGCACGCAGAGCAGGGGGGCTCGGCGGCGTGCTGCGCCGCGGCCTCGTGCCCCACGGGCTCGCGCCGCACACGCAACACAAACGACGCGACACACACACCGGACGCATAAACGACAGCAGCACAACACCCACCCACACGCACGCACACATTCACATGCACACACATACCGTCGCCACATGCAGCAGGTGGCCTCGGCGGCGTGCTGCGCCGCGGCCTTGCATCCCACGGGCTCGCGCCGCACACGCAACACAAACGACGCCACACACACACCGGCCGCACAAAACAACATCACAACACACACACACACACACACACACCGTTGCCGCACGCAGCAGGGGGGCTCGGCGGCGTGCTGCGCCGGGGGCTCGCGTCCCACGGGCTTGCGCCACACGACGAAGACGCGACGGCCGGGGACACGGAGTTCGCCGAAGCTCTCAGGCGACAGCGTGCACGCAAGGACGCGGCGCAGGCGGTGCGTGCGTGTGCGCGTTTGTACATGCCTTGTGATTGCACGCTTGCAAAGCCAGCACGCATGCACACACGCGCACGCAAAGACGCGGCGCAGGCGGTGCATGCGTGTGCGTGATTTTTGCATGCCTCGCGTTTGTTCGCGTGCGTTTTGTGCATGCCTTGCGTGCTTGGTAAGCAAGCCCCCCCGCACACGCACGCACGTGTTCACACACCCGCACACGTTCACGGAGGCGACGCAGGCAGTGTGCGTGTGTGTGTGTGTGTGTGTGTGTCTGTGCGTTTGCGTATGCCTCGCGGGTGCAGGCTTGCGGAGCCAGCATGTGCACACGCGCATGCACGTGCACACACATGCACACTGCCACATCCTGTGCCTGCCACACAAGTTTACACACACTGCACAAACACACAAAATGATCCCTAGCATAACTTCTGTGCGAACAAAAACGTGCCCATAGCAGCGCCGCACACAGACACACACACACGCACGCACATACACACACACACGCCGACCCGCCCACGCCGCACCCACGCCGTGCGCGCAGGTGTGCACTCGACCGCACGCACACACACACTCATACACACACACACATGAACAAACACACAGACGAACACATACACACACACAGGCACAGGCGGCGGCTGCTGCTGCCGCGTCCCAGGCGGCAGCACATGCGGCGGCACATGCGCAGGCGGCTCCGGCGCAGGCTGCGGATCAGGGCGACGGCAGGGCCGCAGGAGGTGCCGCCGCGCCCGCGTGGCGGTAGCACGGCGGCACGGCTCGGCGGCACGGCTCGGCTGCAGCTCTGGTCTGTTTCGTCCACTGCTGCGATGGCAGCGCGGGCTGATGCGGTTGTAATTAAGCTCGACAGCAACGCTTAGATTGGGGGGAGGGGGGGACAGCCGCGCGAGAGGGGAGGAGGTCGGGAGTCGCGCATCGTTAGGCCTGGCCATGGGGCTGGCCATGCCCTGGGGGGGCATGTATATCACTGGCAGTCGCACCCCTCCCGCCCGCGCGTGTGGTAGCAAGTAGGTATAGCTAGAGCGTCAGCCTCGCGAGCAGTCGCCTGTTTTTGTGACACTGACCACGCCCTGAACTCGAGTTCTGCAGCCTGGAGAGGGAATGAGATATGTTACCAGGCAAAAATTAGAGGTTTCCAAGCAAGAATGAGAGAGGGAGAGATCTACAATCTACACGCAGTGGGAGACATACCCGATGGGGGCGCTGGAGTGATGGCAGCTGACAGAAGGTGGTGGTGTCTACCCGCCTGGTGTACCCTCCCTTCTTCAGCATGCGTGCAGCGCCTTCCGTCCCGGATTTTGCGTGGCCGCTCTTCGCAGAGAGGGCCAATACGTGAGCGTGTGTATGCGTGTGTGTGTGTGTCGCACTCTGCTATGTGTATGTGTGTGTGAGCGCCCTTCCCATAGAGCCCATCATCAGATGTTGGACCCGCCACACCTGCAGACAGAAGCCAGCCAGCCCCCACTGTGATACGTGAACCACCTCACGTGTGCTCTTCACCGTGGCGTCTGACGCCGTGGCCGACACTGTCGTGCGCTGGCGCCACGAGCTGCGCCGCTGCGTGGACTCGACTGCAGTCTTCGACGTCCTCAGTGACCGCGAGGAGGCGCAGCACCAGGCGCTGTGGCCCGCTTTTTGGTCCCTTCATGGTTTTATACCTTGGGTCTGCCCTCTGGCCATTTGAGGGGCTGGGTGTGCAGCCTGCACAGTTGCACCTGCTTGCTAGATGGCATTCCCTCTGGGGGTGTTTTTGAAGGGGAGGTGGCGCCACACGCGTGCGGTGGCGGGTGCGGTGTGGTCGCTGAGTAGAGTGCTGCGGCGGTTGTGCTACTAGCCCCGCTTCCGGTGGTCTGGGGGAGGGCTTTTTGGTCCCTTCATGGTTTTATACCTTGGGTCTGCCCTCTGGCCATTTGAGGGGCTGGGTGTGCAGCCTGCACAGTCGTCGTCGTCGTTTGCATAACACAACGGGAGCGCCTAGACCCTGAGTAAAAACACAAGACCCCAAAAGCTACAGCCAGCGAGGCGATCACACACAGCCCCCCAGCACAGTCCCCCGTCGTGACGAACCGCAAAGGCTACTACGCACGGTTCTGAGAGCCAAGTGCGGGAATACGAGCCCATGTCCACACTCGACAAACACTGAGGCGGCACGCCCCTAACTCGTTCCCACCTCAACTCCTCCGCCACCCCCGGGGACCCTCACGGCCCGGAGTGCCTCAGCACCATCCCTCTCCCTCCCCCTGACAAAAGTAGCATTGCCCCCCGCTGGAGGGTTGCATCGCGTAAGCGGATCCTGCAAAGGTGATGATGTTCGGTTACAATCCACTTCTGGCGGTCACACGTACGGTTCCAAAGCTCCAGTGGGACTTAGAGAAACAAGGCTCAAGGCCCACAAAAGGTCAAGCTACAAGTAGCCCACGGTAACGCCATCCACACTTGGTGGCGGGCGCCAAGCAAGCAGCACCACTGTGCAGGCTGCACACCCAGCCCCTCAAATGGCCAGAGGGCGGACCCAAGGTATAAAACCATGAAGGGACCAAAAAGCCCTCCCCCAGACCACCGGAAGCGGGGCTAGTAGCACACCCGCCGCAGCACTCTACTCAGCGACCACACCGCACCCGCCACCGCACGCGTGTGGCGCCACCTCCCCTTCAAAAACACCCCCAGAGGGAATGCCATCTAGCAAGCAGGTGCAGGCACCCGCTCGCCGTCAACGACGAGGCGCGCGCGGTGGAACTGCGCCCGCTTCCCCGCAGCCTTGGCGGCGAGGAAAGCGGGCCACAGCGCCCGGTGCTGCGCCTCCTCGCGGTCACTGAGGACGTCGAAGACAGCAGCCGACGGGTCCACGTCGCGCAGGTTGCGGCGGGAGCGCACGACGGTGTCGGCCACAGCGTCAGACGCCACGGTAAAGAGCACACGTAGCACGCCGCCCCGGCGCGGCTCCACACCAATGCCCCCGACGGCAGGCTTGGCGTTGAGGAACGACGCGGACACGACCCCGCCACCAGCCGGCCTATCCCGGCCAGAGACATCGTGCACAAAGCGCACGAGATTCATAGCCAGGCAGACGGGCAGGCTGACGCCGTCCACGGCGGCTGCAGCAACCCGCACAGCCGCCGCCGCCACCGCCGTCTCCTCGGGACCATAGCAGTCACTGAACAGCCGCCTCACATGCCGCGTGGACCCCAAGTAGGAGGCGTCGCGCAGTGCGCCGCGCACGATCCCGTCGCGCGCCATCTGGCCTTCAGAGCCACGGCCCGCTATGAGCCTGGTGGCGGCTGCCACAGGGATGGACAGCACGTGGCTGCGGCACAGCGACGTTTCGCCCACACGCGCGGGCAGCCCCCCCGGCGGGAGGGGCCGCGCGCAGATGCGGCACGCGCGGCGCCCGCCACGGCAGGCCGCTCCGCCGCCGGCGCGCCCGCTGCCGACGCCACAGGGGCGGCAGCAGCAGCGGGCCGGGCAGGCTGAGCAGCCTTGGCAGCAGGCGCCGCGCGGGGCGCACTGTGGGCCGCATGCGGCACTGCATGCGGCATCTGCATGGGTGCCCCGGGGACGCGGCTCACCAGGAGGTGCACCAGGTCCACGAGCGACGCAATCTGTTGCGTCTGCGCCTGGACCACAGCGAGCACCACCGCGAGGGCGTCGCTGCTGTGGCCGGCGTCGGCAATCTGTGTCGCGCCCACATGCGTCGGCGCATTCTGTGGCTGAGCGCGCGCGCTCGCCTCCCTGTCCACCAGCCCGCCTACCAGGCCTCTGAGGTCAGCCTGCCCCGCCAGGATGGCGCGGAGGGGGTCTGTGGTGTCGGCCGAGGCCGAAATGTGGTTGCTGGCGCCTCCATGCATGTGTTGCGCAGCCTCCGCGTATGTGGCCGCCCCCAGCGCCCCAGGGAGCGCCGGAAGCTGGTTCTGTGTCTCACCGACGCACGCGCGGTGGCGTGGCGGGGAGTCTGAGCCGGGGGAACCGCTGCTCACCGAGTCTGTGACGTGGCCGCGCGGGCGACTAGCGCGCCGGCGACCTCGCTGTGTTTGCGCGGCTTAGAGCGCGTCATGGTCGTGGTCAATGGGATGTAGCTTGACCTTTTGTGGGCCTTGAGCCTTGTTTCTCTAAGTCCCACTGGAGCTTTGGAACCGTACGTGTGACCGCCAGAAGTGGATTGTAAAACTCTCATCATCATCACGTGATGAATATGAAAGGGGAATTTCGGAAGGAATACATCTCGATGTACGAGGGAGTCGATCGATGGCCAAAGTCAAGGCTCCCTTGGTAGAGATCTGCCCCCTTCGCAACGCCCCAAGGTATAGTTCACCCCAGCGACCAACTGGTGCACGTCACACGTCCATCTGCTTCCCCGCCGCTTCCCCACATTTTGCCGCTCCATTTGTGAACGTAGTACTGTGCTTGCTTCCTGGCTACCTGGAAGCTGTTTCATCGCTGCCATCAGCGCAACCAGCACTCCCGACTAGTATACTACAAGGTCGATGCAGGAGGCAATTCAGCCCAACCCTCTAGAGGAAGACTGCCGTTATGAGAAAGTGCAGACTCTTGGGCATGGCTCCTTCGGCTTTGTGCAGTTGGCGAGGCACGTGGAGAGCGGCGAGCTCCGCGCAATCAAGGTGTGTGAACCATGCATGCGGTGCCATGCATGCAACCGCTCCCTCCACGCGCCTGTTCCGAAAAGATCTACCCTCGTTGCCCCTCTTTCTTCCTGCCGGTGGAGGCAGGCGACCCTAGTGTGGCCTCTAGGGTGGGCAAAGAGGGGGGGACGTGCAGGCTACACCACCTTCCCCCACCCGCTACCCCTCGCAGTAACATGCACCCAGCAACATGCACACTACCACCCTGTGTCTCTGATTCCTGCTGCTGCCGCCTGTGCCTGCCCCGTGCCACCTGCCCACGCACGCATGCGAGCTGGTTGCTGGTTGCTGGCTGCTGGTTGCAACGGACGATGCGCAACAGACGCATGCGCAACAGACGCACTGAAGCCGTTTGCACGCGTGTGCCCCCCCCCCCCACACACACACACCACCACACACACCACCACCACCACACACACACGTTGGCAGTTCCTGCAGCGCGGCACGATGCGTGTGCCCCCCCCCCTTTCAGAGCCTGCAGCGGGGCTCATTCTCCTTGACGCCCTTCCCCACCCCACCCCACCCTCCCGTCAGGACTGATCTCTCCTAGTTCTGCTGCAGCTTTGGAACCGAACCTGTGACCGCCAAAATGATCCCGAGCATAACATTTGTGCCAACAAAAACATGCAGCACAACCCGCACTTCCTGCAGAGGGGCGCATTCTCCTAGACCTCTTTCCCCAGCCCACCCCAGCCCACGCCAACACGCCAGCAACTTCCTTCGGCTGCACACAGCCGGACACAGCCAGACACAGCCAGACACAGCTCGAATTTCTGGCAAATGG
The DNA here is from genome assembly GCA_016618255.1 of Chlamydomonas sp. UWO 241. NCBI lineage: Eukaryota > Viridiplantae > Chlorophyta > Chlorophyceae > Chlamydomonadales > Chlamydomonadaceae > Chlamydomonas > Chlamydomonas priscui. Next base: position 372,181 of record VFSX01000131.1, on the reverse strand, counting down.
CTGTAGACGAATGATTTAAATGCTGACCAGGAAACCGCTACCACCCGCACACAATCCGCAGTTCCTGCAGCGGGGCACAATCTCCAAGTACACCGAGGCAGAGCTGCTCAACCACGCGACGCTGCGCCACCCCCACGTCATCCAGTTTCGGGTCAGTGCAGTGCATCCGGCCGAACAGCACGCGTGTGCCGCGTGGCAACAGGCGGAGCGGGCACGTGTGCGGCCGTGCGTACTACCGCTGCTGGGCATTGCATGGGCGTGCATGGGCGCTGCATGGGCGTTGCATGGGCGTGCATGGGCACTGCATGGGCACTGGGCTGCTCAAGCATGCGACGCTGCGCCACCCGCACGTCTTCCAGTTTCGGGTCAGTGCAGTGCATGGGCGTTGCATGGGCTGCCCATGGGCACTGCACGGGCGCTGTTGGGCACTGCATGGGCACTGGGCTGCTCAAGCATGCGACGCTGCGCCACCTGCACGTCATTCAGTTTCGGGTCAGTGCAGTGCATGGGCGTTGCATGGGCGTTGCATGGGCGTGTGCATGGGCGCTGTTGGGCACTGCATGGGCACAGGGTGGCTCAAGCATGCGACGCTGCGCAACCGGCACGTCATCCAGTTTCGGGTCAGTGCGGTGCATGGGCGTTGCATGGGCGTGTGCATGGGCACTGCATGAGCACTGCATGGCATGGGCGTTGCATGGGCGCTGCATGGGCACTGCATGGCACTGCATGGCACTGCATGGGCACCGATCTGCTCAACCACGCGACACTGCGCCAACCGCACGTCATCCAGTTTCGGGTCAGTTCAGTGCATGGGCGTTGCATTGGGCGTGCATGGTACTGCAGTACTGCACAGCATGTGTTCAAACAGTGCATTCTATTGCAGCGCATACACTGCATAGCATACACTGAATGTTCTCAACATCTGAATGTTCTCATCGTTGCCAGCCCCGGCCACCACTCCTCGCTACCACCGCCTGCATTTGCAGGAAGTCTTTCTGATGAGCGAGCGCATCTGCATCGCGATGGACAGCGTGGGGCCCGTAACTGTAACTTCCCGTAATTGTAACCTACCGTAACGATACGAGGGTTACGGGCCATCCCTCTCAAAGTGCCCCGTAACACCCCGTAACCCGAGAAAGGTGTGAAACAGTGTGGATGTGCGCCCCACACCGTTGACTGGCCCTGAAGAGCGTCGACTCGGGGTTACGGGAGGGGTTACGGGAGGGTTACGGGAAGGGCTCCGAGGGTTACGGGTTAAGGGCCATGCGGTGTGGGGTTACGGGCCCCATGCTGGCGATGGAGTTGCCCTGAACCCTGAATTCTGAACCCTCAACCCTCAGCCCTGATCCCTGATCCCTCGCCTGCACCAACGAACGATGCAGGAAGTCTTTTCAAAGAGCGAGCACATCTGCATCGACACGGAGTTGCCCTGGACCTTGGTCCCTGCGCCCCATCCCCTCAGCCCTCAGCCCTGAGCCCTGAACCTGATCCCTGAACACCTGTCCCCTCAGCCCTGAACCCTCAGCCCTGAGCCCTATACCCTGATCCCTGACCCCTCAGCCCTGAACCCTAAGCCCTGAAACTGATCCCTCACCTGCACCAACGAACGATGCAGGAAGTCTTCCTAACGAGCGAGCACATCTGCATCGCGATGGAGTACGCGACAGGGGGGTCGCTGTTTGAGTATGTGCAGAAGCAGGTACGCCAAAGGGGGGGAGGGCTGCTGAGTGAGAGCCGTGCAAGTCAAGGCGGTCATAACGCCTCAGGCGGTGGTGGGCGCCTGAGGCGACGCCTCTGGCGGCCGGGGGTGCGCCTGAGGCGGCCTCGGCGCGCCGGGGGCGCCGCCTGATCTTTGTGAAGGCGCCACCTGAGGCGCCGTCAGGGGCGTTGGGAATGTGGTAGGGCTGGGCATCAACGACGCGACAGGGGGGTTGCTGTTTGGGTATGTGCAGGAGCAGGTGCGCCAAGGGGGGTCTGAGTATCGCACACTTGCAGACAGTTGCTCGCTGGTTCTTCCAGCAGTTCATCATAGGCACCGATTTCTGCCCCCCCCCCCCCACACACACACACACACACTCACACACACACACACACATGACAGGGAATGCTCAAGGAGGCTGTCGCGCGCTGGTTCTTCCAGCAGCTCATCATCGGTACTGACGGCTGCCACACGCACGCACACACACACACACACATACGCACACACGCACATGGCAGGGGAAGCGCACGAAAGCTGACGCGCGCTGGTTCTTCCAGCAGCTCACACACACACACACAATCACACACACACACATAGACACATACACACACAGACACATGCACACACACGCAAGCACACACACACACACACACACGGGACCCCACCCACACACACACACACACACACGTGGCAGGGGAAGCTCAAGGAGGCTGTTGCGCGCTGGTTCTTCCAGCAGCTCATCATCGGTACGGACTACTGCCACAAGCGCGGCGTGGCCAACCGCGACATCAAGCTGGAGAACACGCTGCTGCAGATCTGCCAAGGCCTGCCGTTGCCGCTGCTAAAAATCTGCGATTTTGGATACTCCAAGGCCGACTCGATGAGCGTGGCAAAGTCCAAGGTCGGGACGCTCACGTACATGGCGCCAGAGGTGAGCAGAGGAGCTGGGTGGAAGCTAGGTAGCAGGTGGGTAGTAGAAGGTGGGCCTGATGAAGAAGAAGGTATAGGTGAGGGGTAGGTCTGCTGTGTGTGTGTTTGGGGGGGGGGGGTATTTAGGCGCAAAGGCAAGGGGTGAGTACGGCACAAGACCCGTGTCTGCTCCCTGCCCCCCCCCCTCCTGCACGACAGTTACTCATCAACCGCGAAGGGCGGTACGACGGTCAAGTCCCTCGATCCTACCCACCGAGCCAATGAGCACCCTGTACTCCTCCACCTGTGCCCCCCCTCCTTTTGAAATCCACGCGCCAGGTGCGTTTTCAACAGCGACGGGCGCCCCGAGCCGCAGACGACACTGTTGACCCAAACTGACCCGCCATTCGCGTGTCCGCGCGACAGGTGCTCGTGGACCGCGACGGGCGGTACGACGGCAAGATCGCTCCAAATCCTATCCCCTTTTCTGGCCCGTCGTTCGAATCTTCCGTTCAAATCTGTGCGCCAGGTGCTTTTGCTTTTTCAACCGCGACTGGCGCCCCGAGCCCCACTGGGCCAGACGACACTGTTGACCCAAACTGACCCGCCATTCGAATGTGATTCACACCACCCGCGCGACAGGTGCTCGTGAACCGCGACGGGCGGTACGACGGCAAGGTCGCCGACATCTGGTCGTGCGGGGTCATGCTATACGTGAGTATGTATGTATGTGTGTGTGAGGGTTTGTATGACTGTGTGTGTGTGTGTGTGTGCGTGTGTGTGTGTGTGCGTGCGTGCGAGTGTGTGCGTGTGTGTGTGTGCAGGTGGGAGGTCGCCGACATCTGGTCGTGCGGGGTCATGCTTTACGTGAGTATGTATGTGTGTGTGTGAGGGCGTGAGTATGAATGTGCGTGTGTGTGTGTGTGTGTGGGTAACCTGTCCATGCATGTACGGTGTTGTCCGCAGGTGATGCTGTACGGTCGCTACCCCTTTGAGATCCCCCCGGCGACGCGCAACAGCCCAAGGTCGCCTTGTCTGTCCATTGTGCCCCGCCCGATCGCTCACCTACGATCTAAGATAGCACACAGTCACCTGCACATGCATGTACGGTGCTGCCCGCAGGTGATGCTGTACGGTCACTACCCCTTTGAGATGCCCCCTGGTGACAAGGCGCAGCCCAAGGTCGCCTTCTCTGTCAATCGTGCCTCGCCAGATCGCTCACCTGCGATCTACGATCTCTGAGCATACATAAAACTGTGCATGCATGTGCGCTGTTGTCACACAGGTCATGCTGTACGGTCGCTACACCTTTGAGATCCCCCCGGCGACACGGCGCAGCCCAATGTCGCCTTCTCTGTCCATTGTGCCCCGCCCGATCGCTCGCCTACGATCTAAGATAGCACACAGTAACCTGTACATGCATGTTCGCTACTGTCCGCAGGTAATGCTGTACGGTCGCTACCCCTTTTGAGATCCCCCCGGCGACACGGCGCAGCCCAAAAGGGCGCCGAGGCTTGCCTATGCTTCAGTGTTACAAGGGCCCTTGTAACACACTACACACTGTCAGTGTATAGTCCCTGTACTGACACCTAGGACCCTGTTTGGCCTGTTTGTCACACAGGTCATGCTGTACGGGCGCACCCCCTTTGAGATGCGTCCCGGTGACAAGGCGCAGCTCAAAAGGTCGCCGAGGCTTGGCTGTGCCTCAGTGTCACAATGGCCAATAGTGATTACACTGACACCAAGGACCCTGTTTGGTCTATTTGTCGCAGGTCATGCTGTACGGTCGCTACCCCTTTGAGATGCCCCCTGGTGACAAGGCGCAGCCCAAGGTCGCCTTCTCTGTCCATCATGCCTCGCCCGATTGCTCACCTAAGATCTAAGATAGCACACAGTAACCTGTGCATGCATGTTTGCTGCTGTCCGCAGGTGATGCTGTACGGTCGCTGCCGCTTTGAGATGCCCCCGGACGACACGGCGCAGCCCAAGGTCGCCGTCTCTGTCGATCATGCCTCGCCCGATCGCTCACCTACGATCTAAGATCTCCGAGCATGCATAAAACTGTACATGTATGTGCGGTGTTGCCCGCAGGTCATGCTGTACGGGCGCTACCCCTTTGAGATGCGTCCCGGCGACAAGGCGCAGCCCAAGGTCGCCTTCCCTGTCCATCATGCCTCGCCCGCTCGCTCACATACGATATAAGATCACATACGATGCCTGGTTAGCATACAGTAACCTGTACATGCATGTGCGGTGTTGCCCGCAGGTCATGCTGTACGGTCGCTACCCCTTTGAGATGCCCCCCGGCGACAAAGCGCAGCCCAAGGTCGCTGAGATCACGCGCGTGCTCGAGAAGATGGTCGCGAGCGACTTTGCGATGCCGCGCAGCGTAGAGGTGTCGCACGACGGCACGGAGCTCGTGCGCGCGATGCTGTCGCCGGACCCGCGAACGCGCATCACGCTCGAGGACATCATGGTGCGTCCGCCGCTTGTCGGACCTGGCTCTAGTTTAGTCTAGTAGCCTGCCTATCTGCCAACCTGCCTGCCCGGCTGCCTGCCTGCCGGCCTGCCTTCCTCAGTGGCGCTGTTTAGTGGCTGCTGCGTTTGCGCATCTCGCTGGAGGACATCATGGTGCGCCGCTGCCTCCCTGCCTGCCCGCCGGCCTGCCTGCCTGTCTGCCTTAATGGCTCCGCTTAGTGGGGCACGGCGCGCGTGCGCGTGATGCTGTCGCCCGACCCGCGCACGCGCATCACGCTCGAGGACATCATGGTGCGCCCGCTCCCTGCCTGGCTACCGGCCTGCCTGCCCACCTGCCTGCCCGCCTGCCTTCGGGGCTCCGCTTAGTGGGGCACGGCGTTCGTGCGCGCGATGCTGTCGCCCGACCCGCGCACGCGCATCACGGTTTAGGACATCATGGTGCGTACGCAGCCTGGTGCACCCACGGTGCACCCCTGGTGCACGACCAACGTGCCTGCCGGCATGCCTGCCTGCCTGCCCGTCTGCCTGCCTCCCTGCCTGCCGGGCTGCCTGCCCGCCTGCCTGCCCGTCTGCCTTAATGGCTCCGCGTAGTGGGGCACGGCGCTCGTGCGCGCGATGCTGTCGCCAGACCCGCGCATCACGCTCGAGGACATCATGGTGGGCCCGCTGCCTGGTGCACCCATGGTGCACGACCAACGTGCCTGCCGGCATGCATGCCTTGGTGGCTCCGCTTAGTGGCTGATGTGTTGGCACATCTCGCTGGAGGACATCATGGTGTACCCGCTGCCTCCCTGCCTGCCCGCCTGCCTGCCTGCCTTCCTTAGCGGCTCTGCTTAAGCGGGGCACGGCGCTCGTGCGCGCGATGCTGCCGCCAGGCCCGCGCATCACGCTCGAGGAAATCATGGTGCGTCCGCCGCATGGTGCCACCCATGGTGCACGACCAACGTGCCTGCCGGCATGCATGACTTGGTGGCTTTGCTTAGTGGCTGCTGTGTTGGCGCATCACGCTGGAAGTCATCATGGTGTGCCCGCCGCTTGCCGGACCTGGCTCTAGTTAAGTAGCCTGCCTGCCTCCCTGCCTGTCCGGCTGCCTGCCTGCCCGCCGCCTGCCTGCCCGCCGCCTGCCCGCCCGCCGCCTGCCCGTCCGCCGCCTGCCCGCCCGCCGCCTGCCTGCCCGCCTTCCTTAGTGTCTCCGCTTAGAGTGGCTGCTGTGTTGGCGCATCACGCTGGATGTCAGCATGGTGAGCCCGCCGCCTGGTGCACGACCAACCTGCCGGCCGGCCAGTCTGTCTGCCTGTCTGCCTGCCTGTCTGCCTGCCTGCCTGCCTGCCCATCTGCCTGCCTCCCTGCCTTCCTCCCTGCCTGCCTCCCTGCCTCCCTGCCAGCCTCCCTCCCTGCCTGCCTGCCTGCCCGCCTGCCTTCCTTACTAGTGGCTCCTGGCTTAGAAGCTGCCGCGTTGTCGCGCATGCAGGTGCACCCATGGTTCACGACCAACCTGCCGCCCGAGGCGACCACGATGAATGAGGCGTACATGCGCGCGGCGTTCCCAGCGGGGCACCAGCGGCCGGAGGACATTCGCGCGCTGCTCGACACCGCAAAGGTGAGGTGCCATGGTGCCGGAGCTGCCTAGAAGGTGCATGAGGTACCTGGATGTTGCCGTAAGAGGGAGTCGGAGCTGCCTGGAAGCTGTCGTTACAGGGTGTCGGAGCTGTCTAGAAGGTGCAGGAGGTGCCTGGAAGTTGCTGTGGGAGGGGGAACGGTGGTCCCTCCATCCACACATCACCACCACCAAACACACACGCACACACTCCCTCACTCATCCCCCCCCCCACCACCCCCAAGGTCAGCATGGATCAGCAGCGACACACACACACACACACACTCTGTCTCTCATAATACGCCCCCACACATCACCCCAAGGTCGGCATGGACGCGGAGAGGGGTTCCGACACCGGCGCCATGGACGCGTCCATCGAGACGGCGATCCGCGACGACATGCGCGCGTATGGCACACAGAGCGGGTCGGCGTGCCTGAAAGAGTTTTTCGAGACTCAGAGCGGAGGAGACGCGCCGCAGGCGGTCGCATGACGGACCTACGTACTCGACGAGTTGTTGCAGCTTTCCTCAGCCGGCGGGGGGGAATCAGCAGGGGGATTGAGCCCAATCGATATATTGTTGTGTTGGGTGCTTCACGTCGCCAGGCCAACTTTTCTCCTAGCAGTTGAAATTGCCCTCGTGGCCACTACTACAACAAGCAACCAATACTTCCGCCACTAATTTGAGGCACCAGTCACTATGAAACACCAGATGATGAACACGAGTTGTCTTTTATTTACGGGCTCTCCGCGTGTGTGGAATCTGATAAGGATTCTCGGACACCAGAGAAGCTAGCGAGTAGGTGGAGTTGTTGGCGATCGTCTCTCATGTCAAGAACGTTATCCTCCGCCAGAGGTGCAGTGTCTTACCGTTGCGAAACGTAGCACAGTGGGGCAGCCTCCACGGCGGGCGCGTGTGGCAAGGCAACAGTCAGCTAATCTATGCGTGGTCGGTCGGCCCCCCTTGCTAGTGGTCCTAGGGTGCAAAGGTGCATGCGTCTGTGGGTGCACTGCCGCCCACCGTCGGTGCATGCTTGCGTGCATGTGGGCGAGCGTACGCCAGCAGCCAGAGCAAGCATTGGCAAGCCATTACGTAGGCCATTCCTATGCTAGGAAAGGGAGGAGGAGGACGATCAGGTAGCTGGCTGGTGTATGATACAAACACCAACGCACACCAGCGCGCGCCAAGCACAACAAATGCGTACGGCAGCTGTGACTTATCCCACATCACGGGAGCAGGCAGGCAGGCACGCGCGCCGAAACAGGCTACGTTCGGTGTAAGCTCCTGCGATAGGCGTGCATCGAGGGCGTGGGCAGTGAGCTCGCCCTTACCCAACCCGCCCTCCCTACCACCACCTCCCCAAATGCCCCCTTCCATTCCCTGATCCACTCGGATTAGCGTTCGCCCCGCCCACTCTTACAATGGCCCCACGCCGAGGCTGAGCAGGTAGTCCCGCGCCGCTTGTTGGCCCTGTTTTGCGACCGGGTCCCAACCTGTCCTCGCCGGAACGCTCACCACCCGCCAGCTGCGCGCCTCGAGCAGCCGGTTGCGCAGCAGCGTGGCTCCGTTGAGCCTGCCCGGTGGAGGGCTCAGGAAGCGGGTCGGGCCATCCACCTTCACCGCCAGCCTGCTGCCATCCGACAGCTGCACGGTGATGTCGACGCTGAAGAGCCCGTCGTCCGTAGCCTGCTCGCTGGCGGCACCAGAGCAGCCAGGCAGCTGGCGCACCACGGCAAGCACCTCGAGCTGTGTGTGCGAGGGTCGCGCATTGCCGCGCTCTTCCATCTACGCAGTCTTGCACGCAGCGGTCAGCTGCGCAGGTACGACGACAGCCGTGTGCTGGTCCTCGAGCCAGAGCATGCACATTAACAGTTGGTTAAGGGCTTCGGCACTCAAGTCCATGCCTGCGTGCTGAAGCAGCGTGGCCGTGAAGGCGTCGTCAGAGTGGCCCAGCACCGCGAGAGCCCACGCCGTGTTCGACAGATCCTGTGTGTTGAAGTTGTGCAGCTGCGGCTCGGCCGCCTTGAGGAGCGCGGCCACGAACGCGCTGTCTGCGTGGCCCAGTGTCGCCAGCGCCCACACCATGTTGGACAGGGCCTGTGGCGCGAAGCCGCGCAGCTGCGGCGTGGCCACCTTGAGGAGCGCGGCCACGAAGGCGCTGTCTGCGTGGCCCAGTGCCGCCAGCACCCACGCCGTGTTGGACAGGGCCTGTGGCGTGAAGCCGCGCAGCTGCGGCGCGGCCACCTTGAGGAGCGCGGCCACGAAGGCGCGGTCTACGTGGCCCAGTGCCGCCAGCGTCCACGCCGTGTTGGCCAGGTTCTGTGGGTTGAAGTCGCGCAGCTGCGGCGTGGCCACCTTGAGGAGCGCGGCCACGAAGGCGCGGTCTGCGTGGCCCAGCTTCGCGAGCGCCCACGCCGTGTTGGACAGCTCCTGTGGTTTGAAGTTGCGCAACTGCGATGTGGCCACCTTCAGGAGCGCGGCCACAAAGGCACCGTTGGTGTGCCCCAGCGTCACCAGCGCCCACACTGTATTGGCCACGTCCTGTGGGTTGAAGTCGCGCAGCTGCGGTGTGGCCGCCTCCAACAGCGCGTTCACGAAGGCGTCGTCTTTGTGCTGCAGCTTTGCTAGAGCATACACCGCGTTGGCCAGTGCCCGCGGTTGCATGTGCGGCAGGTGCTCTCGGGCCAGCTGCACAATGGGCTCGATATCTGCGCACCCCGTATGCGCAAACAGCCGTGCGGCATGGGTCGGCGCAGTGGCCGCGTTGATGGGGTTGAATGCCTGGCCGTGCTGCTCCACCAGTGCCAGGAGCGCGTCCGGGGAGGTGCACTCCTTGATGGCGGAGGTGAGCTGGTAGGACGACGGGGCGCCTCCGATGCTCGAGACGCCGCGCCCGGGCTGCACGCACACGTGCGAGCGTTTGGCGTCAGAACACGCAGGCCAGGTGCGAATGCCGCACTCCCTACGGTGCGCCGATGCCGATCGCCATGCGTGCATGCGGGTGCGTGCATGCGGACTGCATGGGCGCACGCTCGCGTGGGCAACGCACCTGGTGCCGCCCGCCACCTGGCCCAGGAGGGCTGCTCGCTCCCCACCCACGGCCACCACTAGGGGCGCGCCCCCGCCCTGCGCTCGCTGCTGCTGTTGGCTGTTGCCTGCATGCCTGCCGCTGGCATCGCTGCTGCTGTTCCTGCCTCGCCCTCCTCCCCTGCCTCCTCACTCTTTGCCTGGCCCTGCCTCCACACGCCCTCTCCCAGCGTCACTGCGATCCCGTGGTGGCACTGCGCCCGAGCTGATCCTCCCAGCACGAGGCGCGCACCGCGTCGCCACTGATGACAGGCGAGATGGCGCATGCCGAGCGATGCGCCGGACGGCGCAGGGGGGGCGACCCCACAGCGAGCGAGGGTCACCATCCCTCAACGCTCTGGCTTTGATCTGCAAACTTCTGCAGAGGAAGACATTCGTAGCAAGTAGCACAGGTGGAAGGGGTGGAGGGAGGCACACATCGACGTGCATTGGCGCGGCACACCTGTCGCCAGGAGCGATTCGTATTCCGCGGGGCCATCTTAATATAGACTGAAGCAAGGCTGCTGGCGGCTGTTAATACTGGGCCTGGAACACTGGGCCCTATTCCGTTGTTACTTAGTTCCGTTTGCAGCGGCGGTCTCAGGCGCCGCCGGTGGCATCTTCTTTCTCTGCCCCCGAGTCGGCCAGACAGCTCCCAGCTCCCCACATCACCACCATCACTCACCAACGCCCATCCATCCACCTCAGCAGTGAGTGCAGTGTCAACAGCAGCACTGTTCTCTGCGCTGCTGTCAACAAGGTGCTCCGGCGCGAGTGATGCCGCAGCAGCGAGGGGGTTTCAGACTGCTGCTGCGTGGACGGGAGCCCGAGTGAGGGCAGCTGTCACGACAGGCACCCCAAGTGTGGGCCTTCGTACTAGTTCATACTGTCCCACACCACTATCTCTACCCCAAGGCACGGCTGATCGTCACTCATACGTACGACTTATCGTCGTCACATCATTTGGTTTCGGCGCTGATGCGCCCAGCGAGGAGGGCGGCCTTGTGCTCGATCACCTCGCCGGGCGTCGTGTAAGACTTAAATAAGTCTATATATTGCCGTCACATCAGCAGCCTGCTGTGTGCGCCGGGAGGATGATCGATAGCACCAGAGATGGGTTCGCCTGCCTGCAGGGTACGGGTGGGCTACCCGACACGCTACCAGGGCTGCAGGGGGGGCGGCACCCTCGGGGCGTGGGATTGAGGGAGTTACCGTGCGGGGCGGGCTACCGGAGGGCAGTGGGGCGGCAGCGCATGCGCGAGCGCGGACCAGCATGCTCCTGTGGGCGGGCTCGCGGCGAGACGGCAGGGGTGGCGAGGGGCGGCGGTGTACTACTCGCCGTAGGAGTCTCTCCTCCTACTCTCCTCCTACTCTCCTCCTCCCTTCTCCTAATCCTCCTACTCTCCTCCTTCTCTCCTCCTACTTGTATATGCTGTATACTTGTACTGTCAGAGGGCCACCGAAACAACTAATTCCCTTTGCTACGTTGCTACAGTGGTTTCAGTGCTCGAGTACAATGCTACAGGTGGCAGCGCGAGCGAGTTCATTTTTGCAGTGCGCCGTCCCGCCGGGGCGTGGGATCGGGGGAGCCGCCTCGCGATGTGGGCTACCAGAGCGGAGAGCATTGAGGGGTGGCAGCGTGAGCGAGGGAGGCCCTTACCCCCGGTGAGCGACAGCGGGAGCAGCCTGCTGGGGGAAGGTGCACGAAACACAGAGGCTGTGCAGGCAGTGGGTGTGCAACTTAACTCACGGTGGCGATGATGTATGGGCAGGAGTGGAGGGGGCCCTCCCTGTTGGCCGGGGCCAAAGGAGCCAAGCCAAGGCGCATATCTTCTGCTGTGGCTCTAACGTCCTGAAAGGCCCGCAGCTTGCGAACACACGCAGGGGGGTCACACACACACACACACACACACAATATGCTCACGGCACAATATGTTCACGGCAGTGGCGGTCGTGCTCGCGGCAGTGCCCTCAGCCTGGGTCAAGGCGGCAGCTGGTGGAGCTGCCCTCACTCTGCTCCGGCCGCTCCGTCGCTTCCAGCCCCTCCCTCGCGCGGGCGAGCGCGCTGCTGTGGTGGAGATCCTGCGGCTGGTCGGGTGGCAGCTGCCGAGTGTCATCACGCCGGCTGGATGGCAGCGTGGGCGGCCTGGCCTCCGATCCGCAACTGCCAAACATGCTCCCCTGCCTGCGGGGGGCGGGGCCGCGGACGAGCCCCGGTGGGTTGGGTTTGCGCACGGCCCGGGCGTGGTCGGGAAGCTGACGTGCAAGCTAGCGGTGGCGCTTCAACTGCGGGCGGTTGTGGACGAGCGGCGAGTGCGGCGGGCAGCCACGGTGGAGGCGGCTCTGGCGCTGGACTGCGGGATGCGCGGAGGCCCCCGTGCAACCGACGCTCAGGTCTGCGCGGGGCTGCGCACCCTGGAGGCGGCGGTGCCAGGGCTGTGGCGGCTGCCGCTCCTCAGCGCCTGCAAGGAGCCCATCTGGCGGCTGTGGGTGAGTGGCTTTCACAAGCAGGCTGCGCTTGGAGTGCCCGAGTGCCCGTGCGGGTGGCGGTGCCGTGAGGAGGACGGGCCGCCGGCGACGGCGTGGCGTGCGCACTGCTTCTGGGGATGCGCGGTGGCGGAGGCGGTGGTGGTGGCGGTTGCTGCTGCCCTCCCTGTTCCTACGCCGGTCATCACGTGCTGCCAGGTGTGGCTGCTGCAGCCTCCCGCTGGGGTGCGTGCTGGTGTGTGGGCTGTGGTGGCAGCGCTCGTGGTGGACGCTATGGAGCGCGGCTGCCGCCACCTGTGGCGCATCACGCGTCCGCGTGATGGTGTGCTGCCCCCTGATCGCACGGTGTCGGTTGAGCGGGCGGGGGCGCTGGCGACGATGGACCTTTGGGACGCGCTGGCGTCCTTTGCTGAGGGCGGCGTGATGCCGCGAGGTTGGGCGGGTGTGGTGGGCCCGACCCACCCCTATGTTGGAGTGGTGGACGGCAAGCTCACTCTGAACAAGGCGTCCTAGATCCCTGAGGGGACGAGTTATGTGAGGGGAGGTAGCGCCGCACGCGTGCGCTGGCGGGATGAGTTGTGGCTGCTGGGTAGAGTGCTGTGGTGGGTGTGCGCACCTGCTCCGCTTCCGGTGTTTTGAGGGTGGGCTTTTTTTGGTCCCTTTATGATGATGAGAGTTTTACAATCCACTTCTGGCTTTATGGTTTTATACCTTGGGCCCGCCCTTCATCCACTGGAGGGGTTGAGTGTGGAGCCTGCACTGTGGTGCTGCTTGCTTGGCGCCCGCCGCCGTGTGTGGATGGCGTTGCCGTGGGGCACCCCCCCTTTTTCTGTTGGCAGGTCTTCAGGACTGCTTCATCTAAGTCCCACTGGAGCTTTGGAACCGCACGTGGGACCGCCAGAAGTGGATTGTAACAAACTCATCATCAAATATGCACACACAATATACAAAGCATTTTAACGCTCCGTCAGCTTCTCAGGTATGGATCGTCCACACTTATCGCTTTCAGTGAATTCAGCATCCCACCGACATCAGGCATCAGCGCGCCCTTGTGCACGCAGCCCCAGCACACACCATGGCGTCCCAGGACTTCACCCTCACGCCCCATGCCACCATCCCCCCGCACGACGGCCCCGTGCTGGTGTGCATCCTGGATGGCTTTGGCGAGAACGAGTTCCTGGATGACTTCAACGCGGTGTACACAGCGTCCACGCCCACGATCGACGCGTTCCGCGGTGTGCCAGGCCGCTTTCGCACGGTGATGGCCCACGGCACTGCTGTTGGCCTGCCGTCTGATGCCGACATGGGCAACAGCGAGGTTGGGCACAACGCGCTGGGATCTGGGCAGGTGGTGGATCAGGGCGCGCGGCTGGTGGACATTGCGCTCGAGACGGGCAGCCTGGTGGGAGGTGATGGCTGGAAGCTCATCTCTGGTGCGTTCGAGTCCAACACGCTGCACTTCATCGGCCTGCTCTCCGATGGGGGCGTGCACTCGCGCACCGACCAGCTGGTGGGCTGCATCCACGCGGCGGTGAAGTGCGGTGCCAAGCGCATCCGCGTGCACGTCCTCACCGACGGCCGCGACGTCCCTGATGGCTCGTCCCTCAAGTACGTCGCCGACCTGGAGGCGGTGCTCAAGGCAACGGGCGTGGACGCCAAGATCGCGTCTGGCGGTGGCCGCATGGTGACAACCATGGACCGCTACGAGGTGTGCTCTCCATGCATGGGATGGGATCGCACCCCAAACCACTCGCGCGGCGCATACGGACATGCAGCTACATGTGGCCGGGGCGGGGGGGCTGCACGAGCAACCCTAGAGACGCCATGCTCTTCATCACTCATGCACCTACCTGTGACCTCCACTCACCTGCCCAGGCCGACTGGAACATCGTCAAGCGCGGCTGGGATGCGCACGTGCTGGGCAAGGCTCCCCACATGTTCACCGACGCGCTCACCGCCGTCAAGACGCTGAGGGTGAGGCCCTGGCGCTGAAGCACGCCGTGCCTGCTTGGCGGGGTGGCGCCATGCATGCCTGCTCCACTCACTCCCATGTCTTCCCTGTCACAGGGCACCGAGGAGACGGGCCTGGTGTCCGACCAGAATATCGACGCGTTTGTGATCGTCGGCGAGGACGGAAAGCCCGTCGGCACCGTCGAGGACGGCGACGCCGTTGTGCTCTTCAACTTCCGCGCAGACCGCATGGTGGCGATGTCCAAGGCGCTCGAGTACGAGGACTTCAAGGTGCGCCGTGCCCGTGTGGCCGTGTCTGTGTGGCCACAGACGGTCGATCACAGGCGGTGCATGCACATGCTGCTGTGGGTGTGCTGCATCGTGCGTGATGCGTGCGTGTGGCCGTGTCTGTCCACCTCAGGCGGTGCACGCACGTGCTGTAGGTGTGCTGCTTCTTGCGTGATGCGTGTGCGTGTCGGTGGATGGGGGAGGTTGTCATGTTGAGCAGCACGGGCGCGGAGCACACCAACGGCGGGGGATACCACAGCTCACGCGTGCCCCAGTCCTGCCTCTCCTTCCTCCTCGCCCAGCTTTGACCTTGACCTTTGACTTTGACTTGCTTCCTCTCACAGCCTTTCTCTTCGACTTTGACTCAGAGCTTTGACCGCAACTTTGACTCGCTCCCTCGCAGAGCTTTGACCGCGAGCGCTTCCCGAAGGACCTCAAGTTCGTCGGCATGATGCAGTACGATGGCGACCTGCACCTGCCGGCCAACTTCCTCGTGGCGCCGCCCCGGATCAACCACGTGCGTGTGTGCAGGCATGCGTGCTGGTGTGCGTGCGTCCACACACACACTCACACACACTCCCTCCCCCCCTTTGCAGGTGTCCGGCGAGTACCTCGCCCGCAACGGCGTGATGGCAGTATGGCAGCAAACTGCACGCACACGTGCACACGCACACACACACACACGCACGCAGACGTCTTAACACGTATATTTCGCTATCTGTTGCAGCCAGCAGACTGTCCCCCCCACCACCACTCTCAACAAGAAGCCGGCGATGAAGGTGTGGGGGGAAAGTGTGGAGCACACACTCCCTCCCCCCCTTTGCAGGTGTCCGGCGAGTACCTCGCCCGCAACGGCATCTCCACGTTTGCGTGCTCAGAGACGCAGAAGTTTGGCCACGTGACCTTCTTCTGGAACGGGAACCGCTCGGGCTACTTTGACGCCGCGCTCGAGACGTACGTCGAGATCCCGTCTGACAAGATTGTGTTCAACAAGAAGCCGGCGATGAAGGTGTGGGGGGAAAGTGTGGAGAGTGTGGATTGGATGGCAGGGGAGAAGCCGCCAGGGCCATGGCTGCTGTCTTCTTGATGGGGAGTGTGGGAGACGTACGTGGAGATCCCCTCGGACAAGATCGTGTTCAACGCAAAGCCGGCGATGAAGGTGTGGGGAGGGTGGGGAGTGGGGAGGGTGGGCAGTGGAGAGTGTGGGAGACGTACGTCGAGATCCCGTCTGACAAGATTGTGTTCAACAAGAAGCCGGCGATGAAGGTGTGTGTGGGGTGGGGTGGGGGTGGAGTCGCTTTGTTAGAAAGCCCTGGAATACAGCGTTCTAGCGCATGTCTCGTCACCCAAATCCGTCGAGTGTGCACATAGCTATGGCCAATCCTGTGCTGGGCGGTGTGTGTGGAGGTGCCGGCGATGAATGATGTGTGGGGAGTGGAGAGTGTGGGTTGGGTAGATTACAGGGGGCAGGCCACCAGGCTCCTGGGCTTGGGGAGTGTCTGAGGCGAGCGCTGAAATCGTCCAGCATCCCCTCGCACACATACACGCACGGCCACACGCAACAACGCTCTGACGCACATGAACCAAGGCAAACCGCAGTGCGACGCGGGGGTCCCGCCAAACGACGCTCCCGTACGACACACGTATCAGCGTCACATCGTTGTGTAACACACACACACACACACACACACAGAGAGGGAGACACACTCAAGAGAGAGACACACACACACACACACTCTCACGCACACACACAGTGCGCCGAGATCACGGCCGCTGGCATCGCTGCGCTCAAGACTGGAAAGTACAAGATGGTGGGTGGGGGTGCGCGCGCGTGCGTGTGTGTGTGTGTGTGTTACAGACTGGGAAGTACGAGATGGTGGGTGGGTGGGTGGTCATCGGACGCCTATGTTGGCGTTTTAGGCCATGCGTGTGTGTGCGTGTGCCCTGCAGTTGCGTGTATGTGTGTGTGTGTGGGGGGGGGGGCGGAAAGTACACGGTCTTGAGTGTGAGTGTTTGCGTGACCTGGTGTGCATTCTGGACGTTGGTTCTCCCACCGGGGGCGGTGGTGGTAGTGTTGGTGCATGAACACGTTACGCACGACGTGAATGCACTGGCATGCATGCTCCTGGTGCATGTCCGGACGCTGGCTCACCCACGGATGTTTGTGTGTGTATGCGCGTGTGTGCGTGCATGTGTGTGTGTGTGTGTGTGTGTGTATATCCACACACACAATGGGTTTGCCCGGACGTGCATGCCCTCTGGCATGCATGCCCGGACGCTTGCTTGCCCATCCACGATGCATGCGCATGCGCGTGCGTGGCCCTCCACGCGAACTACTCCCTCACACACACACTCTCTCTCTCTTGCCAACGCCAACCTACACATCCCGCCGTATACGGTATTTATACCGTCACGGTATACATACGGTATACATACAAACTTCAGGTGGTGTCACAAAATCGTCGGGGGCTCCCGCCCCAACGCCGCCAATGGCGGACCAACTGGGCTGATAGGGTGCTGCTGCAGCGTGAGCGACTGGGTTTGGGGAAATCGGCTCTGTCGCCAATTTGCCCTGATTCAGAGCGCTAGAGGCTGTTTGAGACACGGCGTCATAAGGCAGGCAACTGCGAGGCATGCGGGGACGGAGGGAAGGCTGCTGGCAGAAGTCGGCGCCGCCATCGTCGGTACCCCATGCAGCCACGGGCACCGGCACCGGGCAGAGGCTGCAGCTACGCTACAGCCAGGGCACCGGCTATGGGCATCGGCTATTGATTGACATCGGCTAAGGCTTCGGCTACGGCCAGGGACACCCTGCATCTGCACTCACATCGCATCGGCTACACGTCCGCCCTCTGGGCATCTGCATCTGCATCTGCATCGGCCACGGCTACGGCCACGGCTACTGACATCGGCTGCGGCGACGGCTTCGGCCTACGTACTGCAGCTACGGCACGAATCGCGGGGCACTTCAGTGACCTGCATGGAGGGTCTCCATGCAGGGCGAATCTTACATGCATGAGACACATGACGACGGAGATGCACTGGCAGCAAGCGCCCTCGCAGCGCAAGCGCCATGCATGGAGGCTGGCGGCATGGCGGACGTGCGCCACGTGATGAACGGAGGAGGAGGAGGGTGGCCAGGCTGGCTGCCCGGGTGGCCAGGCTGACGCATGGCGCGACCAGATGTACTAGAGCTAGTGGGATGGACACAGTCAATGTGTATCCACTCAGTGCGGGTGATAGTATCTGCCTGCCTCAGGGATTGAGTGCGCAAGCACAAGTCTAATACGCCATTAAAGGCGTCCAACAAGACTGTAAAATCGACCATACGGTATATACCGTATACGTATACCGTGCCGCGCCCTACACACACACACACACACACACACGAACGTACGCGCACACACACACACACTCACCCACAGGTGCGCATCAACTACGCCAACCCCGACATGGCCACACTGACGACCCCTCTCTCTTGCACACACACACGTACACGCACGCACACACACACACACACGTACACACACACACGTACACACACACACACTCTCTGTTACTCCCCCCCCCTTAGGTGCGCATCAACTACGCCAACCCCGACATGGTCGGCCACACCGGCGACCTCGCAGCCACGCGCATAGCGTGCGAGGTGTGCGACGCGTCGGTCAAGGACCTCATCGCCGCCGCAAACGAGGTGAACGCGCGGTGGCTCGTCACGTCAGACCACGGCAACGCGGACGACATGGTGCAGCGCGACAAGAAGGTGTGTGTGTGTGTGTGTGTGTGTGCTGCCTCTGCTGCTGCTGCTGCTGCTGCCGCTTTGTGTGTGTGTGGAGGGCGCGGTGGCTCGTCACATCAGACCACGGCAATGCAGACGACATGGTGCAGCGCGACAAGAACGTGTGTGTGTGTGTGCGTGTGCTGCTGCTGCTGCTGCCTCTTTGTGTGTGTGTGTGTGCGTGTGCGTGTGGATGGGTGTGGCTCGTCACGTTGGACCACGGCAACGCGGGCGACATGGTGCAGCGCGACAGGAAGGTGTGTGTGCGCGTGTGTGTACATGTGTGTGTGCTGCAGCTGCTACTGCTGCCGCTTTGTGTGTGTGTGTGCTAGACAAGAGGGTGTGGTTTGGGTTTGTGTGCTGTGCCCCAGTGGCCGTGACGTGCGGTGCTGCCGTGCCCCCGAGCAGCGCCTGTGTGTGTGCTGCGTGCGTGCACATACACACACACACACGCACGCGCGCGCGCAGGGCAAGCCCCTCATGGACGAGAACCGAAAGCCGCTGCCGCTGTCGTCACGCTCGCTCGCGCACACACACACGCACACGCACGCACGCATGCACACACGCAGGGCAAGCTCCTCATGGACGAGAACGAAAAGCCGCCGCCGCACACACACACACGCAAACACACACGCACACACACGCACGCACGCAGGGCAAGCCCCTCATGGACGAGAACGGGAAGCCGCTGCCGCTGACGTCGCACACGCTCGCGCCGGTGCCCGTCTTCATCGGGGGCGCTGGCCTGCCCGACAACGTGGTCTTCCGCACTGACATGCCCAAGGTAATGGGCAGTGTCTTTCTGGATTTCTTCTGATGGAGGGTGACTAGTGGTGACTACAGCGCCAGAGGCGTGGTTTTTTAGGAACAGTGTGAAAATCGTCGATTTCACACGCTTGGGGCATTTTTGTTTGGGGAGCCTTCATCGGGGGCGCTGGCCCGACAACGTGGTCTTCCGCACTGACATGCCCAAGGTAATGGGCAGTGCTTTTCTGGATTTGTTCTGATGAAGATTCTACCGCCGGAAGTACCGTTTTTCGACGGAAAGTGTGAAAATTGTCGATTCTACACTTTTCAGGCATTTTTGTGTGTGGGGTCTCCATCGGGGGCTCTGGCCTGCCTGGAGATGTGGTCTTCCGCACTGACCCGCCCAAGGTAGGGTATGGGGTTTGTTTGGCAGTTGGCTGTTGGCGGTTGGGGTGGTGGTGGTTGAATGGGGAGGGGGGAGTCTTCATCGGGGGCGTTGCCCTGAATGACAACGTGGTCTTCTGCATTAGCTTGCCCAAGGCGAGTATGGTGGAGTGTGTGTGTGGCAGTTTCGAACATCATGAGCCTCCCTCGCCCCTCTCTTGCCCTCTCTCACACGCACACAGGCTGGCCTCGCCAACATCACCGCGACCTCCATCATGCGTCTGCAGACGGTCCTGTGACAACCCCCCCCCTCCCTCTCCCTCTCCCTCTCACCAAACCCCTCCCCTCTATCTCTGTCGCACGTCTCCACAAACACGCACATGCACACACATGCACACAATCCCATGCACACACAGGCTGTGTGCCCTCAACCTCACACGCCCCTCTCTTGCCCTCTCTCACACGCACACAGGCTGGCCTCGCCAACATCACCGCGACCTCCATCAACCTGCTCGGCTACGAGGCACCAGCGTTCTACGAGGCGTCGCTGCTCACGACCAAGTGATGAGCCACCATTTGGCACCGGTGGAGATACCAGGACCACCACCACCAGGCGTATCACCGGTCAAGAAGACTGGACAGGACCACCACCACCAGTGGCGCGTTCTACGAGGCGTGGCTGCTCCCGACCAAGTGATGCGCCAGCCGTCGCCACCATTTGGC
The DNA here is from genome assembly GCA_016618255.1 of Chlamydomonas sp. UWO 241. NCBI lineage: Eukaryota > Viridiplantae > Chlorophyta > Chlorophyceae > Chlamydomonadales > Chlamydomonadaceae > Chlamydomonas > Chlamydomonas priscui. The sequence goes on along the minus strand of VFSX01000131.1, from coordinate 352,076 downwards.
ATACCACCGGTGGAGAAGACCAGGACCACAGGTGCAGCGACCACATGGGCCAGTACGGTGTGGACTGGCAGACGAAAAGGACCCTGTGGGCGCTGTGGTCATCACCAACCGAGAAAACCCAGACCACTTTCATCGGCCGCAACTCTTCGACACCAGGCAGTAGCACAAGACGGGTAGCGCAGGGGGGGGACGTTTGTGGGGGCGTTGGTCGCGTTGTTCTGCGCGTTGACCGTGTTGTCCGCGCGTTGACCGTGTTGTAATGTGATGTTTTCTGGATCTGCGACTGTGCAGGGACGTGCCACCTCTGCTGTGCAACTTGACGAAAGCCCCGACATCGTCCCAGCTACACATCGGGGTCCCTCGCAGGCCCCACTCTCTCTATGCGTCCGAATGCGGGTGCTCTTGCAGGCCACTCTCTCTATTCCTATGCATCCGAATGAGGGCGGGTAAGGGCGACGCACCCGCGCTTTGCCTGCCCTGCCACCTGCGCGCTACCTAGCCAGGCGGCTGTCGACAGCACATGTGACAGCTACCCTTGCGCATGTCCTGTAAGGCGTTAGCACGAAGGGTGCTATATGTCAGGACCAGCCAGGGGTCTGACATCTCGAGATCCGACATTTTAAGTCCCTCTCTGGTTAGAGGGTAGAGCGGGAACTCACACCCGGCTCTCCTCCGATTGAAGGCCCAGTGGCTAAGGCCAGTCACAGCACAGCCAGACGACTAAACTCAGTCACACTCCAGTCACACACTAGCGCGGCAGCTTGAGCCCGTCGTCCAGCGGCGCAAGTTGCCCTTCGCTGGCGCCCGCCGCGGCAAGTGCGATGTGGTCGAGCGACGGCGAGTAGATCATCTGGATGGTGGGTGGGTAGAGGGAGGGGGATGGAGGGTAGGGGTGATGTGCTGGTCGGGTTGGCGTGTATCGCACGCGTTGTGAGACTAGCTGTAAGACCCCCGTTGCTGGTCGAGCGACGGCGAGTAGATCATCTGGATGGTGGGTGGGTGGGAGGGGGGTCATGCCCTTGTCCTCTACCTAGCTACCTAGCTTCAACCCACCCTCTACCTAACTTCTACCCAGCTACCTAGCTTCAATCCACCCTCTACCTAGCTTCTACCCAGCTACCTAACTTCTACCCAGCTACCTAGCTTCCACCCCCCAGCCCACCTAGAGCGTGACATCCTCCACGCCCTCTGCCACCATTTTGTCACTCCACTGCCTCACCCACGTTGGGCCTTCTTCTTGATCAGGCCCTTGCCCTCTACCTAGCTACCTAGCTTCAACCCACCCTCTACCTAACTTCTACCCAGCTACCTAGCTTCAATCCACCCTCTACCTAGCTTCTACCCAGCTACCTAACTTCTACCCAGCTACCTAGCTTCCACCCAGCTCCCATTCCCACCTTTCCGGTAACCTCGGGCGGGCCCTTTGGGATCTTGTCTCCAAAGGTGAAGAACTGGTGCATCGAGATGAGCACGATCGACACGCCGACGAGGAAGTTGATCGACAGCTCGTGGCCAAACATGACGTACGATCGACAGCTCGTGGTCAGACATGACGTACGACACATGACAGCTGGGTGGGGGTGGGGGGAGGGTCGGGTTTCGTCTTTCTGAGTGAGTGACACATGATGGACAGCTCGAAGGATGAGAGAGGAGGTTGTTGGACAGCTCGTGGCCAAACATGACGTACGACATGATGCATCAATCAGATTGAGTGACAGAGGAGAGAGAAGGAAAGCACGAGGGAATGAGAGGAAGTTTATCGACAGCTCGTGGTCAGACATGACGTACGACACATGACAGCTGGGTGGGGGTGGGGGGAGGGTCGGGTTTCGTCTTTCTGAGTGAGTGACACAGGGGAGAAAGAAGGAAGGATGAGAGAGGAGGTTGTTGGACAGCTCGTGGCCAAACATGACGTACGACATGATGGCTGTGTGTGTGTGTGTGTGTGTGTCTGTGTGCGTGCGTGCGTGGCGGCGCGTGACGTAGGGAGTGATTCAGGTTGCGAGTTGATTGCCAGTCGAGGCAGGATCAGGAGCATTGGTGGGATTGGGATAGAGAAGAGGCGAGGGAGCACCAGGAGACAGGTATGGAGGGAGGAGAGAGGAGCTGGAGGGGTGAGCTGACCGCTCGCCTCACGAGACAGCTGTCTCAATCCCATCATCCCTGAGGCTCTACTTCAACAAGCGTTTACTGCCGCGACGCCAAGGGACCTGGGGGCGTGCCCACGCTCTTCGCAGAGTGAGGGTTCCCAACCACCAGTAGCCAGCCATCTCAGCAAGGTGCTCGGGCTCTATGCGCTGAGAACGGTCATAAACGCCTTAAGTGTCCCTGACCGTAACGTGTCCCTGACCGCAACGTCCATCACTGGTAACTGTTGACAGCTGCAGGAGGGCAACTAACTCACCGGTGAAGATTGCCACAACCGTCTTCGAGTGCCTCATGGACGAGTCGTCCAGGGCGATGCAAGAGGGGTTGAGATGAACCTAAAACCTTAGCCCGAACCTGAACCCAACCTAAACTTTCAGCCCAAGCATAAGCAAAAACGAATCGCTGGCACAAGCCCCACCCGTGAAGATCGTCGCGATCGTCGACGAGTACTTTTTGAGGATGGTGTCAGCAAACTTGTAGAAGAAGGACGAGAGGATGCCCTGCACGTGCGTGTGGGTGTGCGCGTGCGTGAGAGAGAGAGAGAGAGAGAGAGAGAGAAAGAGAGAGGCAGAGAGAGAGGGACAGCGAGTGAGGGACTGAGAGACAAAGAGAGAGAGAGAGAGAGAGAGGGACTGAGAGACAAAGAGAGAGAGAGAGAGAGAGAGAGGGGAGAACGGGAGGGAGGAGAGCGTGACTGCTGCGATTGGATGCAATAGGAGGGGGCAAACTAGTGCAAACTGCCCACACTACCCCCCCCCTCTACTCCCACTCACCTGTGCCGCGTTGTTGATCATCAGTATTAACGTCACCATGCTCTGTCCCACGAACATGTTCGTCAGCGACTCCTGCTTGCACCGGGGCATGAGGACACGACCGGAGTGAGTTGAGAGCGTGAGGGAAGGGGGGGGGGCAAGAGAGGGGAGTGTGTGTTTGTGTGAGAGATAGAGAGACATAGGGGGCAAGGTACGCACGAAGAAGTTGGCAGGGCGCTGCGCGTGTGCGAACGTGCGTGCCCCACAAACGGTTCGAGAGCGACTCCTGCTCTCCTACCCGGGCATGCGGACATTGCAGGAGTGAGTCGGAGTGAGTTGTGTGAGGCATGAGTTGTGAGGAGTGGGGAGTGAGTTGAGAGCGCGAGGGGGGGGGGGGGCAAGGGAGTGGGCGTGCCCCACGAACATGTAAGTCAGCGACTCCTGCGCTCCGGCCATGGCACGCGAAAACGACACGAGTGAGTTGGAGGTGGACTTGAGTTGAGTTGGATCTGGACATTGCAGAAGCAAGGTGTGTGTGTGTGTGTGTGTGTGTTTTGTGTGTGTGTGGGGGGGGGGGGCAAGGGAGGGGGCGTGCCCCACAAACAGGTGTTCGAGAGCGCCTCCTGCTTTCAACAGGGCACGCGGACATGCCAGGAGTGAGTTGGAGTGGCACGTTGCAGAAAAGAGGGAGGAGGGCAGGAGGAGGGTGGGGGGGGAGAGAGAGCCAGAGAGTGAGATAGCGAGGGAAAAGGGAGATGAGAGAGAGAGAGTGTGAGATAGATCGAGATGGGAATGAGTTCAGCGAGCGTGCGGGCCAACAGTGAAAGCAACCCCCTAAACCCTTACAACCCCTAACCCGGGCGGACGGGCAAGCGCGTGAGGCACAGAAGCAGTTTGGCACACGTTTTGACTCGGCGTCTGCCGGTGACTGGCGTCGGCATTGGTCTTCAGGCAGCCTGCCATGACGACTCTGTTTGCCCAGGCCCCCTGGAGGGTGGGACCTGGCCATGCATGACGCATGGGGCGCAGGCAGAGCCCCATGCATGGAGTTGGACAACCATGCACCATGCCAGGCGGGGACTTTTCTGCTTCAGCGCCGCCAGTCGGCACAGCCGGCGTGGTTGGCCTCAAAGGCCAGGAGGAGGACGGTCCTTTCCTATACGCTCCTTGCCAGACATGTCCCTCAGGGACTTGTTTGGGTCTAAACTAGCCGGCGGGAGCGGTAGTCTAGACGGCAGGTAACCGGCTGGTGGCTATCGTCCTTCACATGGCGGTGGCACTAGGACTAGTGTTGTCTTAGCTGGAATGCCATGTAACTGTAACTGTAACTGTTTGACTCGGCGGACGTCCAGCAGCTCGCGCCGCGTGTGTGTGTGTGGGCGGTCCTCAGCGGGTGCGGTGGTGGACTATGTTTCTGTTGGTGGTGGTGGTGGTGGTGCTTTGGCATGCAAGGGACCTGCCTGCTTCCACCACGCGGCCGCCAGCAGGAACACGCCGTTGAAGCACGCGCCGTAGAAGTAGAGGAAGAAGTTCTGGAGGTGCACCGACGTGTCCATGTGCTTCTGCGCGCGCACACGCGAGGGGATGGGGGGGGGATTGGTTTCGGGTCTTGGTTAGGGCTTGGGTCAGGGTTGAGGTGTTGGGGGAATCATTAGACACAAGTTCTGCAGGTGCGCCGACCAAGTGTCCAAGCGCTTCTGGTGCGCGCAAAGACAGGAGGGGGATTGGTTTCGGGTCTTGCCAGGGCTTGGGCCAGGGCTTTGGCCAGGTTTGTCCTAGGGCTTGGGGCCAGGGTTGCGGTGTGGAAGACGTAGAGGGAGAAGCTATGCAGGTGCGCCGACGTGTGACCGTGTGCAGGAGGCGGCGAATGTCGAATGCCAGCCGCCGGACCCCCCCCACCACCACACACACAACACACACACACGCACACACACACACAACCAATGGCCAACCTTTAGTGCAAACTCGTTGTACACGGACGCTGCCGATGGGACGGTCACGGTGCCGAGCGTGCAGAGGCATGCAAAGAGGAGCGAGACGGTCTCGTCTGTGGGTCCACTGCTCGGGCAGTTGCGCAGCTGCAGTCACAGAGGACAGGGTTTTATGGGTGGGAGTCAGGGTATAGAAAGGGCGCGGTGCCGGGCGTGCTGAGGGATGAGGGGAGGATGGAGAGACGGTCTCGTCTGTGGGTCTACTGCTCGGGCACTTGCGTGGCTGCGGTCACAGAGGACAATTTGTTTTTTGGGGGGGGCGGGGGAGAGGTCAGCGTTCAGTTGTGATATGGTGCTGGGCGTGCAGAGGCATGCGGAGAGGATCGAGACAGTCTCAAATGTGGGTCCGCTGCTCGGGCAGTTGCGCAGCTGCGGTCACAGAGGAGATTTTGGGGTGTGTGTGTGGGGGGGTCAGCGCCAGTCGGCTCTGGCGGCTTGACTGGCCACAAGGCCACTACTGTGACCCTGAGGAAGGTCCTCTCCTTTATGCTCCTTGCCAGACATGTCTCTCAGAGACCGCTGTTTGGGGTAGTCTAGCCGGCGGGAGCGGTAGTCTATCGGCCGGGAGCCGGCGGTACTCTAGTACTGAAGTGTGCTGGAGTATCGGCGGGTGTCTAGTAGAAGAGTAGCCTGCTTAGCTGGAAACCCCGTGTTACTGTGTTACTGTGTGGGGGTGGGGTGGGGTGGGGGTCAGCGTTCAGTTGTGATATGGTGCTGAGCGTGCGGAGGGATGAGGAGATGATGGAGAGGCGGTCTCGGCTGTATGTCCAGAGCCCGGTAAGTTGCGCAGCTGAGGTCACAGAGGAAGGAAGGGTTGTGTGGGTGGGGGTGGAGGTCAGATTTGGTAGGGGTGCGGTGCCGAGCGTGCGGAGGCATGAGGCGGTGGGAGACAATGGAGAGACGGCCTCGTCCTTGCCCCGTGTCTGTGCAGTGTACTATCTATCAAGCAGCCCACACCTGGCTGATCGAGAATGACTGAAAGAATGCATGATTGAACAATACAGTAACAGTAACACGGGGTTTCCAGCTAAGCAGGCTACTCTTCTACTAGAGACACCCGCCGATACTCCAGCACACTTCAGTACTAGAGTACCGCCGGCTCCTGGCCGATAGACTACCGCTCCCGCCGGCTAGACTACCCCAAACAGCGGTCTCTGAGAGACATGTCTGGCAAGGAGCATATAGGAGAGGACCTTCCTCAGGGTCACAGTAGTGGCCTTGTGGCCAGTCAAGCCGGCAGAGCCGACTGGCGCTGACTGGAACGGTCCCCGCCTGGCAGTGCATGGCTGTCCAGCTCTCGTTTGCATGGGGCTCAGCCGGCGCCCCATGCCTCATGCATGGCCAGGTCCCACCCTCCAGGGGTGCATGGACGACAGAGTTGTCATGGAGGCTGCCTGAAGACCTTCCAACGCCAGTCACCAGCAGACGAGCGACCCCGAGGATGAGCGCGGTGACGAACGCTGCGATTGGTGAAGCGGATTTACTCTGTGTTGCCTCGGCGGTCGCCACCGCTGAAGCCGTGATGGTAGCCCGCCTCCACGGGCAGCCATCTTGACCAATGTCCAGCATGCATTGACGGGCGCCAGCTCCTCCGCTCGTCGATCAACTCGTCGAGATCGGTGCCGCATGGCGTCCTGCACGGGGGGAGGATAAGGGCCGTCTCCCAGCACGGGCCGCGGCAGCGCCGCGGCTACTCGCCAAGCCATGGCAGCGCCGGGCAAGCCGCTCCTGAAGTGTTCCACCGAGGGGCAGTCTAGCAGGAGCCGGGCCAGTCGTATTATACCCCGCTCGTCAGCGGCACGGAGATCCTCGTCACCAGCAGCGCCGCGTTGCTGGGTCCAGGGCTCGGCGACGAGAACGCGCCTCCGTTAATCGAGCCCCATTGGACAATACATGATTTAATTCAATCAATCAACCAATCAATAACCCGGTGGATCGTGATGCCAGCGACCAGCAGGCACAGCGCCTCCGACTGGGGAAAAACGAATGAAACGTGTGAATGAATGAATGAATGCTCCTTCAATCAATCAATCAGTCTTGATTGAAATCAATCAATCAATCAATCAATTAATCAATCAATCAATCAATCAATCAATGAATCAATCAATCAATCGATAGATAAACAAATTAAGAACTAAAACAGCCTCACACCTGGTTGATCGTGATGCCAGCGACTAGCAGGAACAGCGCCTCCCACTACGAAAAACGAATTGATTAATGAATGAATCATGTGCATGAATACATGCATGCATACATACAATTCAATCAATCAATTGGGCTCATGATCAATTAATCAATCAATCAATCAATCAGCGACCAGCAGGAACAGCGCCTCCTACTCCAAAAAACAATTAATCAATAAATCGTGTGCATGAATTCATGAATATATGATATATGACATAATTCAATCAATCCATCAACCTAGCCACCAATCAATTACCTTGTTGATCGTGATGCCAGCGACCAGCAGGAACAGCGCCTCCCAGGTAGGAAAGAAAGAAAGAATGAATGGACGAATCCAGCCATCCAGCCACCCAGCCACCCATCCATCCAATGGTAGATAAACGAATCAATCAAGCAAACTAGCTACTTTTTTTTTTATCTAACATACCTGGTTGATCGTGATGCCAGCGACCAGCAGGAACAGCGCCTCCCACTGGATCACGTTGAAGCGCCGCTTCATGACGACGCGCATGAGCAGCGCGATCGTGAAGACCTGTGTGTGTGTGTGTGTGTGTGTGTGTGTGTCACGGTGAAACGTCGCTTCATGACGACGCGCATGAGCAGCGCGATCGTGAAGACCTGTGTGTGTGTGTGTGGGTGTGCGTGGGTTTGTGACACACACGCTGTGTGCGTGTGTGTGTGTGTGTGTGTGTCTGTGTCACGTTGAAGCGCCGCTTCATGACCATGCGCATGAGCAGCGCGATCGTGAAGCCCTGGTGGGAGAGTGTGTGTGAGTGTGTGTGTGTCTGTGCGTGTGTGTGTCACGTTGAAGCACCGCTTCATGACCACACGCATGAGCAGCGCGATCGTGAAGACTTGGTTGGAAGGGAGGGGGGCGTGTGTGTGTGCGTGGGTGTGAAAAAAAGATGGAGAGAGAAAGCAAGAAAGAGAGAGAGAAAGAGAGAGAGGGAGAAGGGGAGAAAAAGAGAGTCGCGTTGCTTCATGACCACGCACGCATGAGCAGCGCGATCATGCATGCCTGGCGAGGTGTGTGCGCGTGTGAGTGTGAGGTTGATTTTACAGTCCGTCGGACGCCTTTGATGGCGCATTAGACCCACGTGTGTGTGCGTGTGTGTGTGTGAGAGAGAGGGCGTCCAAGTGTGCGCGTGCGAGCCCCACTCCAGTGCCCCCCCCCCCAAAAAAAGCCGTGGTGGATTTTACAGCCTGACTGCCTGATACAAGCACGCTGAGGTGTCATCGTCCATTTGGATTTGCAGTCACAAAAACCATTTTTTTTACATTTTAGCCAACGCCCGCCGTGCGCCCCTCCACTCGTCCACACCCCACACTTTGAGGTTCCCCAGCATTTTGGTAGATGTCGTTTTGAAGAACAGCTGCATTGTGAACTTAAGGCTGTTGTTGATCGCGTAGAGGCCTCTCCAAACACCCCATCCCACCCTCCCCTCCACACCCCACACAGCCGTGGTGGAGAACACAAGCCGAGTGGCACACGCACCTTGAGGTTCCCCAGCATCTTTGTCGTCGTCGGCTTGAAGAACAGCTGCATTGTGAACTTGAGGCTGTTGTTGATCGCGTAGAGCCCGGCAGGGATCGCGAGCAGCGAGTTGTGCTTTGCGTCGCGGATGAACGATCGGAGGGACGCGTACATCGGAGGGCCTGGCCGCCCCGTGCCCTGATGAGAGAGTGTGCGTGCGTGCGTGTGTGCGTCCGTGTGTGTGTGTGTGTGTGTTGCGTCGCGGATGAACGAGCGGAGGGACGCATACATCGGAGGGCCTGGCCGCCCGGTGCCCTGCAGATGGTGTTTGTGTGCGTGCGTGCGTGCGCGCGTGCATGAGTGCGTGTGTGCGTGTGTGTCAGGGGTGTACCCGCCGATCGGATTCCGATGAACAGGGCGCCCGAAGGGCGCAAAACCGATGGTCTCTTGGGGGCGTGATCGGGAAATCCGACAAGTGTGAGGGCCCGGAGGGCCTCTTATCGGCGTCGCCGATGACCACGCCAAGCCGATCGGGGCGTTCGGCTTGGGCTCCCCACACTCCGACTCCGACGCAAAATCACGCAATCCCTCGTTTCTGAAGCGTTTCTGCTGTTTGCAATCGCAAATTGATTCTGGCTTCCAGGGGGGTCCGCCCCCGGATGCTGGTGGAGGTTAGGTGTGGGTCGGAACTTTGGAATGGCGCTTTCCTCTGATGGCCAGGACCCTGCACGCATGCTGTGGAGTTCTGCATGCATCAATGATTCATGGTACTTTCAATCAGTGTCCATTGTGGTGTTGCATGCGCCGTCCCGCCATGCGCTCCATGCATGCATGCCCACGCCGCGCACATGAGCTGTTGCGAGCTGCTTGTCTTCTGGATGTGTGTTTGCTGTTGCCCCCCAACCAAGCTTGCGTGAGAGACCGTATCACAGCAACAGAGTACTGCGGACAGCGGGGGTCCGGGGGCGCAGGCCCCGGGAAAAATGGGC
>VFSX01000131.1:315038-337538 GCA_016618255.1 Chlamydomonas sp. UWO 241 | reverse complement strand
CCAGCTGCTTGTGCCGGCCATCAGAGCAGTTAACTGCTGCCTGCCATCACATACGATCGCGCCCTGAAATGGCTTCCTTGGTAAATCGCGTTAACTTCGCTTAGCAGTTTACTGCTTTGTGCCCGTGTGCGCGTAAGTACCCCGAAACCGCACGAATTCGTCCCCACACTCCACACCTGACACGTCGACCTCGTATCCGAGATTCCGCTGCTGCTTTCCTGATCCTCGCCGACCTCGCAATGAAAATCATGATGCGTCCTCTGAGCCTCCCTGCCGGAGCTCAGCCCGCCAGGCCGGCTGCCAGCGTCATGGCGCATGGCGCTGTCCCTCGTGCTGCGCTCCAGGTTGTTGCAGGCCAGGGTGCGCGGCGCAAGCGCAACTGGCGCCACAACCAGCCTGGCAGCCCGTACAGCCAGGCCCGCATGCGGCAGGCCAGGGAGCAGCTGCAGCGGCAGGAGGCGCTGGGCGTGCTGCTGCCGCATGAGCGTTGGGCGCAGGAGAAGGCGCTGCGAGAGAAGCAGGGGGCTGATGCGCAGGAGAAGGGCGGGTGGCTGCTGCCGCATGAGCGCTGGGCGCAGGAGAAGGCGCTGCTGCTGAAGAAGGGAGCTGATGCTGCGGCCGCCGTGTTCGCTGCTGCGGCTGCTGCCGCACTGGCGCAGGGCAAGGCTGATGACGACTAGGAGAAAGGGCAGCTGGTTGGCAGCAGCAGCTGGCGCACCGGGCGGCATGGCTCAACCGACGTTGAGGCTTTCACAGCCCTGCTCCGCTCTGCTCGACTTCAACTGCGCGTCCCATCATCTGGCCTCATGACTCCAACACCTGGCTGCTTGGTGGTGGCACACACAGGGAGTGTGCGCTGGGTTGAGTGCTGACAAACTGGCTGCTGACAAGCTAGTTGTGTTGAATGGCGCTGAGATGCGTCAAGTCAGGCGCGAGACAATGTGGGCCACCTCCGAGCATCTGATCCGATGCCTTTGCGTAAGGGGGGGGGCAGTTTGTACCAACAGCAGTTAGTGCAGTTAGCGTTGCGACGCAGCAACTGAGTCTCTTTCCGGCGGCGGGGTGGTGTAATGTCGTGGAGTGCGTCACCTGTGCTTCACTTTTGGCAGCAAACAGCCGTTGGCAAGCTCTTCACATCCAGGCTTGCCTGCAGTCACGCCCCTCCTCCCACCTCCCCTACCCAGTGCCCAGAGGGCGCTGCCCTCGCCCCCATCGGGAGCGCATCTGCACGGCGGGGCGTGGCACTGCATGGGGTGCAGGCGTGGTGCGCACACTGTTCTCCAACATCGTGAGAGGCCGACAATCAGTCACTCCTGTGCCCTCTCCTGATGCACACTAATGAGCGGCGTGCTCAGCGCACAGAGTCTCTGAAGATCTCGGTGTTACCGAACTGGCTGTTCAGGGCCAGGGGTGTGTGCTTAGTGAAAAACTAGATTGCTCGTGGACCCATGCATCGCTCCGCCCCCCTGCTGTGCACCAAGACCAGCACGCATAGCAGACCAGCATGGTGTGCCTTCTCCTTCAGATAGCAGAAGTGCCGCTAGCTGACTGCTGCCGCTCTCTGCCTCTCACCGAGGTAGGCGGTACACCACCAAGGAGCGGTGGTTGTAACCTGTGCCGCTTGCAAGCACACGAGAAGGGGACGCACCGGTCGATGTGAGAGATCTGGTGGGGAAGCGTGGCATGGGGCCCACTCACTGACGACGACCTGCTGGCGGGTGGACGGCCTCGCCCGCGTGCGCGACGCCCTCCCCGGCATGCGGACGGTCACAGACCTGTGTGCGCTGTGGGCGTGGCTCGCTGCTGTCGACATGATGCGCAGCACACGCACGGTCGACCACGCATGCCTGGCGGTGTACGCTGCCGCGGATCCGGAACGCGCGCCGCTCGTGCTGGGGCAGTTTTGCGCAGCTCTGGCGTGCGGCGCCTACGACGGGGGCAGTGTCTGAAGGGCAGTCCTGTGCCGCGCCCTTTTCCCAGGGGTGCCGCCGCCAGTGCTGGGGGGTGGGCCAGATCTGCTGTGCGTACGGCGCACGCTCGACCCCCTGTTCACGGCAGTGGCGGTCGTGCTCGCGGCAGTGCCCTCAGCCTGGGTCGAGACGGCAGCTGGTGGAGCTGCCCTCACTCTGCTCCGGCCGCTCCGTCGCTTCCAGCCCCTCCCTCGCGCGGGCGAGCGCGCTGCTGTGGTGGAGATCCTGCGGCTGGTCGGGTGGCAGCTGCCGAGTGTCATCACGCCGGCTGGATGGCAGCGTGGGCGGCCTGGCCTCCGATCCGCAACTGCCAAACATGCTCCCCTGCCTGCGGGGGGCGGGACCACGGACGAGCCCCGGTGGGTTGGGTTTGCGCACGGCCCGGGCGTGGTCGGGAAGCTGACGTGCAAGCTAGCGGTGGCGCTTCAACTGCGGGCGGTTGTGGACGAGCGGCGAGTGCGTGCGGCTCTGGCGCTGGACTGCGGGATGCGCGGAGGCCCCCGTGCAACCGACGCTCAGGTCTGCGCGGGGCTGCGCACCCTGGAGGCGGCGGTGCCAGGGCTGTAGCGGCTGCCGCTCCTCAGCGCCTGCAAGGAGCCCATCTGGCGGCTGTGGGTGAGTGGCTTTCACAAGCAGGCTGCGCTTGGAGTGCCCGAGTGCCCGTGCGGGTGGCGGTGCCGTGAGGAGGACGGGCCGCCGGCGACGGCGTGGCGTGCGCACTGCTTCTGGGGATGCGCGTTGGCGGAGGCGGTGGTGGTGGCGGTTGCTGCTGCCCTCCCTGTTCCTACGCCGGTCATCACGTGCTGCCAGGTGTGGCTGCTGCAGCCTCCCGCTGGGGTGCGTGCTGGTGTGTGGGCTGTGGTGGCAGCGCTCGTGGTGGACGCTATGGAGCGCGGCTGCCGCCACCTGTGGCGCATCACGCGTCCGCGTGATGGTGTGCTGCCCCCTGATCGCACGGTGTCGGTTGAGCGGGCGGGGGCGCTGGCGACGATGGACCTTTGGGACGCGCTGGCGTCCTTTGCTGAGGGCGGCGTGATGCCGCGAGGTTGGGCGGGTGTGGTGGGCCCGACCCACCCCTATGTTGGAGTGGTGGACGGCAAGCTCACTCTGAACAAGGCGTCCTAGATCCCTGAGGGGACGAGTTATGTGAGGGGAGGTAGCGCCGCACGCGTGCGCTGGCGGGATGAGTTGTGGCTGCTGGGTAGAGTGCTGTGGTGGGTGTGCGCACCTGCTCCGCTTCCGGTGTTTTGAGGGTGGGCTTTTTTTGGTCCCTTTATGATGATGAGAGTTTTACAATCCACTTCTGGCTTTATGGTTTTATACCTTGGGCCCGCCCTTCATCCACTGGAGGGGTTGAGTGTGGAGCCTGCACTGTGGTGCTGCTTGCTTGGCGCCCGCCGCCGTGTGTGGATGGCGTTGCCGTGGGGCACCCCCCTTCCTTCTGTTGGCAGGTCTTCAGGACTGCTTCATCTAAGTCCCACTGGAGCTTTGGAACCGCACGTGTGACCGCCAGAAGTGGATTGTAGCAAACTCATCATCATCACTGAAGCCCTGGGACTGCCTCGTCTCCGCCTTCAAAGCCACTCGGAACACGCTTCCCTTGCCCCTCCCTCCACAGAACCAGACCTCCTTCCTCCTCCAAGCGCTTCTCCTCGCCGTGGCACCGCCCAAAAGAGGGCTTGTGCAGTATTAAGAAGTGAAAATCGCAGGAATTCCACACCCCACACCCAAATCTTCGCCTCGCGATTCTCTGTTCCGACATGCATTTCCGCATCCCAGATCACTCCTTTCCACTGCCTTTCCGCCCTCCCCGATCTCGCAATGAGCGTCGCCCCTCGCCTGCTGATCCGCCAGGCCGGATCTCTGCCTGCCAGGCCAGTTGCCAGCGTCATGGCGCATGGCGCAGTTCCACGTGCTGCGCACCTCTCAAGTCGTGGCCGCAAGCTCAACTGGCACCACAACCAGCAAAGCAACCGGGCCATGCGGGACAACCAGGCCATGCAGGAGGAGAAGCACGCGAGGGAGCAGGCGACGACTGCGGCCGCCGCCCCGGCCTCCATGCGGCACAGCGCTCAGGGCATGGCGCCTGCGCCGTGCCCCGAGCGCAGCTGCTGCTCAGGCATTCTTCAGCAGTTGAAGCTGCTGAAGCTTCAGGCTGCCGCTGTTGCTGCTGCTGCTGCCCTGAAGGACGTGGCCGGCGGCCAGGAGGCGCAAGCGCGACTGGCGCCACAAACACGCTCGCAGCCCCTGCTTCAGGAGGGTGCGGCGGAGCAGGAGCAGCTGCAGGAGGCGCAGGGTGTGACGCCTGAGCATGAGCAGCGCTGCTCAGGGGTCCTTCAACAGGTGGAGCTGCTGAAGCAACAGGCGGCTGCTGGTGCTGTCGCTGCTGCCCTGAAGGACTCGGCCGGCGGCCAGGGGGCGCATGCGCGACTGACGCCTCAACCAGACTCGCAGCCCCTGCTTTGGGAGGGCGCGGCTGAGCAGGAGCAGCTTCAGGAGGCGCAGGGTGTGACGCCTGAGCATGAGGAGCACCGCTCCGGGGTCACTCAACAGGTGGAGCTGCGGAAGCAGCAGGCGGCTGCTGGTGCTGCGGCTGCCACCCTGAAGGACGTGGCCGGCAGCCAGGGGGCGGAAGCGCAACTGGCGCCACAACCAGCCTCGCAGCCCCTACCTTGGGAGGGCGCGGCGGAGCAGGAGCAGCTGCAGGAGCCGCAGGTTGTGACGCCTGAGCAGCACATCACAGGGGTCCTTCAACAGGTTGAGCTGCTGAAGCGCCAGGCGGCTGCCATTGCTGCTGGCGGGCTTATTCACTGGGCCTGGGACAAGGCTCAGGGCAAGTAGAGACGGTGCTGGCCATGCACCATGTGGCTTCAATGCTTCGGGGCAGCATGGCTCCAACGACGTCGTGGCTTCCCCTCCCCTCATCCGCTCTGCTCGTCTTCAACTGTGCAGCACGCCTGGTCTCACTTGACACTGCTTCGCCTGGTTGGTTGGTGGTGTGGATTGTGCGGTGTGAGCGCCTGGCAAGTTGGCGGTCGTGTGGGGTGGCGCTGAAATGGATACAGCCATGAGTGCGGTGCGAGACAATGTGAACGACCTCTGAGCACCTGATCTGGTGCCATTGCGTAGGGGGGTCGTTTGTGTTGCAGTGTAGCACAACAACTGACTCAGTGGGTCTCTTTCCAGGAGGGTTTGTGTAATGTTGTATGGCCACCTGTGTCCCATTTCACAACAAACAGCCGTCAGCATGCTCGTCACAGCTTAGCTTGCCGTGCCGTTACGCCCCTCCTTGCACTCCTCATCCCACCCAAGTGCCATCGCCCTCATCAGACGCACACATCTCTTGGTGTGCAGGCATGGTGTGAACAGCCGCCGATCAGTCGCCTCCCCGCCCTCTCTCGATGCCCACTTCTAGCGGGCGGTGTGTGCCGTGTTGTATGAAACGGGTTTGCGGCTGCCTATGGGGCCAGAGGTGTGTGCACAATGGAGTGCTCAAGCAAAACATGGAGCGCACCAACCACACACGAAGCAGCACCTCCTGCTGTGCACCACACACACCAGCGTGGTGTGCCCCCCCCCCCTTGCGCTAGGCGTTCGGAAAGCAGCGTGGGAACCGCACCACCCGCTCGATTGCTCTACCTGCTGCCACTCAATACAAAACCAGCACACACACACTAGCGCGGTGCGCACTCCCACCTTGGAGGTAGCAGGGTCCATTAGGCAGTGTTGCAGGGAAGTAGTGTGCAGCGGCCCTCCAGCTGCCTTGCTCCTTCTCCCTCCGAGGTGGACGGACAATGAACAATCGCGCAGTGTGCAAGCATGCTTGAGGATGGCTTGCGATATGGGGCTGCATGAAGCCTCAAAACGCTACACTGCACTCGAGTCCCTCCCAGGAATCCACGTGCCTCGCCCCATCTCCACCAGCTCCCCCCTTCCTGCCTTGCAAGGAGCGCGTCCTCGTCACCCGTCACCACGCATGGACAGAGACATCACGTGAAAATCGCAGGAATCCCCCCCCCCAGCCATCTCCACACCATCCGTCCGACATCCATTCCGCTACTTTCTTTTCCCCACCCAAGCTGCATTCCGCTGTGCATTTCACCACATCATGCGCCCCCTGATCCGCCAGGCCGGAGCTCAGCCCGCCAGGCCTACTGCGTGGCCTGCTGCCAGCGTCATGGCGCGCGCAGTCGCCCGTGCTGCGCGCCTGGATGATGATGATGATGAGAGTTTTACAATCCACTTCTGGCGGTCACACGTACGGTTCCAAAGCTCCAGTGGGACTTAGAGAAACAAGGCTCAAGGCCCACAAAAGGTCAAGCTACAAGTAGCCCACGGTAACGCCATCCACACTTGGTGGCGGGCGCCAAGCAAGCAGCACCACTGTGCAGGCTGCACACCCAGCCCCTCAAATGGCCAGAGGGCGGACCCAAGGTATAAAACCATGAAGGGACCAAAAAGCCCTCCCCCAGACCACCGGAAGCGGGGCTAGTAGCACACCCGCCGCAGCACTCTACTCAGCGACCACACCGCACCCGCCACCGCACGCGTGTGGCGCCACCTCCCCTTCAAAAACACCCCCAGAGGGAATGCCATCTAGCAAGCAGGTGCAGGCACCCGCTCGCCGTCAACGACGAGGCGCGCGCGGTGGAACTGCGCCCGCTTCCCCGCAACCTTGGCGGCGAGGAAAGCGGGCCACAGCGCCTGGTGCTGCGCCTCCTCGCGGTCACTGAGGACGTCGAAGACTGCAGTCGAGTCCACGCAGCGGCGCAGCTCGTGGCGCCAGCGCACGACAATGTCGGCCACGGCGTCAGACGCCACGGTGAAGAGCACACGCAGCACACCGCCCCCGCGTGGCTCCACGCCGATGCCCCCGACGGCAGGCTTGGCGTGGAGGTTGTGGCCGGCGGCCAGGGTGCGCGGCGCGCGCGCAACTGGCGCCACAACCTGCCCAACAGCCAGACCAGGGAGTCCTGGGAGAGACAGCTCGAGGACGAGCGCATGGAGCAGGAGAAGGCACAGCTTTGGGAGATGCTGTGGACTCTCGCCTTTGCGCTGCTGTTTGCGGCTGTGACTGCTGTTGCTGCTGATCTGATAGAGCTGCCATAGATTTTGGGGTTTGATGATGTCTTTTACGTCGTGTGTGCAGAATTCAACAAGTTGTACTGACGGTGTCGTGGGATTTTGTCTCTCCAGGAGGGGTCGTGGCTGACCCAGCGTCACATCTCATTTGGCCAGTCAGTGTTGGTGTTATGTTGCGGGTGACACGCGTGCTTCAAAGCACATTCAAAACATGTACACAACGAGCTCTCCACAACTTCACAACTCGAGGCCGTCATACCCCTCCTCGAGGCCGTCATACCCCTCCCTCAAACTACATGGGCGGTGCCGAAAGCGCCAAGCGCCAAGCGCGTCCTGCTCCCAGCGCTGCGGTAGCCAGTGCATCAGCTGCACACAGCGCAGTGCTTGGCGCGGATGACGAGCGCGGGCTCTCTCTCCGGCAGCAGCGGGGCGCACGCGTGCGCACGCCTGCCCTTGGTGCAGCAGCAGCAGCAGCAGCAGCAACAGCAGCAGCAGCGGCAGCAGTGGCGGCAGCTAGCGTCCGCAAAGACAGCCTGCACAGCAGCGGCCAGAGCGGACGGGCCCCTGCGCCACCGCGCAACATGCCTGTCAGGCCCTGAGGGCCTCCTGGAAGAACTGCTCACGCCTTGTGGTTCGGGAGGAAGAGCTTGAACTCGGGCATGCTGCGCAGCTCCTCCTCCTTTTGAGTTCAGCCGGGGCTGTGCTCGTCAACAAGCCAGATAACAGGCCAGGCCAGATCACAAGCCTGCGAGGCCTCCCCTGGACCCTCACGCCTTCTGGATCGGCAAAAAGAGCTTGAACTCCGGCGGCAGCTCCTCCTCCGAGTACAGTCGGTCGCTGAAGTAGATGCGGCGCACGCGGCAGTTCGCGTGGACCTGTGCAAGCGTGCATGCGTGCGTGTGTGTGTGTGTGTATGGTGGTGGTGGTGGGGGGGAAGTGAGCGCGCATGGAATATGCGCGCCCGACTGTGCACAGGGGAGCGTCGTATTTCCCCCTGCAGGGGAGCGTCGTATTTT
This sequence comes from Chlamydomonas sp. UWO 241, assembly GCA_016618255.1. NCBI lineage: Eukaryota > Viridiplantae > Chlorophyta > Chlorophyceae > Chlamydomonadales > Chlamydomonadaceae > Chlamydomonas > Chlamydomonas priscui. Next base: position 329,470 of record VFSX01000131.1, on the reverse strand, counting down.
CACGCCGCCGCGCGGCGTGCTCGCCTTTTCCACTGAAACACTTTCGAGCGTGTTGGTAAGGCGGCATAGCCGAGAACAAAACCGCCGACCCCCGATACAAAATGCGCTCACAGCAGCCCTACACAGTCAAGCAAAAGCCCAACGCGAGCAGCCCTTATGCACACGCACATGCACCCATGCACATGCCCAACGCGAGCAGCCCCCATGCACACACGCAGCAGCCATCCCGCACGGGGGGGTACCAAACGGGTCAAGCAAGCACATTGCGAGCAGCCCCCATGCACATGCCCATGCACCCATGCACATGCCCAATGTGAGCTGCACCCATGCACACACGCAGCAGCCACCCACCTGCACACGCAGCGTCTCGATGTAGTTGGTGCCTGCGCGGGATTGGGTTCACCAAGGAGGGCGGCAGGGGGTGAGTATCGCGTGCGTGTGTGTGTGTGTGTGTGTGTGCGACGAGGAGAGAGCATGGGATGATGAGGCAAGGCAGCATGAGCTCTTGTTGGCGCAATGGAGAGGGCGGCAGGGGGTGAGTACCGCGTGTGTGTGTGTGTGTGTGTGTGTGTGTGTGTGCGATGGGAGACAGCTTGTGATGATGATGCAAGGCAGCATGAGCTCCTGTCGGCCCGTCGTGCCTGCGCGGGATCGGGCGCACCGGGGAGGGCGGCAGGGGGTGCGCACCGCGCGTGTGTGTGTGTGTGTTTGTGCGACGCGGAGAGAGCATGTGATCATGAGGCAAGGCAGCATGAGCTCCTGTCGGCCCGTTGCTCTCACCACCTCTCACCACATCTCACCAGCACAAGAGGTGGCGACTGCGGTGCACCACCGCAGCCCCGAGGACACCTCCACACTCCCCCCTCCACAGGGGGGGGGTCGCACTCGCCAACCACGCCCCGCCCCTCCATCGCCCGCCCACGCCCCGAGCACAGTGCGCCATGCGCCCCGTGTTGAGAAATGAGCCACCTGAGTAGACCAGTTAAGTGCGCACTATATAGACACAGAGCTCTGGTGGACATCGCCCACCAGAGCTCGCGCCAGGGTGGAGTCCACGCTTACTGGCCTCAGATCTGAACACCCCGGCCTCGACCATGAGCCGTGTGCCCCCGTCCCAGGTGTCATCCCAGCCGCCTTAGGCGCCCACCACCGCCCGAGGCGCACCCCGACCGCCTCAGGCGTTTCGACCGCCTTCACTTGTGCACCTCAGGAGTTGGGATTGTGGTGGCCCCCCCCCCCCCCCGGGCCACTCACCGTACGCGCGGCGCGTGAAGTCGGACAGGTTGAACTGGATCTGGTTCCACCCGTCGTCGAGCCGCATCGGCATGGTGCAGATAAACGGCTTGACGCGCGTCGTCGACTGCGCGCATGGGGGTGCAGGCATGTGCGCGGCAAGGTCAGGGCGCGCGAGGCAGGCTCGAGGCATGTGAGGCAGGATCAGGGCATGTGAGGCGGGGTCGGGGCGTGTGATGCAGGCTCGGAGCATGCCATGCAGGGCCAGGCCCTGTGATGCAGGGTCAGGGCATGTGTGAGGCAAGGTCAGGGCATGTGATGCAGGGTCGGGGCGTGCGAGGCAGTGCAGGGCGTGTGATGCATGGGGTGCAGGCATGGGTTGTCGCATGCATGCAGGGTGCAGGGTGCGGGCTAATACGGGCGGCCCATGTGTCTGTACGCATGCAGGCTGTGCCCGCGCCTGGCATGTGTTGCGGCATGCATGCATGCATGTGTTTTTGTAGGGTGCGGGCCGCCCGCATTGGGTGCAGGGTGCGGACCCAATGCAGGCGGCCCATGCGTCTGCTCCCATGAAGGCTTGTGTCCGCGCGCCTGGCATGTGTTGCGGCATGCATGCATGCATGTGTTGTTGCTCGCGCCTGACAGTCTGATGCTCGGAAACGGTGCCTGTGGGTGTAAGACATGAATCTATCAGAATCTGTCCAGGAGGCAATGGCCCCACCTGGTAGTTTGACGCGCGGAAGCGCCTGCGCACGTTCTTGTCGTCGAGCACCTGAACCTCGAACGAGAAGTACTTTTTAAGGTTCTTGATGATCATGACCTGCGCGTGCGTGTGTGCGTGCGTGTGTGCGTGTGTGAGTGTGTGTGTGATACGACTGTTTAAAATATGTGCGTGCGTGTGTGCGTGTGTGTGTGCGTGCGCGCGCGCGTGGTGTGTGTGTGTGTGTGTGGGGGTGCGTGTGTGTGTGTGTGCCAGCGTTGCATGCGCAAACATGCAAAATAATGCCACACAGCGGCTGCAATGAGCGGAGGGGCAACACAGCGGGGCTTTTCTCGAACGTCGGAGCAAAGCAACGAGATACGCCAGTGATTCTGGTTTATGGATGCCCAATTAATTTAATGGCACCATTTGACTGAAAATCCGGCTCCATGGCTCACACATGAAAATCCGGCTCCACACGCCGGCAACAAAAACACTGGGCTACGCACTAGAAACGGCAGCTTGATTCCAAGCGTCTTTGTCGGGTCGGCAGGCGTGACGACAAACGTGGACGCGACGTTGTCGCTCATGATCTCCAGCACCGATGACTGGATGTCAGAGTCGGTGATACGTTTGATGTGCCCGTTGCGCAACACACGCTCGAACGTACACATGCATGCAGGCACGCACTCACACACTCGGGCGCAGACATACACATCCCCTGCACACAAACACGCACACACACGCGCACACATACACATCCCCTGCACACGCGTCTTGGTCTTGCACGTGAACACACACCTTCCGCGCACGCACGCACGCACGCACGCACACAATCATATGCCTGCTCATATACGCACGCACGCACACACGTGTACGCGCACACACGCTCGAACGTACACATGCATGCAGGCACGCACTCACACACTCGGGCGCAGACATACACATCCCCTGCACACAAACACGCACACACACGCGCACACATACACATCCCCTGCACACGCACACACACACACACAAGCGTATGTACATCGCCAATGCGCATGTGCCGGTGCGCGCAGCCCGTGCCCCACCTTGCTTGTCCCAAATCTGCAGAGGCTTGCTTCCTATGCTGTACAGGATGGACAGGAAGCCCGATTGGAAACTGCGGGCGCGGGCATGGGAAGAGGGGCGTGCGTGTGACACGAGAGCCATGCACATGCATGCATGGGGCGCGATGCAAGCTCAAGGGCGCGCCCCCACGAGGCGACGCACACTCGCAGTCCCATTTTTTTGCACTCACGCGTTTTTGAACATCGTGAGAGAGCAGGCCTCTGTGACGCCCACTACGAGCGGTGTGGCCGCTCACGCGTCCCTGACGCTCTCGGTGTTGCCTGGGGGGCCAGGGATGGCCGCTCACGCGTCCCCTGACGTTCTCGGTGTTGTCTGGGCGGGCGCGATGATGAAAACAACAAAGACAACATTGTGAGTGAGAACAACTCACAACACCTCATACATTGATGCACCACGCATGTGCATCGCCCACGCCCCCCTGCTCTGCACTACTACCACATACACATGCACCAGCGTGGTGTGTCCCTGTCAGCTCACTTGTTCTGTGTGCGGGCGGGCGGGAACGCCTCGCCTTCCTCCTCCCTTGCAGCAGGTGCCTGTTCCCTCTCTCTCGACCAGTGGGCCCAACGCAAGGGTTGCTAATGGATTGGGGGGCTAATGGAGCTGCGTGCTTGTGTGTGCGTAAAAGGTGGGATGGTGTGGGCTAAGTGCGAACAAAACATGACCAGTTTTATGATGAGAGTTTTACCAGTTTGCGTGCCCTAACTACTGTACTTCCCCCCTTGTGTGTCTACTGTACTACTGTAATTCCCCCCTTGTGTCTTGTGACTTGTAGTGTGTGCGGGCGGGCGGGGAACGCCTCGCCCTCCTCCTACCTTGCAGGTGTGCGCTCTCTTTCTCTCCACCAAGTGGTTTTAACGCAGGGGGCGCTTAGTAGGGGTGCAGCTCAAGTGTGTCTGACATTCGTGTCATTTTAGTGTCATGTACGGAGGGGAAAGGGTGGACGGTGTGGTACGGGTTTAGGATTTGGGTATAGGGTTCAGGGTTTAGGTTAACGGTTTAGGGTTTAGGGTTAAGGGTTTAAAGTGTGGGAGGCTCCATTTTACAGTTCACACGACGCATGTTGCCAGTTTGCGTTCCCCTCAGCTACTTGTAACTCCCCCTTGTGTCTTGTGACTTGTAGTGTGTGCGGGTGGGCGGGGAACGCCTCGCCTTCCTCCTCCCTTGTAGCAGGTGTGTGCGCTCTCTTTCTCTCCACCAGTTTTTTTTCATGATGTTGTTTTACAATCCACTGCCGGCGGATCACACGTTCAGTTCCAAAGCTCCAGGCCCAAGCCCCACCAAAAAGGTCAAGCTACAAAAGTAGCCGACCAGTGGTTCCAACGCAGGAGGTGCTTCGGGGCGCAGTGTCTACGTAGTGCCATCTTAGTGTGGTGCCTGCTTGTTTTGCGCCCGCCACCTGAAGCGAACGATGTTTTGAATTAGGAGTCAATGAGGCAGCCACGATAGTGGCGGGGACCCAAGCGTGGGTTCCCGAGGAGCTGCGGTGGACTGTGCCGTTTGCAGTGCACCGCAGCTGGCGCACCTGAGAAATGCCCACGCTGGGTCTCACACGTGAAAGCTGCCTCAAAGATGACGACCTCAAAACGGAGTATGCAGAAGGAACATATTTATCCGCTATAACCGGGGGGCAAGCTTGCTTTCTAACCTATCACCAAATCCCACACTGTTGGTCACTACTGACCGCCTTTTCCAGCCCCTTTCTAGGTAGTTAGGCTTAGGGATGTGCCCCTCACCGAGTCCTTCTGTGCCTCCCCCCTTCAGCAGGGGGGGGGCCTGCGACACGTCCAATGTCGTGCTCGGTGCAACTACAAGGGGTCAGCTTCTGCTCAGAGCCGGGTTAAGGGTAACAGGTTGAGAATCCTGTGAATGCTGGTTGAAATCCCAGTTAGAAAACCCCTTAACACGTTAGAGGTTGCGGCCCGGCTGGATATCCTTTTCGGCCACGTCTTGGCCTTTCTCCCCACGGGGGGATGTCTCTTCTGGCAATTGGCGACGAACCTGCCTTGCGTTTTCCGTTTCCCAACATGCGCTCACCGACTTCAACAAGCGTTTGCTGCCGCTGCGGTAGGGGACCTAGGGGTGCGCCCACGCTCTTTACAGAGTTGGGGTTCCCTACCACCAACAGCCAGCCATCTCAGTAAGGTGCTCGGGCCATATGGCGCCGAGCACGGTCTTATACGCCTTTAGAGGTGTCCCTGACTGTAACATCCATCATCATTGTGTGGGTGGAAATACTGTGAGGTGCTTTTGTAGCTCGGCCTTTTTGGTGGGCCTCGTGTCTGCTGTCTGAGTCCCTCTTCAACTGCTACCCCGGCAGTGGCGAACTCGACTCATGTATGGAGGGGAAAGGGTGGATGGTGTGGGAGTCCCCTATATTACATTTCACGCGGCGCATGTTGCCAGTTTGCGTTCCTCTCAGCTACTTGTACTTCCGCCCTTGTGTCTAGGCCACCCCTGCCCTCTACCTGTTCCTTCTGAGTGCGGTCGAGCCACCACGCAGGCGAGCTACTTGGGCTTGCTCAGTTTGGCGCCTCGCAGCAAGCCCCTCCCCCTCCCCGCCCTCCCTGACGCCCGTGCACCGCCCCCACCGTCCCCCAATCGTAGATATTCGTAAAGACGCTGACCGGCAAGACTATCACCCTGGCGAGTGCCCTGTCCCCTGGTGCCCCTCGCTTGCGTCTCCTCCACCAATGCCTCGGCCTATCTCTGCCCATGGACCAGCCACGGGCACGACACCGTGGGGCGGGGCACCGCAAGACTTGGACGACACATTTCTCAAGGCACCTCTCAAATCCAACCAGCCCCGATTGCGTGCCCTCCGCACCACGCCCGGCCCCTAAAACCCTACCCTAGAAACCCGAACTTAACCCTTGAACCCTGAAAACCCGAAAACCAAACCCCCCAGTTACCACGGGGCGGAGGTCCTAAGTCACTTCGGGACGGAGGTCCGAAGTAAATACGGGGTGGAGGTCCAAAGTTACCACGGGGCGAAAGTCCTGGGTAAACCCAAAACCCTAAACCCTAGAGGGGGTGTGGGGTGGGGTTAGAATGCCGATGGAGGGGCCAGGGGGGGGCGCAGAGTGGAAACATTGAAAATAATGAAAATAATGAAAAGAATACCGAGTTGAGCTGAGCCGAGCTCTGAGGTGATTCTTTCCAGAGTTGCAGTTACAGTTACATCGGCTTTCCAGCAAAGACTACCTCTAGTCCTAGTACCACCGCCTAGACCCAAGTCCAGTTCTGGCCCTAACAATTACTTGTGAGGGGCGGTAGCGACCAGCCGGCTGCCTGCCAACGTGTAGTCCCAGAGCAAAAAGGAGAGCTATTGTGCGACGCCTCCAAAATAGGTCCTAACTGCTTCTAGGGGATAGGGGGTCAAGTGGCGCTTGCCAATCTACTTGACCGCCGTGGTGGAGGGGCCGGCGCCTGAGGGGCAGCCGGACCGTACACCACGGCTCTCCACCCGACCCTATCCTGAGCACGCTCAAACGCCGTGTCCGAAAAAGTCTTCCAATCAGAACGAGTGCCACTAGTTTCGCCTAGCTGCTGAATCAGTAGCTTAAGAAAATAGTGTCGGGAGGAGGCTGGAGGCCGGCCTTGCTGCCGAGCCACATCCATTGTGCAGTCAAAAGTCGTACGAGGAAGACGAGAAGCCGGCATGCGCATCACATGGCCTAGCCACTGCATTGATCGCTTTGCCACAAGGCTCTCAATTGGCTCAGTGTCGCACGCCTGCCGAATATAAGTTAATCTGTGCCGGTCGACCAGGCGCACACCCAGAATGCGACGAAGGCAGTTAGAGTGGGCAACCTCCAATCGAGTCAGTTGTGTTTTAGTAGGGGCCCATGTTTCGCAGCCGTACAGAAAGTGGGGCAGCACGAAAGTGTTGTAAACCCGCATCTTAGACTGCACTTGCATCTTCTTGCTGGCCCAAATCTTATCAAAAGACGCAAACACGCCCAGCGCGCGACCGACACGCACACCGATCTCCTTTTCCACACCACCACTCTGGGTTATCCAACTCCCTAGATACTTAAATGCAGAGACGGTCTTCACTTCACCACCAGTCAGCGCAAACGTGGGCAGATCCGCTTCAAAATCTGCTGGCAAAATCATCACTTCTGTCTTGGCGGCGTTGATTTGCATGCCAAAGCTAGAGGACACTTTGTCAAGGATTTTCAGCATAAGCGCCAACTGAGCTGGGTCATGCGAGAACAAACATAAATCGTCGGCATACATCAGCATTACTATGCGCTCAACCGACGACGACAACACAGAGCCGCCGGCTCGGGTCACGACTGACACGCCAGCCCCCTCTGGCATCATGTCTAGCGCCTTTTTCACTATGTGGTCAATAAAAACATTGAACAACACAGGAGCAATGACGCACCCCTGTCGCACACCAGACGACACGGGGAATTCGTGCCCGATTTTCCCAGCCAGCCGCACGGCAGCTGCAGTGTTGGTGTGAAGATCCTCCAACAGATCAATAATGTGCGGATGAACACTATATAATCTAAGGACTCTCCACAGTGCCGCACGGTTTATGCAATCGTAAGCTTTAGAATAGTCGACAAATGCCACAGCCATGCATTGTTTGTACTCAGCATGTGCCGCGCTCAGCGAGCGCAGAGTAAAAACCGCATCAACAGTGCCTCTGCTTTTTCTGAAACCACACTGAGCCTCATGCAACTGACCGTCAACCTGCGTGGAGACGCGGTGCAGAGGTATGGCAGCGTACACTTTCCCGGCAATAGAGAGAAGGCTTATACCGCGGTAGTTACCAGGGGAGTCACGCGGACCCTTCCCCTTATATAACGGTGTGATAATAGCAGTTTTCCATTCCCTCGGGGCTCTCCCCGACCGCCATAGTCTCCCCGCCATATAGCTTGTCGAATGACTCTGTCATGGCCTTCAGCACCCCGTCTGGACCGCTGGGTCACCGCCCGGAGCGGCGGCCGAGCGCAACGCTCGCACACACGCCTCCGTCTCAGCCAGGTCAGGGGGGCGCCCGTGCGCTTCGTCCACCTCTGTGGCGCGTGTGAGCTCAAACGCCGCTACATCGTTCTCCAGCTGGTTCAGGGTCTCGTCGCTGAGCTTGGTCTCCCCGCCATATAGCTTGTCGAATGACTCTGTCATGGCCTTCAGCACCCCGTCTGGACCGCTGTGCAGCGCGCCCGAGACGTCCCGCATGGCAGGTGGGATCTGATGGCTGCGGCTGCGGCCCGCCAGCCTGTCGCACGCGCGCGCAAACTGGCGCAGATTCTTCTTGCGTAGCATGTCTTGCGCCTCCGCCACCTGCTGGCCGATCCACCTCTCCCTGTCTCTCTGCACAGCTGCGTCGGCCGCGCGGTTGGCGCGGTTGCGCTCTCGTTTGGCAGCAGCAGACTTGCTCCTGAGCCATGCCGTGTGCGCGCGCTGCCGGGCGTCCATGAGCCGGAGGGTGCGCTGCGACAGAGTGAACTGCCAGCCGCGCCGCCGGCGGCTGCCGCGTGGAGCGAGGTGGTTGGTGGCCACCTCGCGAATGGCAGCAGCCATCGCGTCGTACTCCGCCTGGGCATCAGCGCCCTCGGGCGGCACGGCCTCCAGCAGCCCAAAGCGATCGGACAGCTGGAGGTTGAACTCACGACGGACAGCCGGGCGCCGCATTTGTGAAGAGTCCCATACGCGCCGCTGAGAGCCGCCTGCATGGCGGGAGGCTCGCATGCGGAGGCGCATGGACAGCACCACCATGCGGTGGTCGCTGTCCCAGGTTGGGCTCCTACGCACCCTACAGTCTGTCACCGCATGCATGCGGCGGCGCGCGACCAGGATGTAGTCCTTGACGCTGTGCAGGCGGCGCACAGAGCATGCATGCCGTCTGCTCTGTGCAACAGCCATGGGGCTGATGTGGGTGTACTGGTGCTCAGGCCTGTGGGGGTAGAGAGTGTTGGCAGCGCGCAGGCTGCATGCAGTGGCAGTGTCGAGGAGCAGGCGACCGTTCCTGCTGGCCACCGCTGGCTCCGTGAGGGGCAGGTGCTTGCCAACGCATTCGTGTTCGGACACCGAGTCCCTCCCCACTGCTGCATTGAAATCACCTGCCACGATGAGCAGATCGCGCTTGTCGTTGGCCTTGTCCGCGAGCGCCGCTACTTGAAGGTAGAAGTCGCCAGCCTCCTCGTCGCTCGCCGCCTCCGTCGGACTGTAGGCGCTGACGATGGTGATCATCTGCCCACGGTCCGCTGCAAAGCGGGCCTGGATGAGGCGGTCGGACACAGCCTCCCAGGAGACCCAGGAGGAGGAGTGCCGATGCCCAGAGTTGCATCTACTCTTTGCAGAGTCGCAATCACCCTTTTGCCATTCTTTTGCACCAATGCGACCACTGCCGTAGTGCCTTGCTGATTAAATGATTCGGAGAACGTCGCCGCAAGGTCGATTTCTTTAAAAGAATGCAACGTTCGAGCCCCGGCAAGGTCGTTTACTTAAAGAGATGCCCTGCGGGAATCCGCCGGCCCGGCAAGGCCAATCATAAAAGAAACTCCTGCAGGGCCGCACCATGTCGACGTGTGTGGGGAGCAGGGGTGTGGGGCAGGGGTGCGCCCAGCGAATTTGCCGCGCGGATGGCAACCGGCTGGAATCGCCTGGTAGTTCCGAAAACTCTTGAATCCCCCAGGGAGTCCCCCACGGTGCCCAAGGCCGAGCGCACGCATGCACTGCATCAGGGCTCTAACGCAGGCCATGCACCGCGTGTGTGCATGTACGTGGCAGCCAGCGCACCCGTGCCACTCCCTCTCCCATTCTAGCCCCCTCCCCCCCCTCCCGATGCCGATGACGGGGCCAGCACCTGGGCGACGTCAACATCGCTGGGGCTGCACCATCGGGTTCACCATCAAGCCGGCGCTCCTAGGGGCCCTGGGCGCTCTCTATGTGAAGACCACACCTTGATGTTGCAGCTCTCTCATTGCAGCCCTCTCATTGCGTTTGATCTCCAAAACGAGCGTGCTGGACGAAATCGTGTGACTGTAAAAAGCAAAACAACAGGTTCGGCAAGGCAGCGGCAAGGTGACCATGAATTCAAAATATCCTGCAGCAAGGCACCCAAATTCTAGACAATTAGGCTCTTTATAAAAGTGTCGGCAAGGCAAAGCGGCACTGCGGTACATACATGCACACCCACCAGTGTGGTGCGTCTGTTGTAGTGTGCGGGCGGGCGGGGACCCTTTTGCCTTCCTCCCTCCTCCCTTGCAGCAGGTGCCTGTTCCGTTTATATCCGCTAGTGGGTAGCAATCAAGCGGTGTACTGGGGCGCAGCTCAAGTGCACTTGCAGGTGTCGTCTAGATGTATGAAGGGGAAGGGGTGGATGGTGTGGGAGTCCCCTATATTACATTTCACGCGGGGCATCATGCCAGTGTGCGTTCCTCTCAGCTACTTGTTCTTCCACCCTTGTGTCTAGGCCACCCCTTCCCTTCTACCTGTTCCTTCTGAGCCACAGCCAACATGCAGATCTTCGTAAAGGTTCGCCGGGACTTGGACTGCACGGGGTTGCATGTCACGCACACGCGCATGCCGACACTCACACACGCGCGCACACACACACACACACGCAGACTCTGACGGGCAAGACCATCACCCTGGTGAGTGGTGCCTAGGTTTTTTCAAGCTCTGCCCTCCCTGGTGCCCCTTGCTTGCGTCTCCTCCGACCAATGCCCCGGCCTATCCCTGCCCATGGGCCAGCCACGGGCACGACACCGTGGCGCGGGGCACCGCAAGACTTGGACGAGACATTTTGCAAGGCACCTCTCAAATCCAGCCGGCTCCAATTGCGCGCCCTCCGCACCACGCCCGGCCCCAGGAAGGGCGCACGGGCTCCATTCTGGCCAGAACAGGGGGCGAGGGGCGTCGCATGTCGGGCTCGTGGCCACCACGCAAGTTCGGGAAGCTTCGCTGACCCGCGTCTCTCTCCCCTACGCCTCCCCACCGCAGGAGGTCGAGTCTTCAGACACGATCGACAACGTGAAGACCAAGATCCAGGACAAGGAGGGTGAGTCGAGTTGAGGTGCAGCGCATGTGGTAGTAGCTCACATGCGCCAGGTGGCCGGTCGCACGCGCACGCATGAGCCCGGCCGTGTGGCCAGGTGGGGTCTAAATGAATATGTATCCGCGTGCGAGGCCGTTGGCCGGGGCCTGTTGAGCTGCCCAAGGCCATGCATGGGAAAATGCCCCCTTGAAAATGCCCCCTGGTCTATGCACCGCATGCGCGCCCTTTCTGTCAAGGGTATCGTCTGCCATGTGTGCGTGCATCTGTGCGCGCACGCTGGGGCGTACATGCGCCTCTGGTGGGCCCGCTTGCTCGTGCCTCACCCTGGTGATGAGGCAGACGCTGACGTACCGCATGCGGCCATGCACCGCCCCACGTGACGCAGGCATCCCGCCGGACCAGCAGCGCCTTATTTTTGCGGGCAAGCAGCTTGAGGACGGGCGTACGCTCGCTGACTACAACATCCAGAAGGGTAAGTTGGTGGCCTGGTGCTCTGATGAGATTTGTGTCGGGCTTAGAATGGGATGGCCAGACAAGCGTGCTCCGATTCGATGCGCACGATGCTAGTACCAGAGGGCGTGACGGCGTGGCATGGTTTATGCAGTGCACAGTTGCAAAGGGCATGACGGCGCAATGAGGCTGTGCCCCCGCCCCCGCCGGCGCCTGCCTGACTTTCGCCCCTTGTTCCTTCCCTGCTCCCCTCCTCGCAGAGTCGACCCTGCACCTTGTGCTGCGCCTGCGTGGTGGCATGCAGATCTTTGTCAAGACGCTGACCGGCAAGACCATCACGCTTGAGGTGGAGTCATCCGACACCATCGACAATGTCAAGACCAAGATCCAGGACAAGGAGGGCATCCCCCCTGACCAGCAGCGCCTCATCTTCGCGGGCAAGCAGCTCGAGGACGGCCGCACGCTCGCCGACTACAACATCCAGAAGGAGTCCACGCTGCACCTTGTGCTGCGCCTGCGTGGTGGCATGCAGATCTTTGTCAAGACGCTGACCGGCAAGACCATCACGCTTGAGGTGGAGTCGTCCGACACCATCGACAATGTCAAGACCAAGATCCAGGACAAGGAGGGCATCCCCCCTGACCAGCAGCGCCTCATCTTCGCGGGCAAGCAGCTCGAGGACGGACGCACGCTCGCCGACTACAACATCCAGAAGGAGTCCACGCTGCACCTTGTGCTGCGCCTGCGTGGTGGCATGCAGATCTTTGTCAAGACGCTGACCGGCAAGACCATCACGCTTGAGGTGGAGTCGTCCGACACCATCGACAATGTTAAGACCAAGATCCAGGACAAGGAGGGCATCCCCCCTGACCAGCAGCGCCTCATCTTCGCGGGCAAGCAGCTCGAGGACGGACGCACGCTCGCCGACTACAACATCCAGAAGGGTGAGTTGGTTGCCTTGCGTGTGCTCTGATGCGTTGGCTTGTGGCGGCTTGGAATAGGATGGCAGGACCGTGTTGCGCCAAGATGCAATGCGTTCTCAGCGTATGCGTTGCTCAGACGAGAGGGTGTGTACGCGCGTGTGTCAGCGCGCGACGCGTGCAGCTGCTGCCCCCACCGCCTGCCTGACTGACCATTTCCCCCTGCTCCTTCCGTGCTCCCCTCCCCGCAGAGTCGACCCTGCACCTTGTGCTGCGCCTGCGCGGTGGCATGCAGATCTTTGTCAAGACGCTTACCGGCAAGACCATCACGCTTGAGGTGGAGTCGTCCGACACCATCGACAACGTCAAGACCAAGATCCAGGACAAGGAGGGCATCCCCCCTGACCAGCAGCGCCTCATCTTCGCGGGCAAGCAGCTCGAGGATGGCCGCACGCTCGCCGACTACAACATCCAGAAGGAGTCCACGCTGCACCTTGTGCTGCGCCTGCGCGGTGGCGCGTCTGCGTGACCGATAGCTGCTGCCCGCACTGTCATGCTTGCCCCCCCCCCACACACAACAGCGACTTGGTTGTCACACACGTGCGTTGAGGCTGTAACGTATGTCCACTCGACGTATGTGCCCTTGGGTGGACTGATCATCTTCACATGGATGAACCTGGCAGCCGAGCTCTCGCAGTGGCAACCAAGCTCTCGCTCTTGTAGTGCATGGAGCGTGCGACTGGCTGCCCGTTACGCTCATAGCCTCAGCCCGTGCCACAGTCACTGAGTGTACCCCATCGCAGCCATCTGGATCGTAGAACACTCCGCCGCTCAGCAAGCAGGCACGATCTTCAAGTGATCTTGTCATTGGCTGTTTAGGGTCTTAATTCTTTACACAAAACAACGTGGGTTCGAGCAATGCTCAGGCCAGCAAGAATTCAACTAGCAAGAGCCGACAAAGACCAACAAGTGCATAGCGCGCGCCAGCTCCAACTCGCAGCCACGCTAAACAAGTCGCAGCTATTCGATCAATCGATCGACCATATGTGGGACTACCGACACAATGAAAATGGGCAGCCGTGCGGTGGCCGTGCGGGCGTTGTTGGAGGTCGCCACCGCCGCCGCTTCCACCGAGCATCTTCCACTCCAGCTCACATCATCTGTCGTTTCATCACGTCATGGTCATGGTAGCTTCGTGTCCATCAGATGGGGTCCTGCGGGGGCGTTGGGCGTCAGGCGCCAGGTGTCAGGCAGCAGGTGTCGGGCACCAGGCACCAGGCACCACGCTCACGCTCCATGCACCTCGCTCCTCGCACTAGGCGTCAGGCGTCAGGCACCAGGATTCGTGCATCGGGCACCAGGCAGCAGGACGTTCCAGGCAGCATCCAGGCAGGGCAGTGAAGCCACCGCGGTGGAGCCATGTTACAGCTCAAAGGGCACGGCTGTAAGCAACAGCAACTCTTGAAGGCATCCAATTGAGGAAGCACTGGGCCAGACCCAGGCCAGACCCCTTGTAAATTACGCACCTCGATCTTGACGAAATTCATGCACATGACGCGGGGTGAGCCCTCGTACGCGGGGCAGTGGAACACGACAGAGAGGTTGGCGACGATGTCGAGGTTGGTCCACCTGTGTGGTGCGAGAAGTAGGTGGGGTGGGGAGGGTTGTGTGTGTGTGTGTGTGTGGTGTCTTGGTGCGTGTGTGGTGTATATGTGCGTGTGCATGCAAGTGTGTTCACGTGTGCGGGCACTTGCGTGTGTGTGTGTGTGTGCATGCATGTGTGTATGTATGTGTGTTGTCTGTGTGTGTGTGTGTAGGCGGAGCAGTGGACGGACTCGACAGAGATGTAGGTGGTCCACCTGTGTGGTGCGAGAAGTAGGTGGCAGCAGCTTCTGACCAGCTTCTGACCAGCTTCCAGTCAGCTTCTGGCCAAATTCCGATCAGCTTCTGGTCAGCTTCTGGTCAGCTTGTGGTCAGCTTGTAGTCAGCTTCTGAT
>VFSX01000131.1:290038-305038 GCA_016618255.1 Chlamydomonas sp. UWO 241 | reverse complement strand
TGCATGCGTGTGTGTGTATGTGTTTGCACGTGAGCGTGCATGTGTGCGTCCGTATGTGTGGGGTGGGGGGGGAGGGGGTCTACATCACCTCCTGCTTGTCTGAGGCGGAGCCACACTACAACGTGGGGTGCCAGTGACCCTTGTGTGTACGTTTGTTCATGTGTGCGCACAACGCATGTGATTTCAAATGCGCGTGCAACAGCATGCAACAGTGTGCATGCAACAGCGAGTATGACGGCCACATTACCTCGTGGTTGTTTGAGGCGGAACCGCACCCAAACGTGTGTGTGTGTGTGTGTGCATGCGTGCATGTGCATGCGTGTGTGTGTGCACGTGTACGTGCATGTGTGCGTCCGTTTGTGTGGGGTGGGGGGGGGGAGGGGGTCCACAATACCTCTTGGTTGTTTGAGGCTGAGCCGCACCAAACATGTGTGTGTGAGCGTGTGTGTGCGTGTGTGTGCATGTGTGTGAGTGTGTGTGTGCATGCGTGTGTGCATGCGTGTGTGCATGCGTGCGTGCGTGCGTGCGTGCGTGTGTGTGTGTGCACGTGGTGGTCGATTTTACAGTCTTGTTGGACGCCTTTAATGGCGTATTAGACTTGTGCTTGCGCACTCAATCCCTGAGGCAGGCAGATACTATCACCCGCACTAGTCCACTGAGTGGATACTCCATGCAGGTCACTGAAGTGCCCCGCGATTCGTGCCATAGCTGCAGTCCGTAGGCCGAAGCCGTCGCCGCAGCCGATGTAAGTAGCCGTGACCGTTCATCATGTGGCGCACGCCCGACATGCCGCCAGCCTCCATGCATGGCGCTTGCGCTGCGAGGGCGCTTGCTGCCAGTGCACCTCCGTCGTCATGTGTCTAATGCAAGTAAGATTCGCCCTGCATGGAGAGACCCTCCATGCAGGTCACTGAAGTGCCCCGCGATTCGTGCCATAGCTGCAGTCCGTAGGCCGAAGCCGTCGCCGCAGCCGATGTAAGTAGCCGTGACCGATGCAGATGCAGATGCCCTGAGGGCGGACGTGTAGCCTATGCGATGTGAGTGCAGATGCAGGATGTCCCTAGCCGTAGCCGAAGCCTTAGCCGATGTCAATCAATAGCCGATGCCCAAAGCCGGTGCCCTGGCTGTAGCGTAGCTGCAGCCTCTGCCGGCGGCGTCGGGGCGGGAGCCCCCGACGATTTTGACACCACTTGAAGTTTTTCCTGCCAGCAGCCCGCCCTCCGTCCCCGCATGCCTCGCAGTTGCCTGCCGTATGACGCCGTGCCTCAAACAGCCACTAGCGCTCTGGATCAGGGCAAATCGGCGACATCGCCGATTTTCCAAAACCCAGAGTCGCTCACGCTGCAGCAGCACCCTGTCAGCCCAGTTGGTCCGCCGTTGGCGGCGTCGGGGCGGGAGCCCCCGACGATTTTGACACCACTTGAAGTTTTAGTGAGCCTCTGTGAGCCTCTGTGTACGTGTGCGTGCATGTGTGCGTCCGTATGTGTGTGTGTGGGGGGGTCCATATTACCTGCTGCTTGTCTTAGGTGGAGCCGCACCCAAACGTGGGGTCCCAGTGTCCCTTGGTGCTGTCACAGAAAGAGTTGCTGGGAGTCTAGGGCTTGGGGTTTAGGGTTCAAGGTTTGGGGCTTAGGGTTCAGGGTTTCCGAGGCTCTTACCTCCTGATTGTTTGAGGAGGGGCCGCACCCAAACGTGGGGTCCCAGTGGCCCTTGGTGGACGCGCAGAAAGAGTTGTTGGAGTCTAGGGCTTGGGGTTTAGGGTTCAGGGTTTGGGGTTTTAGGGTTCAGGGTGACCTCCTTACCTCCTGGTTGTTTGAGGACGGGCCGCACCCAAACGTGGGGTCCCAGTGGCTCTTGGTGGAGGCACAGAAAGAGTTGTTGGGAGTCTAGGGCTTGGGGTTTAGGGTTCAGGGTTTGGGGTTTTAGGGTTCAGGGTGACCTCCTTTCCTCATGGTTGTTTGAGGAGGGGCCGCACCCAAACGTGGGGTCCCAGTGGCTCTTGGTGGAGGCACAGAAAGAGTTGTTGGGAGTCTAGGGCTTGGGGTTTAGGGTTCAGGGTTTGGGGTTTTAGGGTTCAGGGTGACCTCCCTACCTCCTGGTTGTTTGAGGACGGGCCGCACCCAAACGTGGGGTCCCAGTGGCCCTTGGTGGACGCACAGTAAGAGTTGCTGGTGTTGCCTGCCCCCAGGCCGGACGCCGCAACCTTGCCCACGATCGCGTAGTGGATGTGCCAGGTCATGGGGTCGGGGCACAGGGACGCGTTGATGGCGGTGAACGTAAGCTGCATTGGTAGTAAGGGGTGGGGGTGAGGGTGTGAGATACATCAGGAGATAGATACTGTATTGCATGTGTTTGTGTGGTGTGTATGCGTGTGTGTGTGTGTGCGTGTGTGTGTGTGTGTGTGTGTGTGCGTGTGTGTGTGTGGATGTGCCAGGTCATGGGGTCGGGGCACAGGGACGCGTTGATCGTGGTGAACGCGAGCTGTGTAGTGGGGGTGGGGTGGGTGGGTGAAAGTGTGAGAAATACTTTAGTGTAGTGCGTAAGTGTGTGTGTATGTGTGTGTGTGTGTGCACGCGCGCGTGCGTGCGCGTGTGTGTGTGCGTGTGCATAGTGTCACACCATATGTGAGGCCTGCTTCGGTTGCCAAACGTGACGACATGCAAACACAAGTAACAAGACAAGAAGTTTGGTATGCCTTAAAACAGGGCTGCCACAGGAGGCAACATCACCAACCCGCAACTCCTAAACCCTCAACCCCACCCCACCTCCCCTAACCCTGAACCTGTGAGACCCTAAGCTGCGGCTCGGCTAGTATTTGAAATTTTCTCTAGTATCTAAAATTTTCTCGTAGGAGCCCCCTATTCCAGTAACAGGATCAATCAACCACAGGATGGTGCTGCTCCACCGAGTGGCTGCTCCACTCTCACTCTTTCACTTTCGACCACAGCTCTTCCGTCCACGGTGCATCCTCACCTGCACGTGCGCGCCAATCGGCTTGCCACCAGAGCTCGCCTGCCACATCAAGAGCTGCCCGCTCACGTCGCTCGTGTCGATGCGCGCTGCGATACTGCGCTTCGAGCCCTGCGTGTCGGGCGTGCAGTGCTTCCAATCCTTGTCCTCGCCCGTGCACGTCGTCTTGTTGACCATGCACCACGGTCCACCACTCTGAGGGGGGCCAGGGACGTCTGAGACGCAGCCGGTACGGTTTTCGCCCATGTAATCCCAGTTGGGGAGGCAGACACACGAGCTACGTGCATGTGTCGCTAGGCACGCCGCGGCGAGGAGGAGCAGGAGGATGGAGGGAAAAGGCATGGTGCTGCGTGTGTGTGGCTTGCGAGCCCACATTCTTGATGGGTTCTAGATGAGTGAGGAAGTGTGAGTGTGTGAATTAAGGTTAGGCTGGACTCAAAACCTCAACCTGAACCTGCCCTCATTGCTCCTCCAAGTGGCAATGGAGTGAGTACATCAAACTTCACCTACTGCGCATACTCCAGTGCCAGGCACCCAACGCCCGGGCGCCATGCGAGCCAGCACCATGCACCATGCACCATGCACCATGCGAGCACCGGACCAGCGCAGCGCATGCGGGCTTCTGGCGCATTACTACGCCAGGCCTGGGCACCCGACCATGCGGACTGGCGAGGTGGCGCGCCAGTGGAGGGGGCGTGCGTGAGATGCAGCAGAGTGCGTGTGAGCAGAGAGTGCGTGAGATGGCGTGACGCGTGTTGCATGCGACGTGATGCCCAGGCTCTGATTCGGATGTTGGGCGTGAGCTGGTGGTCACGAGCTCGAACAACAAGCACAGTCGCAAACCGCTGCACGCCTGCATGTCGTGCACGCACACACCCCTCTAGGCCGCCACCCCGAGCTGCGGCTGTTGTCAGCGGCCGTGGGCGAGCCGGGCGGCGGGCCTGTTCGACAGACCAGCAGCTTCATACGCATCAAGTGGCAGGAGGCAACATCAGCATGGAGTGTGCACCTGTGGGAGCCGCAGACCAAATACCGGCAGTACCTTGGAATGTACGACTCAAAGCAGGACGCAGCTAGGGCGTTCGACTGCGCGGCTGTGAAGCTGTTTGGTCCAGACTACGCCAAGCGCAACTTCCCAGGCGAGATCATCAGCGAGCCTCCTGTGTCGCGGGGAGACAAGTGGAGGGCGGGGCTGAGCTCGCGCTTTAAAGATGTCTGCTGGACGACATCTAAGGCGGCATGGCAGGCAAGCCTGTGGGACCCGAAGACCAAGCGCCAGCACTTGATCGGGTTCTATGCCTCCGAGGAGGATGCAGCCAGGGCGTACGACTGCGCGGCTGTCAAGGCGCTTGGCTCAGGCACGGAGCTCAACTTCCCGGGCGAGGCCACCGGCGAGCCGCCTGCGTCGCTGGGAGACGAGTGGAGGGAGAGCCAGAGCTTGAGCTACCTCGGAGTCACCTGGCACAAAGGCCCTTCATCGTGTGCGACGCGCCTGCATGACCCGGTCGCCATGCGCTCGCAGCACATCGGGTCCTAGGCTTCCGCGGAGGACGCAGCCAGGGTGTACGACTTCGCGGCTGTGAAGCTGCTTGGTCGAGACACCAAGCGCAACTTCGCGGGCGAGCTCAGCAGCGAACCGCCTGTGACCGTGGGAGAGCATCGGAAGGAGCGCAAGAGCTCGCGCTACAACGGTGTCTCCATCAACACGGCCCAAGGCGTATGGGAGGTGCACGTGTGGAACCCGCAGACCAAGCGCAGTCGGAGCATCGGGTGCTACACCACCGAGGAGGAAGCAGCCAGGGCGTATGACTGCGAGGCTGTGAAGCTGTTTGGTCCGGACTACAGCAAGCGCAACTTCCCGGACGAGCTCATTAGCGAGCCGCCTGTGTCGCGGGGAGAGGCGCAGAAGGAGCGCAAGAGCTCCCGCTTCATCGGCGTTCGATGGAACAAGAAGGCATAGGTGTGGGTGGCATTTCTGTGGGTACCGGAGACTCAGCGCGACAAGGCCATCGGACGCTACGACTCCGAGGAGGATGCAGCCAGGGCATACGACTGCGCCGCTGTGAAGGCGTACGGCCTAGCCACCAAGCGCAACTTCCCTACTGAGCTCATCAGCGAGCCGCCTGCGTCGCGGGGAGACAAGCGGAGGGCGAGCAAGAGCTCGCGCTTCCTTGGGCGGTCGTGAAGATGCGTGGCCCAGACGCCAAGCGCAACTTCCCCGGCGAGGTCATCACCAAGCCGCCCGAGTCGATGGGGGACGAGATGCGGCGGCTCAGGAGCGCGCGCGACGTCGGCGGTCCGCTGGACCTGAAGAAGTGAGCAGTGGGTGGGGTGTGATCAGAACATTGGGCAGCACAACGCGTGGGCACGCGTCGGCGCACGACATGGCAGCGCTGCAGCAGAGTCCAGTCGCGCCCGGCAGGAACTTTTGCCCGTCTGGCGACGTGGCGCTGAGGGTGGCGGATCTGGGTGGTTGATTTTTTTTGAATAATCAACATTTATAAATTCAAATCAAATTCATAAAAATAATTAATTCAGTCTGCTTAGCTGCAGCTGATCTCAGTTGGTTAGAGCGACCGTCACCAAGACAATAGGCAGAGCTGTAATTGAGGCACGGGTCGCGTGTCTTCTCGCCTCGCACAGCCCGTCGCACACCATCTGAGCAGTGCTGGATGCTAGTGTCAAATGCTTGCAGGCCCTACCAGACTCTAAGTCAGAGGCGGGGGTGGTGGTGTGGTTGTGCAATGAAGGGGTGGTGCAGGGGCTGTGCTCCACCGCGCACTGCGACTGGCGCAGCGGGTGCAATGCGAGTCATTGTGCGTGCCGCTGGTGGGTGCCGGCGGGTGGGTTTTCCCCGGCACATCGGCACGTCTGCTGCTCGCGCGCTGTGGCGTGTGCGTTGTCAGGCCTGGCCATCCACTACCTGCGCGCTGCTCACGCCACCCTCACCCAGCAGTGAGGTCAGGCGCCAACAACACCTGCTCTGACTTGCGCCCCGAATGTGCACGTCACCGCCTCGGCGACTGCCACAACCGTCTCTGCTGCCTGCGCCCGCTGGCCATTCGACATCGGCTCTCCACCTGCCATCCCTGGATCTGCCCGAAGCGGATGTGCCGTGTCGTCCACATGCACACAACACACATGCATGTGCAGAACAGCAATGGACGGTCCATCCTGTCCTTAGCGAGGCAGACGTGTACGCCCCGGCGGCAGCTCCGCTACCAGGCCCGTCCCCTAGCTCGCGTTCCGGCTCTCGTGTGGCGCGCTGGTTTCAGGTCCGATCGCTTACAGTGTCAGGTCTGGCCTGCCGTACTCCTGCGCCCCGCGTGCGTGTAGCAGATGGGCCCAAAAGGGTCCTTAGTGGGGCGCACCCACGCTCTTTATAGAGTGGGGGCTCCCTACCACCAACAGCCAGCATCTCATGAAGGTGCCCGGGCCATGCTCGCCGAGCCTCTGGGGGTGTCTCTGACTGTAACATCCATCATCATCATCAGGTGTCGGTGTTGGGCGCTGTTGGCCTTGTGTATTCGGTGTGTTCGAGACAGTGCGTCAAACAAACGGCCCATCCTGCCCCTGGCGAGGCAGGCGAACCGCGGGCAGCTCCGCCACCAGGCGCGCCCCCCTCGCGAGTCGGTTGGTGTGGCGGAGGAACGCGACGTAGTCTGGGTCCCGCATGCCGAAGAGGCCCAGTGGGGGGTGGCAACCCGGGAGCACGTACGTCGTGTAGACACGGGACGCGAGCGTGAGGAGGCGGGAGAGGAAGACCTGGGGGTGGTGTGTGTGTGGGGAGACGTGTGTGTGTGTGGGGGGGGGCGTGTGTGTCTGTGTGTGTGTGTGTGCATATGTGTGAGTGCGTGTGTGTGCGAGTGTGCATGTGTGTGTGCCCTCTCCCTCTCCCCCGCCCCCTCTCCCGCTCCCGCTCCCTCACACAAGTGTGGCCCACACCTCATCGCGGTACATGCGGTACACCCGACTCCCCCTTGTCGCCCCCCCCCCCCCCATCACACTAGTGTGGCCCACACCTCATCGCGGTACATGCGGTACACATGGCTCCCCTTTATCGCCCGGCACCCCCCCCAAATCACACTAGTGTGGCCCGCACCTCATCGCGTTACATGCGGTACACACGGCTCCCCCTTGTCGCCCGGCGAGCCCCCCTCCCCGACGGACCCCTAATCACACTAGTGTGGCCCACACCTCATCGCGGTACATGCGGTACACCCGGCTCCCCTTTGTCGCCGACCGCGAAACCAGCAGCGCAGAGAGGGACCCGGTGGCAAGCATGTGCACCTGTGTATATGTTCAGGGTATGGGGACGACAGTTTAGGGTTCAGGGTTCAGGAGTTAGGATAAGGGTGTAGAGTTTGGGGTTGAGGCTAAGACGCGACACCGGCAGCGCAGGAAGTGCCCCAGTCACGAGCATGTGCACCGGTGTGTGTGAGTGAGAGCACATGTGTGTTTGTGTGTGTGTGCGTGTGCGTGTGTGCGCCGCCCACCTGCAGCTGCGGCACCCACATGCGCGCGCGCGTGTGTGTGTGTGTGTGTGTGTGTGTGTGTGTGTGTGTGTGTGTGTTCAGTCCAGTCCAGTCCAGTCCAGTCCAGTCCAGTCCAGTCCAGTCAGTGTTCAGTCCAGTCCAGTCCAGTCCAGTCATGGTCAACCCCCCTCCCGAGAGCGTACTGGTCGCCGGCGCGGCCGCAATGGCGATGATGACGCTGTGCGTGATTGGCTTGGTCGGCCACAGCGACGGCGCGCTGGCCTCCATCGCCACCATCATCGTGATGCTGCTGTTGATGAACTTGTCCGGACTGCACTACGGCGTGGCCCTGGTCCTCAACATCCTCGCCCGCGCCGCCGATAAGTACCAGCTCGCCCCGCCGCGTTCCAGCCGCTGCCGCCCCCCCTCGCGCAGCCGCAGCCCCCCCCACGCCGCCAACGCACCCGCGATCGCTGGACAGGTCGAACACGACGCTGCTCGCGACGCTCCCAACGCCGCACCCCCTCCCCATGCAGCCCCCATGCAGGCCGCTCCCGCCATGCGCCCCCGCGCGCCCAGGGCCGGCGCTGTCCCCTGTCGCCGAAGAAGCACCTGCCCTGCCCATCGCCCGCCACATGCGCTTCGACTCCGACGATGACGAGCAGCCGCAGCCGCCCCCCCTCGCGCAGCCGCAGCCGCCCCCGACCCCGCTGCCGCCGCCTTCCGCGCAGCCCCCGTCGCCGCCCGCGCAGCCGCCGCCAACCTGTTGGTCCCCGCCGCCGCCAACCTCCCCCCCCCTGCTCGCCACGTGCACTTCGCCTCCCCTGTCGCCGAAGAAGCACCTGCCCTGCCCATCGCCCGCCACATGCGCTTCGACTCCGACGATGACGAGCCTGCCACACGCGCTGCCCTCCCCTTCTCCCCTCCCTCCGCCGGCTCCTCTCCCACCATCTCCTCCACCTCCTCCTCTCTCCCGTCTCCCCCCATCACCGTCTCCTCGTCCCCGCCGGCCGCCACCGCCGCCCCTCGGCCCACTGCTGCCGCCCCCCCACGCGCCGCCGCCGCCGCCAACCCCCACACCACCTCTGCCGCCGGGCCCTCCGTCCCCGCTCCCAGCCACTCCCGCTCCCCTCACAGCCACAACCTCATCATGCTGGCCGTCAACGCCGCTGGCCAGGCCGGCTACGCCGCCTCCCAGGCCGCCCGCGGCATCGCCACCTCGCTGACGACGAACCCCTTCTTCCAGGCGACCCCATCCGCCTCACCCCACAACACCCCCGCGCTTACCCAGCGCACCCCCACCCAGGCCACTGCCCAGCAGCGCTCGCCCTCCCCCCAAGAGACCCCCCTCTCCCTCGAGGGCTGGGGCCACAGCAGCGGTGCGGAACCCGCCGCCGGTGCAGGACCCTCCTCCGCACGCTGGGGCCACAGCGGTGGCACAGCCGCTGCCCACAACGGCGCGGGACCCCCCTCCTGTGCGGGACCGCGCCAAGGCCGCGGCGGCGAGCCCGCTAGGGCGATGCTGAGCGCACCCCCAGACGGGCAGGGCGACTAGCCACCGACCCTGCACCACCCGTCCCTCCGGCTACTGCGCGCGACCCCGGTGGGGTCGCGCGCCCCCGACTCCTTCACCCTCACCACGACTTCACCGCTGCTTCCTACAACTGCTGCACCCTCTGGGGTGCAGCCGACGGCCCGGCCCGCCAGCAACACCCGCGCCAAGGCCGCGGCGGCGAGCCCGCTAGGGCGATGCTGAGCGCACCCCCAGACGGGCAGGGCGACTAGCCACCGACCCTGCACCACCCGTCCCTCCGGCTACTGCGCGCGACCCCGGTGGGGTCGCGCGCCCCCGACTCCTTCACCCTCACCACGACTTCACCGCTGCTTCCTACAACTGCTGCACCCTCTGGGGTGCAGCCGACGGCACGCGCCACGACCCCATGGCGCAGCCCACCCTCCTCGCCCGCTACCTCGGTGCCCACAACATCGACATCTGCGGCCTGCAGGAGGTCCGCCACCACGGTTCAGGCTGTCACACCCTGGAGAATGGCTACCATTTCATATGGTCTGGCGGCACAGCGCACACCAACGGCGTCGGGGCACTCCTATCCCCTGACACAGCCACGCTCCTTCGCGCCTCCAACGCCGGCTTTGCGGCCATCAACGACCGCATCCTGGTCCTCCGGTTCCACCCCAACGGCGCCATCCCCATGACCGCCATCGTCGCGTACGCTCCAACGGAGGCCGCCGACAACGGGCCCGCCAAGAACGCGTTCTACGAACAACTCCACGACGCGCTCACCCACACCCCTGCCCACCACTACATCCTGGTGATGGGCGACTTCAACGCCACCACCACAGCCGCCTCCTCTACCACCCACCCATCTGTAGGCCGACACGCCTGCCCCACCTCCCACAGCCCCTCTGTACGCGCCCGCTGCCCCATCACCCGCCCAGCCTTCCGCCACAAGCCGAGCATCAACGACAACGGCCACCGCCTCCTCGATCTCTGCTCTGCCCACAGCCTCTCCATCACCCACCAGCGGCCCCCTCCCCCCCCGCGCTACTTCACTGCTGGTACAGCCGCAACCGCAAGGACTGCAACATCCTGGACTACATCCTGGTCCGCAGCTCGCACCTGTCCTCTGTCCACGATGTACGCGCCCGCTGCCCCATCACCCGCCCACTCCCCACCGTCACCCCACCCGACCACGCCCTCGTCACCGCCCGCATCCGCCTCCACTTCTCCAGAACCTGGAGACACGAACACCAGCGGCCCCCTCCCCCCCCGCGCTACTTCACTGACCTGCTCCGCGACCCAGCAACGCAGAACGCGTACGCCGAGGCCGTCGCGGACGCCCCGGGAAGACCAAGCGTCTACAGACAGAGCTGAAGTTCTCCCCCGCGGATGGACCACTTCAACGCGGCCCTCCACACCGCGGCCAAGGCGGTGCTTGGCCGCCGCCCGACCGAAGCTCCCACCCACCTCACCCTCTCTGACAAATCCCTGTCACTCGCGCGTGACCTCCAATCCCTCCGCGTCGAGTCCGCCCTCCACGCCCGACACACTCCCCTCTCTGATGCTCTCCGCGGGAAGACCAAGCGTCTACAGACAGAGCTGAAGTTCTCCCCCTGAGAGCGGACACCGACACGCACTGGAACACCAATGCCGCTGTCATCCAACATGACTTCGACAACCACAAACCCCACACCGCCCACCGTGCCCTCCAACGCCTCGTCAACCGCCCCTCCTCCGCCACCGCCCCAGCCATCCGCGGCGACGACGACCGCCTCTACTTCGGCACGCAAGCCGTGGCCAACGCGTTTGGCAAACACTTTGAAACCCTCCACACCCTCCCTTCCACCGTCGACCCAGCCCACCTGGCTTCCCACCTGGCCCACACACCCACTGCCCCCCCTGCCCCTCCTGCCATCCGTCGCCTCCGCCCTCCATGACATCATCCGCTCATGCTGGGACACCAACACCACTCCTACCTCGTGGAGACAAGCAGAGATCTGCCCCCTGCCCATGCCGCCCCATCCCCTTCCCCCACACCTTCCGAGCCCTCACGAGACGAGATTGAGGCCGCCATCAAGGCACTCAAAAACACCTCCCCGGGCTCCGACGCCATCACCGCTCCCCTCATCAAGAGCGGCGGCCCCGCCGTCGCCTCCGCCCTCCATGACATCATCCGCTCATGCTGGGACACCAACACCACTCCTACCTCGTGGAGACAAGCAGAGATCTGCCCCCTCTACAGGGGCGCATCCTCAGGCCCGACCACTCTCTGCAAGTCCTACCGTGGCATCTCCCTCCTGCCCGTCCCGGGCAAAGTCCACACCCACATCCTCCTCGGCCGCCTCGGACGGCACCTGGAGCCATCCCTTCACACCTCCCAGTTCGGCTTCCGGCCCGGCCGAGGCACTACTGGCGCCATCTTTGCCCTACGCCGCCTCCAAGAGGAGTCCCACCGCGCTCACGCCCCCCTTCACGTGGCCTACGTTGACCTCTCGAAGGCGTTCGACCGTGTCAACCACCCCGCGCTCTGGGAAACCCTCCGCCACCGCGGAGTACCCCCTGACCTCCTCGACCACATCAAGAGCCTCTACTCTGATGCCACGGCCCGTGCCCGCGTCGGCGACGCACTCTCTGCCCCCTTCCCTCTGGAAACCGGTGTCAAGCAAGGCTGCCCCATCTCCCCCCTACTCTTCAACGTCTACATCGACACCGTTATCAGATCCCTGATTGCCCAGATCCCCAACGCTGGCATCCAAATCGGCTACGTTGTCGACGGCGTCCTCCACACCCCCGAGTCCCGCAAAGACTACGACACCACCGTCCTCCCCCTCCTACTCTATGCCGACGACATCGCCCTGCTCTCCCTCTCCGAGGACGCCCTTCGCACCGTGCTCACCCTCCTCGACGGCACCTGCTCTGACCTCGCGCTTGAGATTAACTACAGCAAAACCGTTGCACAATCCCTCGGCCACCCGTCTGCCCACACCGGCCCCACCACCACCCCCATCGCCATCCCCTCCAACTCCTCCCCTACCCCCCACCTGGTCCACCACACCTCCAGCTTCAAATACCTCGGCAGTATCATGGCCTCACCCCCCACCTACCCCCCTTTCGACGACCCTGACCCCCCACCGCCCACCAACATCCTCGACGAAGAAATATCACGCCGGATCAGCTCCGCATGGTACGCCTTCACCCGCCTCACCCCACGGTTTTGGAAATCAGATGAGATCACCCTCACCACCAAGATCAACCTGTACAATGCCTTTGTTGTATCCGCCCTCTTGTACGGCTGCCAAACCTGGACGCTAAACAAAACTCACATCCACCGCCTCGAGGTAACCCACAACCGCTTTCTCCGCCGCCTGAAAGCCCCCTCCCGCCACACCTTGGAGCAAATCTCCACTGCCAAGCTACATGCCGCGCACCCTCCCACCACTCCTATCATCGTCACGATCAACAAACACCGATTGTTGTTCATTGGATCCCTCGTCCGCCGCCTCCCCACCTCCACTCCTCCGCCCCCCACACGCCTCCTCCGATCCCTCCCACGCCTCCCCCGATCCCTCCCAACCCCCCTCCCTCCCACGCCCCCTCCGATCCCTCCCAACCCCGCTCCCTCTCCCCCCTGGCCTCCCACGCCCCCTCCGATCCTTCTCACCCCTTGCCTCCTCCAACCCCC
The DNA here is from genome assembly GCA_016618255.1 of Chlamydomonas sp. UWO 241. Classification (NCBI taxonomy): domain Eukaryota; kingdom Viridiplantae; phylum Chlorophyta; class Chlorophyceae; order Chlamydomonadales; family Chlamydomonadaceae; genus Chlamydomonas; species Chlamydomonas priscui. The sequence goes on along the minus strand of VFSX01000131.1, from coordinate 292,392 downwards.
CCCTCCCCTTCCCCGCCCGCCGAACCCATGTTCCCAGCCACCGCCGCCCTCTTCATGCACCGACGACCAGACGTGATACCCTACCAAGGTGGGGTCATCACCTCCTACCGTGAGAATGTCCAAGACATTTTCGACTCCTACGTGTTCAAGACTGCCGTCACAACGCAGTTTGACAAGGCCAAGAAGGAGTACGCCGAGTCCCCACCGGAGCCTTGCCTCCTCCAACCCCCCCCTCCCCTTCCCCGCCCGCCGAACCCATGTTCCCAGCCACCGCCGCCCTCTTCATGCACCGACGACCAGACGTGATACCCTACCAAGGTGGGGTCATCACCTCCTACCGTGAGAATGTCCAAGACATTTTCGACTCCTACGTGTTCAAGACTGCCGTCACAACGCAGTTTGACAAGGCCAAGAAGGAGTACGCCGAGTCCCCACCGGAGTCCCAGCTGAAGAACGTCCCCGAGCTTGCTGTGATACTAGCGCGCAGGCGGCCTCCCGGGTGGCTCACCCTCGCGAGATTCCCACGCCTGTGGAATGGTATTTGCAGAGAGATGGTACTGCTGTAGTACAGGCATTGCCGGTGCGTAGATAATGATGATGATGGTGGTCACAGTCAGCAAGCCTTTAGTCAGCAAGCCTTTAGTTAGATGCCAGTGCCTCAGAGGCAACCCCCCGACCCCCCCAAACCAAGGATACTATCCACTCGATTCAGGCGCTGGTCGGTCACCCGCTATTCGAAAGACATCTCAGTGCACGGGTCAGACCTCGTAACAATTGCCGGGGTGTACTGCTGTAGTACAGGCATTGCCGGTGCATGCGGACGGCCTCATGTAACGCTTGGTTGGTTGGTTGGTTGGTTGTGTGTGTGTGTGTGTTGCACGTGTGTTTCTGTGTCTGCACATCTGTGTCTGCACTTCTGTTTGATGACGGTCACGCGTGACAACGTAAAACACTGCCCCCAGTGGCCCGCCACAGCGCGGCCCAGCCTGCCGTGCGTGGAGTGTGTGTGTGAGTGAGTGTGTGCGTGTATGTGTGCGTGTGTGTGTGTGCGTGTGTGTGTGTGTGTGTGTTGCACGTGTGTTTCTGTGTCTGCACATCTGTGTCTACACTTCTGTTTGATGACGGTCACGCGTGACAACGCAAAACACTGCCCCCAGTGGTCCGCCGCAGCGCGGCCCAGCCTGTCGTGCGTGGAGTGTGTGTGTGTGTGTGTGTGCGTGTATGTGTGCGTGTGTGTGTGTGCGTGTGTGTGTGTGTGTGTGTGTGACCGTGTGTTGCAGATGTTTACGTGTGTTGTACTTGTTTCTGTGTCAGAACTTCATAAGTGTTGGTTTGACAACGGTCACGCGTTCACTACAACGCATAACACTGCTCCCAGTGGCCCGCCACAGCGCGGCCCAGCCTGCCGTGCGTGGAGTGTGTGTGTGTGTGTGTGTGTGCGTGTATGTTTGCGTGTGTGTGTGTGCGTGTGTGTGTGTGTGTGTGTTGCACGTGTGTTTCTGTGTCTGCACATCTGTGTCTGCACTTCTGTTTGATGACGGTCGCGTGTGACAACGCATAACACTGCCCCCAGTGGTCCGCTGCAGCGCGGCCCAGCCTGTCGAGCGTGGAGTGTGTGTGTGCGTGTGTGTGTGCGTGTATGTATGTGTGTGTGTGTGCGTGTGTGTGTGTCTGTGTGTGTGTGTGTGTGACCGTGTGTTGCAGATGTTGCACGTGTGTTGCACTTGTTTCTGTGTCAGAACTTCATAAGTGTTGGTTTGACAACGGTCATGCGTTCACTACAACGCATAACACTGCCCCCAGTGGCCCGCCACAGCGCGGCCCAGCCTGCCGTGCGTGGAGTGTGTGTGTGTGTGAGTGTGTGCGTGTATGTGTGCGTGTGTGTGTGCGTGTGTGTGTGTGTGTGGGTTGCACGTGTGTTTCTGTGTCTGCACATCTGTGTCTGCACTGCTGTTTGATGACGGTCGCGCGTGACAACGCATAACACTGCCCCCAGTGGTCCGCCGCAGCGCGGCCCAGCCTGTCGTGCGTGGAGTGTGTGTGTGTGTGTGTGTGCGTGTATGTGTGCGTGTGTGTGTGTGCGTGTGTGTGTGTGTGTGTGTGACCGTGTGTTGCAGTTGTTTACGTGTGTTGTACTTGTTTCTGTTTCAGAACTTCATAAGTGTTGGTTTGACAACGGTCACGTGTTCACTACAACGCATAACACTGCCCCCAGTGGCCAGCCACAGCGCGGCCCAGCCTGCCGTGCGTGAAGTGTGTGTGTGTGTGTGTGTGTGCGTGTATGTGTGCGTGTGTGTGTGTGCGTGTGTTTGTGTGTGTGCCTGTGTGTGTGTGTGTGTGTGTGTGACCGTGTG
>VFSX01000131.1:271109-278609 GCA_016618255.1 Chlamydomonas sp. UWO 241 | reverse complement strand
GGTTGAGGTGCAGCCAGCCTGCGTCGCCAGCGTCTGAACCACCACCACCTGACCTAAACTGGCGATAACAAACAAGAAGAGGGCGATTTTCCCCACACCTGGCATCGGGCTCCGGCCGTGGCGGCCGGGCCGCAGACAGCCTTCGTTGCCAAGACAGGACAGAGCCTGCCTCAAATTGTCCCTGTGTGAACTGGCCATTCACACGCAGCCTGGCTGTAAACCCAAACTGGCTACACCTGAAATGGCGATTCACCACCAGAATTCGCACCGAGCATCCAGCTCCGGCCGCAGCAATTGAGATGAGGGCAGCCTTCGTTCCCAGGACGGGACAGCGCCTGGCCCACCTCAAATTGTCCCTGTGTGAACTGGCCAAACTCCCAGCCTGGCTGTAAACCCAAACTGGCTAGAGCTGAGCTGGTGATTCACCACCAGAATCCGCAAAGAGCATCCAGCTCCGGCCGCGGCAATTGAGATGCGGGCAGCCTTCGTTGCCAGGACAGGACAGAGCCTGCCCCACTCCAATTTCCCCCCTGTGTGAACTGGCCAAACTCCCAGCCTGGCTATACACCCAAACTGGCTACACCTGAACTGGCGATGCACCACCAGAACCCGCACCTGGTATCCGGCTCCGGTTGCGGCGGCTGAGATGCAGGCAGCCGTCGTTGCCAGGACGGGACAGAGCCTGCCCCACTCCAATTTTCCCTGTGTGAACTGGCTAAACTCCCAACCTGCCTAAAAAATCGAACAGGCCACACCCGAACTGTGACGATTCACCACCAGAATCCGCACCTGGCATCCGGCTCCGGCCGCAACGGTTGGGCGGATGACAACCGGCGGCGCCAGCGCTCCGCCGCGTCAGCGACCACCGCTTCCTTCTTCATCAGAGCGTCACTCTTGCGGAAGCTGTCAAGAACCTGGTCCCTGTGGGCAGAGGCAGTGACAGGGAGTACCATGTCGTTGCACAGGGACAAGTGTGTGTGCGACATCGTGGCACAGCGCTCCGCCGTGTCTGTCACTGCCGCCTCGTACTTCATCAGAGCGTCACTCTTGCGGGAAAGGTCGGGCACCTGGTCCCTGTGTAGGCAGAGTTGGAACAGAGAGGCAGGCAGCAGTGCGACAGTTGTATTGCATCATTGCATCCCGGCGCTCCGCCGCGTCTGTCACTGCCGCCTCGTACTTCATCAAAGCGTCACTCTTGCGGGAAAGGTCGGGCACCTGGTCCCTGTGTAGGCAGAGTTGGAACAGAGAGGCAGGCAGCAGTGCGACAGTTGTATTGCAACATTGCATGCCGGCGCTCCGCCGCGTCTGTCACTGCCGCCTCGTTCTTCATCAGAGCGTCACTCTTGCGGGAGCGGTCGGGCACCTGGTCCCTGTGTAGGCAGAGTTGGAACAGAGAGGCAGGCAGCAGTGCGACAGTTGTATTGCAACATTGCATGCCGGCGCTCCGCCGCGTCTGTCACTGCCGCCTCGTTCTTCATCAGAGCGTCACTCTTGCGGGAGCGGTCGGGCACCTGGTCCCTGTGTAGGCAGAGTTGGAACAGAGAGGCAGGCAGAAGTGTAAACAGTGCGTGCAACAAAGTTTGCCAGTACTCCGCAGCCTCGTTCAACAGAGCGTCACTCCTCAGTGATGGTGGCGTCGTGTCCGCGTCGCTCCTCAACGCCAAGCCTGCCGTCGGGGGCATCGGCGTGGAGCCACACGGGGGCGGTGTGCTGCGTGTGCTCTTCACCGTGGCGTCTGACGCCGTGGCCGACACTGTCGTGCGCTGGCGCCACGAGCTGCGCCGCTGCGTGGACTCGACTGCAGTCTTCGACGTCCTCAGTGACCGCGAGGAGGCGCAGCACCAGGCGCTGTGGCCCGCTTTCCTCGCCGTCAAGGTTGCGGGGAAGCGGGCGCAGTTCCACCGCGCGCGCCTCGTCGTTGACGGCGAGCGGGTGCCTGCACCTGCTTGCTAGATGGCATTCCCTCAGGGTGTTTTTTGGAAGGGGAGGTGGCGCCACACGCGTGCGGTGGCGGGTGCGGTGTGGTCGCTGAGTAGAGTGCTGCGGCGGGTGTGCTACTAGCCCCGCTTCCGGTGGTCTGGGGGAGGGCTTTTTGGTCCCTTCATGGTTTTATACCTTGGGTCCGCCCTCTGGCCATTTGAGGGGCTGGGTGTGCAGCCTGCACAGTGGTGCTGCTTGCTTGGCGCCCGCCACCAAGTGTGGATGGCGTTACCGTGGGCTACTTGTAGCTTGACCTTTTGTGGGCCTTGAGCCTTGATTCTCTAAGTCCCACTGGAGCTTTGGAACCGTACGTGTGACCGCCAGAAGTGGATTGTAAAACTCTCATCATCATCACTGTATGGAATCTGTTGGTAACGTGGTCCATAGTGGTCCATATCGTAGTACCACTTTGCCTTGCCGTCATTTTTATAAAGGGGTAAATTGTTTAGAATTCGAGTGCCTTGCCGCGACGTTTTCCGAATCATTTAATCGGCAAGGCAAAGCGGTACTGCGGTATGTGTGCAGTGAACTGGGAGGGAGTGCGGCATCGCTCAGGGAGTGTTGTGTGTGACAGCGCTCCGCTCCGCCGCGCCTGCGACCGCTGCCTCCGATCTTCATGAGAGCGTCACTCTGTGTGCAAGAGTGAGAAGAGTGTGGCATCCCCGAACGGTATTACGTAGTACATACAGTAAGGGATTATCTTGGTGCCACAGGGAGGAGCTAGTTAGAAGCAGGTGTCGTCGCTTTCTCATGTCGCCATCATCTTCGACGTCGCGAGTGCAGTGATGTTGCAGCACATCGTCGCTCCGCAGCGCCCTTTGCTGCACGTGCAGCGGGGCAGTGTGCGCGAAGTGGCCTTTCACATGTTGCGGTCCCTCAGTTCGCCATCGTCGCCCCGATCTCCGGCGCACAGCCATAGCCACGAGTCTTCGCTAGTATTAGAATTCAGCGCACAACCTGCCGTGCAGTGTGCGCGACATGCGACGTGTTGTAGGTACAGCCATGCATGCATAGCCGTTCAGCAGTTGCGGTCCCTCAGTCCGACGCTTAGCCATAGCAACGAGTCTTTGCTGCCTAGGCTCCTCGGCGCACAAGCTGCCGTGCAGTGTGCGCGACATGCGACGTGTTGTCAGACAGCCATGCATGGCTATCGTAGTAGGCTCCTCTTGCATGCAGCCGCCTCCCTCTTCCATTAGCGAAGTATAATCACTATTTCGCGGGTTGCGAGTTCGGTTCCCGCCCCGCTTTGCTCATTTTTGCGACTAAGTGCGTGCAAGCATGCGAGAACTGAACCACGCTGCCTGTGCGCAGCTATCAGCTACCGGGCATCAGGCAGACAGTTAGCTGGCAGGCGCTGCAGCTAGGCAGCCTGCGCGTGCATGCGGCAGGCAGCCTGCTGCAGGTAGGCAGCGTTTGTGTGTGTGTGTGTGTGTGTGTGTGTGTGTGTGTGTGTATGTGTGCTCGCGTGCGGGTAGCATGCTGCAGCTATGCAGCGTGTTGCAGCTAGGCATAAAGGCATTACATAGTTTTGCGAGGCGGGGGTTAACATGGAATTTGCGGGGGTGTTGCGTGGCGGCGCGTAGGGTGTGGAAGGTTTGCGTGTCGAGTATTCGACTGAATTGGATTTGCAAGGGCTGTCAACGAGTGATTACATGAATCATGGGATGAGGGGATCAGGGAACACTTTGGTGTTGTGCACGGGTGCATGCATGGGGTGCACACATGGACGCATGGCGCATGACGCGTCACGTCCCGATCGGTTTGTTTGGCTGCCTGGTCTGGTTGCTGCCAGGCTTTGCGTGGCGGCGCGTAGGGTGTGGAAGGTTTGGATTTCGAGTATTCGACTGAATTGGATTTGCAAGGGCTGTCAACGAGTGATTACATGAATCATGGGATGAGGGGATCAGGGAACACTTTGGTGTTGTGCACGGGTGCATGCATGGGGTGCACACATGGACGCATGGCGCATGACGCGTCACGTCCCGATCGGTTTGTTTGGCTGCCTGGTCTGGTTGCTGCCAGTTAGTTGCATGGCGCACGCACGAACGCACGCTCACCGCGTAGCTGCCGCCCCCAACTGCAGCACATGCTGATAACTAACAGCTAAAGCAATCAAGCTTCCTAGCTGCAACACGCTGCATAGCTGCAGCATGCTACCCCATGCTGTTGATCGATGACGATCTAAAGATCTACGATGAAACAGGAAACTGTACAGTTACATCGTTTTGCGAGGGTGGGTTTACTGGAATTGCAGGGGGTGGCTGGAGCGCCCCTGCACCTGCTGCTACCTGCCTTGGCACCTGCGCTGTCCACCTTCAGCTTGCAGCATGCCTCGTCAATCAGGCTGCGTGCTCGGTTCTGAAGCGCCATGAGATTGGCGGTCGACTCGAGGCGCACGTACTCGAGGCGCATGAACGCGTCCACCAGCCCCTCATCCCGCAGCACCTGCCCCATGTTGAGGAACGAGAGACCAGCCTCGAGCCTCTGGCCCAGCTGCCCTGCCGCATGCTGCGCAGCGAGTGCTCGTCCTAGGGTGCTCTTCCCAACGCCAGGCGGTCCAATCAGCAGGACCGCGCCGTGCAACATCGCGAGACTGGCAGCGCAAGAAGACGCTAGCTTATAGCGATCAGTTGATCGTGCGGCACGATTCGTGCCCATTATGTTCGTACCCCCCTTACATTGGCAATGCCGCATGGCGCAGGAGCGACATCGTGCGCGCATGCCACTTGCGCCTACAACCCTGGTTCCAGGGAAACACTGTAGCAGTGCGTGGGAGCGGTGCTTCGGGCGCCGTTGCCTCTACGGCGGGAAGTCAGTGCATCTGCAAGTCGTTTAATATGCCCACTGCTCGTCTTCTGCCTTATGCTGCGCCTCTGCTGCCATCCCCTCTGTCTACTGGACGACCACGACATTTATGTGCCCCCAGTCCAACCCTAGATAGTCAGCCCCATGTGTAGCGCATGCCGCCAATCAGGCCCGCCATCAATGCAGAGTCTGGCAGCAGCAGTGGCTAGCAGCCTTCCACCCTCTACCTTCTACCCCCCACTCAATACATACGCACGCAATGTGCACACTCCCTGAGGCAAACCCTGCCCTACCCTAGCTTCATGCACACACCCGCACACACCTGTATCGCATGCCATCAATAAGGCCCGCCTTCAGCGCAGCGCCCGGCAGCAGCGGGGCAGCGTCCATAGCTGCTTCCACGTCCTTGAGAGGCAGCGCGCGCGATGCCGCAACGCCAGACAGCAGCTGGCTTGCGAGGCTGCCGATCAGTTCCTCAACATTGCTGCGCATGTGCGTGTGTGTGTGAGTGTGTGTGTGTGTGTGTGTGTGTGTCCTGCCTGTCTGCCTGCCTGCCGGCCCGTCCGTCCGTCCGTCCGTCCGTCCGTCCGTCCGCCGTCCGTCCGTCCGCCCGTCCGCCCGTCCGCTGTCTGTCTGTCTGTCTGTCTGCGTCCGTCCGTCCGTCCGTCCGTCCGTCCGTCCGTCCGTCCGTCCGTCCGTCCGTCCGTCCGTCCGTCCGTCCGTCCGTCCGTCCGTCCGTCTGTCCGTCCGTCTGTCTGTCTGTCTGTCTGTCTGTCTGTCTGTCTGTCTGTCTGTCTGTCTGTCTGTCTGTCTGTCTGTCTGTCTGTCTGTCTGTCTGTCTGCCTCTCTCTCCTCTTGTCTGTCTGTCTGTCTGTCTGTCTGTCTGTCTGTCTGTCTGTCTGTCTGTCTGTCTGTCTGTCTGTCTGTCTGTCTGTCTGTCTGTGTCTGTCTGTCTGTCTGTCTGTCTGTCTGTCTGTCTGTCTGTCTGTCTGTCTGTCTGTCTGTCTGTCTGTCCTCTCTCAGTCATGCCCTGCAGCGCTCCATGCCGTCTGTCCGCCCGTCTGTTTCTCTGCCTCTCTCTCCTCTTGGTCTCTCTCGATTATGCCACACATCACCAGATCACCACACCTGCGGCGCGCGGCCGTGCAGCCCGTCCCCGTGAACATGTGGGCTGCTGTCACTGACACTGACTTGCTCTTGCAGACTCTTGTAAACTCTCGCCCCGCCTCTTTCTCTCTCTCTCTCTCTCTCAGTCATGCCCTGCAGCGCTCCATGTAACATAAGCGGCGAATCCACTGAAACCACACCTGCGGTGCGCAGCCATGTAGCCAGTTTCCGTGAACATGCCCCCCCCCCCTCTCAAGACACACACACACTCGGTTATACAGGCTTTACACGTAGCCCTCCTAGCTAGGCTCCAAGTTCCCTGTGTAGGGCCTGTGTAGGGGCGTAGATTAGGGAGCTCCAAGGGCCAGCGCCAGGTCGCCGTACCCCCGCCACACACACACACCCTTGATCATTCCTGCCGTCACAAACCTGCGGTGCGCGGCCGTGTAGCCAGTCTCCGTGAGCATGTTGGGCGCCGTCACTGACTTTGATTTTCTCACTACAAACTCACGCCCCACCTCTCGCTCTCTCTCTTGTGCTCTCTCTCTCTCTCTCTCTCTCTCTCTCTCTCTCTCTCTCTCTCTCTCTCTCTCTCTCTTTTCTCTCGCTCTCTCCCCTCTGTCTCTTTCAATCATGTCACGCATAACCTCACCTGCGGTGTGCGGCTGTGTAGCCAGTCTCCGTGAACATGTTGGGCGCCGTTTTGAACTCCTCGCGCGTGAAGAAGATTGGCTTAACCTTGATCTTGTCGAGCAGGCCGCGCAGGAAAACGCCTGGGGCGGGTAAGCGAGGCAGGAGGGTACAGGGTTTAACTTTCACATTTAATGGAAGTGATTTTCCTTGCATGAATTTCAACTAATTATTTTACAGCCGGATTTTTCTTCGACCGCGTTGACCGTTGACCCCCGCTGACCGTCTGCCCTAAAATGTAGGTAATTTGATAGCTTTTGATGAGCTGTGCCTGCCAGGCTCGTCAGACTAACAATCCACTGGATGGGTTGAGCTGTGTTGAAGGTCAAAGTACAGCCAGAACACAGCCAAATGGCTGTGTACAGCTGAAAAGGGAATCAATGATTGAGCGCTCAAGAGTGGCTCCAGGGGTTGCATCTTGGTTTCAGGAAGATGGTGCGGAGATGGGGTCCATCTTGTACAGGCCTAGTGTTTGTAAACGGGCCATTTGCCTTGATCGACACAAAAACGAATTTTTGCATGCATGCCACGGCTGCCACACTCAGTCCCATGAGACGAAAACGAGCATGTTGGAAAGCTGACACTTCAGGCTACCTCCTGATGGTCTTATTTTTTTTTTATCAAATTCGAATTTTGGCGGTTGCTGGGAGAGCTCAAACATGGGTGAAACTCAAAACTGGCGCCAAGTATTTTCAAATTCAAAAAAAGCATGGCTATTGGAGCGGGGGTTTATTCTATAAAGTATAGGTTTGGAGGCCCAGAACTCCCCCAATACTGAGCTCCCTGAGAAGCCGAGGGTTTCCTCAGGAGGCACATTCCTCCCCCAACTTGATTCCAGAGTGGCATGGTGACAGAAGAAGAGATGAAGCTGCAGCTGGGGATGATATATCATATGGTAGGGGCCGGCCGGTACGTGCA
>VFSX01000131.1:253609-263609 GCA_016618255.1 Chlamydomonas sp. UWO 241 | reverse complement strand
GGTCGATCTCAAGCACAAACTCCTCGGGCAGGCCAGCGTCCGCGGTGCGCGCTCTGTGTGTGTGGTGGGGGGCAACATCTGCGGTGCGTGCTGTGTGTGTGTGTGTGTGTGTTTGTGTGGCAAGTGTGCGTGTGTGTGTGTGTGTGTGTGTGTGTGTGTCAATCACAGACTCCTCAGGCAGCCCAACATCTGCGGTGCTTGCTCTGTGTGTGTGTAAAGGGGGGGCAAGTGTGTGTGTGTTTGGGGGGGCGGCAAGTGTGTGTGTGTGTGTGTGTGTCAATCTCAATGACGGACTCCACGGGCAACATCTGCGGTGCGTGCTGTGTGTGTGTGTGTGTGTGTTTGTGTGTGTGTGTGTGTGTGTGTGCGCGTGTGTGCGTGCATGCGTGCATGCTTGCATGTGTGTGTGTGTGTGTGAGTGCGTGTACGTGAGCGTGTGTACAGGCATGTGTGCATGTGTTCATGTGTGTGTGTGTGTGTGTGTGTGTGCGTGTGTGTGTGTGTGTGTGCAAGCATGCAACTGTGGGCATCCGCGGGGGCAACGTGCTATCGAGAGCAAAGGGCCATCACACGCACACGCACACGCAAACGCACACGCACACGCCAGGGCCGTACAGGGGGGGCGGCCGGGATCCGGAAAAATGACGGGGGTCTGGCGAAGGCATCCGGAAGACCGGACGGGGGTCTGGCTGACTGTCCGGAAGTGTGAATAATTGTGGAAGCGTTTTTATTTTCTGCACTGCCCTGTGCTGCTCTCTCTTCCTACACCACGAACCCATAACAAAGCCTGCTCATTCACGTTGCCAATCTGTATATATGTCCAAAGCGTGTTTATTCGGTATGTTCTAAACAGTAGTTCGAAGTAGAACTCATAGATATACACCTCAGTCGTGCGCCTGCTGCTATTGTGCCCTCTGCACGCTCGCCACCCAGTCGTTTTCCTCATCCACCACAAAGACCGACTCAGTAGCAGTGACCCAATCGTCGAGGGTGACCTCAAAGTCACCCTCGTTTTGCATGTCGTCAGCACACCTCTCTAGAAAGATCAAACTATAAGCCTTAGCCGCCCCTCGAAAAAATACAAATTGAGTGATTCTGGACACACTGAGGCAGCGAAACAGGGATTTGCAGCAGCTCAGCGAAGATTACTTTTGGATTTTGACTTGCCTAAAAGTGTTCCAGCCCAAAAAAATATGCTTCAAAAAGGATTTCACCCCAGGTGAGATGGGTTTCCCACTTTGGCTTACCACTGGGTTGAAAAAAAATGATGGGCCGTCGGATCGTCATCCGGCAAAACGGATGGAAGCCCTCCGGGCCGAGCGTCGGCATCCAGAAAACCGGAAAGCGCGCTGCGTGCGCCATCCGGGTTTCCGTCCACCAGGCAGTCGGCATCCGATCCGGATCTGTTGTACGGCCCTGGCACACGCACACGCACACGCAGACGCACACGCACACACACACACACACATGCACACACGCACGCCAGGGGTTTCCTTGGGGTCAGTCATCCTTTCGTTTTTCCCGAAAAGGCTTTCCCAGTTTCGTCTGGATTTTGGGCTGCAGCCCGAAGAATCGCGTCAAAAAGTGTGAAAAACGACGATTTCACACTTCCCCCGGAAAATTCGCCTCCGCATGTCGTTTTTTACGAACGTACCCTACCCGAAACCATCGGGATAGCGCCCTGTGAGCACGCTTTTTTTCGTTTCCCGATCAGGAAGGAAACCCCTGACGCACGCACACAAACACACACGCACACACGCACACACACACGCGCGCACACACTCACATGCACACGCACACGCACACGCACACGCACACACCCCCACACACACGCACACACACACAAACACACACACACAGACGCACACACACACACACACACACACACACACACACACACAAACACACACGCACGCACGCGCAGACACACCTGTATCGCACATATGCAGTGGCAGCAGAGCTGGCGAGTGCGGAGGCGCCCAGCAAGGCAAGGCCCCTCCCACCGAAGCTGCGGCCGGCTGCCCAGTACGTGCGGACTGCTGCTGGCTGCACGGGCGCTTGGTTACTGCCCCCATTGCCGGGCAGTGGTGTGGCCATGGCGCTGGAGCGTCTGCGTGGGCGTGGGCGCGGTGGTGGGTGGAGCTGTGTCCACCAATGCATGGGTGTTGCATGGCGTGCGACACACGCACACACACAACACACTCACACACTCGCACACACACACCGGATGCAAGGGGCATTGGATCTTCATCCCGCAGCTGCTTGCTGCATTGCATGTAGGTGTGTGATGTGGCGTGTGTGTGATGTGGGAGATCAGGCAGACACACGTCTCATCCCAACCTGATATGGTCCTGGTTGTGGCTGTTTCCCAGCGAATAGTTAAGTTAGAATGCAGGCCGGATTGAATGGAGGCCAATGGAGGATTTGCGTGGACACCGCGCACACACCGAGACCCACACCACCCACACAACAAATTGTGTGCACGCTGCGCTGACAACCATACTCTGCTCGCGCCCAGGGAAACTTGGAGCCACAGCGAACGTCGCCCACCTCCACCAACACCTGCAACACCTCCAACATGACAGCAATGGGCGCAATGGCTGCATCATCGAATTCATCAGTGTCAATAGGAAACGCGCGCACGATGGGCGGTCGGCTACTGGCGCGTACTACTACTAGTCATGGAAGTGTCGCAGTTAGGGCCACCCCCCGCAGCAGCGCAGGGCAGCAGCAGCCTCTGCGCGGGACGCCCAGCACGCAGGCGGTGGCACAGGTGGAGGTGCAGCGCGCCCTTACGGGTGACAGGCCTGGAGGTGAGATGTGGTGATATAGATAATGCGAGGCGCACGGCAGATGACGCCCTGTCGACGTGCAAAGTCCCTACGCACATCAGACACCGACACACGTACAAACACATACACACGCGCACGCACGCAAACACACACACACACACACGCACACACATGTAGTAGTCAATAGGCAGTCAAAAGGTACTCACGGTCATACTACATCAGCGCCGGCAGTGGATTGTAAAACTCTCATCATCAAAGCCAGGCACTCGACGGCGTGCGGGCCCATGGGGGGGGGGGGGGCAGAGGATTTGAGGGGCGTGCCGCCTCAGTGGTTGTCGAGTGAGGACATGGGCTTGCGTGCCTCTGACTGGCTCTCAGAACCGTGTGGGGTACTATTTCTTTGCGTTTCGTCACAACGGGGGACTGAGCTGGGGTGCTGCGCATCGCTGGCTTTATAATCAAGTAAAATATTGTGTGGAATGGCGTGATGAACCGTGCAGCGTCAAATCGTAGGGGAATCTTAGAGGTCTGTCACACTGGCGTCCGTCTACGGTTAGAGTACGATTTTCGCAAACGTGGGGCCGGTCACACTGGTTGCAGTTAGCGGAAACCTAACGTGAGGTGCAAATTCCGACTGCCCCCCCCCCCCCCAAAGAGCGAATCCAATGCGGGCGGTTTTCCACACTGGCCCCTGGCGGCCGCATGGACCCCGCATCGAGCTGTTACAGGGGGTGAGACGAGCGTCCGAGTTGCGAGGGCGCGGGGCGCGGGGCGCGGGGCCGTCGACCTCCGTTGACCGCCGCGAATCTCTGCGCCCACGAGGCCCGCGCCCCGGCGATGGCATTGTCGACGACAAGGGGTCCTCTGCTGGGGGAGGGCAGCGAGAGCGAATCCAATGCGGGCGGTTTTCCACACTGGCCCCTAACGTAAACCGAGTGTGACCGGCTGTCGTTTTCACGTTAGGTCATACCGTGGAGCCTAACGTGGGTGCCAAATCTAACCGCAACGGAACCCCAGTGTGACCGGTCTCTTAAGAGAAGGGCGTCGTGCGCAGGACTTCAGGTCCTGTGCACCTCCCCAGCGCGTCAAACGTCCTTTTCGGGTCGTATGTCTTTACTTGGGGTCCATGCGCTCCCGTTGTGTTGTGCATCCCTACCAGGTAGCCAGCCACTTTCAGCCTGAAACTGAGTCACGGTGTCAAGCGCCAGCGCCGACACAGGTCTCAATACATCATTACTGGTGCCACACAGACTACAATGTCCATCACCACCATCATCATCATCATCATGCATTCGACGGTGACGGCGACCACCCGCAATGCAGTGGTTGCTCGACCGGGGGTCCACCTGACCCCCCCCCCCCCCCCCGACACACACGCACACACACACACGGAGCGTCCTTGGGGAGTGGGACTATTGGGTGCGCGACGAGTGTGTGACGGGCACCATCCCGCCGGAGCTAGTGGGGACCTACTTCCTCGCCGACATCCGCATGATGTTTGTGCGGAGCGTCGTTGGGGAGTGGGACTTTGCACACACACACACACACACACACACACACACACACACACACATCAACATGCAGAGATCACGCTTGCTGACCTCCGCATGATGTTTGTGCGGAGCGTCCTTGGGGAGTGGGACTATTGGGTGCGCGACGAGTGTGTGACGGGCACCATCCCGCCGGAGCTAGTGGGGACCTACTTCCGAAATGGAGCGGGGATGCATGCAGAGGTGCGCGGTGTGTGTGCATGCATGCATGCGTGTGTGTGTGTGTGTGTGTGTGTGTGTGTGTGCGTGCGAGCGTGTGTGTGTGTGTGTGTGTGTGTGTGTGTGTGTGCGTGCGTGCGTGCGTGCGTGCGTGCGTGCGTGTGCGCATGTCAAGGGTGTAAGAGTTTGGGTTCGGGGTTTAAGGCTAGGGTTCAGGGCTAGCGAGTGGGGATGCATGCAGATGTGCGTTTGTTGCGGAGAGAAGGGTAGGGGTCAGGCTTTAGGAATTAGGTTGAGGTTTACGACCTTGTTTGGATTTGGGGTAAAGGGAAGGCAGGTCGGCAGGAGCTGGTGGGAAGTTACTTCCGAAATGGAGCGTGGCTGCATGCAGAGGTGCGCAGGAGGTGGGGGCGGGGAGGGGGGGGGGCAGGGTTTAGCAATTAGGGTCGGCGGTTTAGGGTTTAGGACCAGGGTTTAGGGATAAAAGGGTTGAGGATTTAGGGCTAGGTGTGAGGGTTCAGGGCACAGCAGTTCGGCAGGGGCAACCAGTGATTTCCTGTTCGTGCATTGTAATTGATTGTCTCGAGCCATTTGACTGAAATCCGGCTGCGTGGCTCCCATTTCCACCTCCACACGCCGAAAAGGAAATCACTGGGAGCAGCACACGCACACATGAGCACACACATGCACACACACACGTACACAACAGCACTCCTTTCTCTCTCCCGTGCTCTCCCTCTCTGGCCACCACCCCTTCGGCAGCGACTCCATAGTGCTATCCATCGCGTTCGGACACACGCTGGCACAGCAGCACAACACAACTCTCTCTCTCTCTCTCACTCACTCTCTCTCTCTCTCTCTCTCTCTCTCTCTCTCTCTCTCTCTCTCTCTCTCTCTCTCTCCCTCCCTCTCTCTTTCTCTCTCTCTCTCTCTCTCTCTCTCACTCTCTCTCTCTTTTGAACTCCGAGCACAGCACAATTCTCACCCTCTCACAAACCCCCTACGCAGGGCCGACACCCCTTCGACGGCGACGGCATGGTGCTCTCGATTGCTTTCCGGGACGGGAAAGCGTTCTTCCGAAACCGCTTTGTGAAGACGGACGGGTTCCTCGAAGAGCAGGTGTGCGTGATGATGCCCTCTGTGGTTTTGGGGTGTCTTCAGGAGCCGCTGTTGAAAAAACAGCGGTTGCACGCTGGCCCTTGGGTTAAATGTCCCGTGGGGGTGGCGGGGTTCCTCGAACAGCAGGTGTGCGTGATGCTGCCCTCTGTGGTTTTGGGGTGTCTTCAGGAGCCGCTGTTGAAAAAACAGCGGTTGCACGCTGGCCCTTGGGTTAAATGTCCCGTGGGGGTGGCGGGGTTCCTCGAACAGCAGGTGTGCGTGATGCTGCCCTCTGTGGTTTTGGGGTGTCTTCAGGAGCCGCTGTTGAAAAAACAGCGGTTGCACGCTGGCCCTTGGGTTAAATGTCCCGTGGGGGTGGCGGGGTTCCTCGAACAGCAGGTGTGCGTGATGCTGCCCTCTGTGGTTTTGGGGTGTCTAGGGGAGCCAGTGTTATAAAAGCAGCGGTTGCACGCTGGCCCTTGGGTTAAATGTCCCGTGAGGGTGGCGGGGTTCCTCGAAGAGCAGGTGGGCGTGATGCTGCTCTCTGTGGTTTTAGGGTGTCTTAAGGAGCCGTTGTTGAAAAAACAGCAGTTGCACTCCGGCCCTTGGGTTACACGTCCCGTCGGGGTGGCAGGGTTCCTGGAAGAGCAGGTGGGCGTGGTGCAGTGATCCTTGGGAAGGATTCAGCTATTAATTATTGTTCCGCTTTTTCCGGCTTTTTCCTGGCACAATTATTTTTCCCCCGCTTTTTCCCAACACAATTATTTTTTCCCCGAGCGGAAAAGCGGAAAAGCGAAATAGGCTCCAAAGCAATTAATAAAAAAATTCCGATCAGATTCCGCTCCGAGCAGTTTACTGCCATAGCAAGGATCACTAGCGTTGTTATGACGGGGGTTGAAAGGCTCGAAGCCAGGTCTTGAAACCAGCATACACTTACCGTAGTACCGCTTTGCCTTGCCGCCATTTTTATTAAGGGGGCAATTGTTTAGAATTTAGGTGCCTTGCCGCGGGATTTCTTTGGATTTTCTACCATTTTGACGTCACTTTTGGCGTTTTTCTGACTTTTTCTGCAATATTTTTTAGAAATCGGCCTTACCGCGACGTTTTCCAAATTATTTAATCGGCAAGGCAAAACGGTACTACGGTACTCGCTGTCCCTTATGTTTTTAGCGGACCGTGGGGGGGTCCTCGAAGAGCAGGTGTGCGTGGTGATGATGACGTCAGTGGCTTTAGGGTGTGCAGCCAGAGCTTCACAACCAGTGGCTGTGTGTGTGGTCGACGCAGCGCAAAACATCAAGTCAAGTGCGGGTCAAAACCCTGAACATTAACCCTACATTTCTCAGCCCTCAACCCTGAACCCTCAACCTCAAACCTTTGACCCTAAGCCCTGAACCCCAAACCCCAAACCCCAGGCAGCCGGCTGGCCGACGCAACAAGTTAACTCACACACACACACACACACACACACACACACACACACACACACTCTCTCTGCAATTAGGTGGCCGGCCGGCCGATGTAGCACGGCATTCTCGCTCGCACACTCACATGCACACACACGCACACGTGCACACACACACACACACACAAGCACACACACACACACACACACTTTTACACACGCGCACACACACACACACACACACCTCACACATACACACTGCTCACAGGCGGCAGGCCGGCCGACGCAGCGCAATGCGTTCTCGCGAGGTTCTCCGGGCGGCGGTCTCTTCAACCCGCTTGACTTCAAATTCAAGAACATCGCCAACACGGGCGTGCTCCCGTGGGCCGGCAAGCTGTTTGCGCTCTGGTGGGTTTGGGTTTTTAAGGATTTACTTCTTGGGTTGAAGAGTTTAGGGTACAGGGTACAGGATTCCACGGCGGCCGCATGGCGGCGGAGAACAGTCGCGCCCGACGCCAATTCGAAAGAGCATCGCCAACACGGGCGTGCTGCCGTGGGCCGGCAAGCTGTTAATGCTGTGGTAGGTTTTTTATTTTGTCTAGTTTTGGGGGCTTGGGTTTATGGGCCCAGGGTTCAGGGTAAAGGATTTCGCGGCGGTGGCCTGGCGGCAAAAAACTCGTCCCGCTCGACTTGAATTCGAAAGAAATACGCCAACACCGGCGTGCTACCAATGGGTAGGCAAGTTGTTTGCGCTCTGGTGGGTTCTGGATTCTGGGTTCAGGCAGCCTCCATGACAACTCTGTCGCCCATGCCCCCCTGGAGGGTGGGACCTGGCCATGCATGAGGCATGGGGCGCCGACTGAGCCCCTTGCAAACGAGAGCTGGACAGCCATGCACTGCCAGGCGGGGACCGTTCCAGTCAGCGCCAGTCGGCTCTGCCGGCTTGACTGTCCACAAGGCCACTACTGTGACCCTGAGGAAGGTCCTCTCCTATATGCTCGTTGCTAGACATGTCTCTCAGAGACCGCTGTTTGGGGTAGTCTAGCCTGCGGGAGCTGTAGTCTATCGGCCGGGAGCCGGCAGTACTATAGTACTTAAGTGTGCTGGGTATCGGCGGGTGTCTCTAGTAGAAGAGTAGCCTGCTTAGCTGGAAACCCTGTGTTGCTTATTCCTTGTTACTTGGGTTTATTCCGTCTAAATAATGTTTTGGGTTTGGGTTTAAGGGTTTCGGGTTCAGGGTACAGGATTTGGGGGCGGGCTCCTGGCGGCGGAGAAAACGTCACGCTCCACGTCGATTTAAAAGAACGTCGCTAACAGGGGCGTGGTCCCGAGCGCCGGAAAGCTGGTTGCGCTCTGGTGGGTTTATTTGGTCTAGTTTCTGGGGCTTGGGTTAAAGAGTTTAGGGAACAGGGTAAAGGATTTTAGGGCGGGCGCCTGGCGGCGGAAAAAACGTCACGCTCGACGTCGATTCAAAAGAGCATCGCCAACACGGGCGTACTCCCGTGGGCCGGCAAGGTGTTTGCGTTTTTTTTTTCAAGGGTTGGGGCAGGGCTTGGAGCTTGGGTGAAGAGGTTCAGGGGACAGGGTACAGGATGTTTTGGCAATCGCCTGGCGGCGGAAAAACGTCCCAGTTACAGTTACATCGGCTTTCCAGCAAAGACTACCTCTAGTCCTAGTACCACCGCCAGTCCAGTTCTGGCCCTAACAATTACTTGTGAGGGGCGGTAGCCACCAGCCGGCTGCCTGCCAACGTGTAGTCCCAGAGCAAAAAGGAGAGCTATTGTGCGACGCCTCCCAAATAGGTCCTAACTGCTTCTAGGGGATAGGGGGTCAAGTGGCGCTTGCCAATCTACTTGACCGCCGTGGTGGAGGGGCCGGCGCCTGAGGGGCAGCCGGACCGTACACCACGGCTCTCCACCCGACCCTATCCTGAGCACGCTCAAACGCCGTGTCCGAAAAAGTCTTCCAATCAGAACGAGTGCCACTAGTTTCGCCTAGCTGCTGAATCAGTAGCTTAAGAAAATAGTTTCGGGAGGAGGCTGGAGGCCGGCCTTGCTGCCGAGCCACATCCATTGTGCAGTCAAAAGTCGTACGAGGAAGACGAGAAGCCGGCATGCGCATCACATGGCCTAGCCACTGCATTGATCGCTTTGCCACAAGGCTCTCAATTGGCTCAGTGTCGCACGCCTGCCGAATATAAGTTAATCTGTGCCGGTCGACCAGGCGCACACCCAGAATGCGACGAAGGCAGTTAGGGTGGGCAACCTCCAATCGAGTCAGTTGTGTTTTAGTAGGGGCCCATGTTTCGTAGCCGTACAGAAAGTGGGGCAGCACGAAAGTGTTGTAAACCCGCATCTTAGACTGCACTTGCATCTTCTTGCTGGCCCAAATCTTATCAAAAGACGCGAACACGCCCAGCGCGCGACCAACACGGACACCGATTTCCTTTTCCACACCACCACTCTGGGTTATCCAACTCCCTAGATACTTAAATGCAGAGACGGTCTTCACTTCACCACCAGTCAGCGCCAACCCGCCCGACGACAATTCGGAAAGAACATCTGCAACACGGGCATGATCCCGTGGGCCGGCAAGCTGTTTGCGCTCTGGTGGGTTATTTGTTTTTGTCTAGGTTTGGGGGCTTGGGTTAAATAACCCAAGCCCCCAAACCTAGACAAAAACCCTTTAAAGGGTTTAGGGTCGAGGGTAAGGGATTTCGTGGCAGCACCCAAAAGGTGGTTAACAGCACCCAAAAGCTGATTACCGGCACCCACAAACTGGTTCACTAGCACCCACAAGCTGGTTCACTGCACCCACAAGCTGGTTCCCTGCACCCAAAAGCTGGTTACCGGTACCCAACAGCTGGTTCACGGCGCCCAAAAGAAAGTTCATGGCACCCCAAAAGCTGGTTACCGGCACCCAAAAGCTGGTTCCCTGCACCCAAAAGCTGATTACCGGCACCAAAAAACTAGTTACCGGCACCAAAAAGCTGGTTACCG